>JAJEKV010000281.1:0-437991 GCA_021234155.1 Isoetes taiwanensis | reverse complement strand
GAGATGAATTTAAATTCTCTCCCATTCAATTTATAGAACAGTTTATACTGATGAAGCAAGAAGAGATTAAAGCGAAGTCGTGCAAAGAAGGTATAATGAAGTTATATAAAAAGAAATTAAGTACGGTGACAATACGGAGATGGAAATATCGGGAATATCTTTGAAGTATTCAACAAGTACTACAAATGTTTATGGCGACAAGAAGGAGCCATATCATGACAAATTGCCCTGCTTTGGAGCAAGGGACAATTACTTCCATGTAAAAGAAACCTAGAAAAGCAGTTTATTGTGGTAGGCAAATGGTGAAGCATTTGAATACAAGAACTATAGTATGAGAGAATTATGATACTTACGTTTTGAAGAATCCACCTTGATAATGGCGACAATAGGTACAAATGGGTACCAAGCCCATGAACCAAACATAAATGGCTTCTAGGTGCCTTTCGGCATCAATTTCAAATACTTGTTCAAAAAGGTGCAAGCTAACAAAGGGGATGGGTGATTAATGTTGAAGGAGGAAGGGTGGATAGCATGTTATCAAGTTCGGAGAAGGAGGAAGCGGGTGGAGAAAGGCATTGCTCAAGTTACGGGCAGAGAAAGGGCTACAGTATCTCCATACGGAAAGATGTGAAAGAGGGCCTGTATGAGAGACAAATGGGGGAACATCAATTCACCTTCTTGAAGTCGACCAACTAAATATTCATCAATATTCTAGGTTCATTACATGTAGCAAATTATTTGGTATTCACACACAAATTCAGAGTAGTTACAATTCTATCTCGAGGTTCGAAGGGAGAATCTTGAACGAGAATTTCATTCGCGGTTTAGGGAGTTAATCGAGTTTTGTAAGGAGGATACGTGAAAGACATACATCTTGTTGTATCTACCACTTGAGGGTTTAGAACATGTATGGGAGCGAACATCGGCGGGATATCGGTGTTCATGACAGTGCTTTACCCTTGTGACATTTGTGGCCACGGCGAAGGAAAATATGCAACAAAGGAGCAAATAATTAAGTGCACCGGTGACTTATAGAACAAGTGGTTTTGCGACCAAAGGCGATGGCGATAAGTGGTTTGATCGTGCCAACTATTTGATGCTGGCGTGAAATGTGGCTTGGATGGGAATTAAAAAATGTCCACCGGAAATGGATGGCGATGGAAGCTGAGGGTTCATTAGTTGGTTGGAGACATTTTGAAAAGCAACGTGAACCAAGACGAGGAAAATGCGAGGGGGATCCAAAGGCTTTTAGATTTCATCTTAAGATTAGTACGAGAAAAAAGAAAGCGGGTGAAAGCATGTTGTGAGGTGGAACAAAAACGTGCACATTTGCTTTCCCATTTTGGGTGCTAAGTGTAGTGGGAACTCTTAGAGATTTGTAGTGGAGGGTTATTTTTTCAAAATACTACTGATTACCCATTCAAAATTTTCCTTTAGGTCTCTTATTAGACTTGACAAGCTAGCACATTACGATCATTTCCCTCAAAAACTTCGATCCGCGTATAATCGGCAGACCATTCCCAGTCCCGAATTTTCATTTTCCCCTCAAAACTTCGATCCAGCTCCCTTGCCAATGGGCAAGACCATTTACCGAATTTTTCATTTTCCCTCAAAACTCGATCCGCTCCCTTAATCGAAGCCAAGACCATTTCCATTTACGGCGAGAGGTAATCCACGTCATGGCTCGATCATACCGGACTTGAATGCCGCGAGGATACACCTACAAAGAAGAAATTTACGGGGCAAGAAAAGCATTAAGCATACACAAAGAAGAAATCGAGATACGTTTGGGGACGAAAGTATTAGGAAAATCCCCTGAGGTGGGTTGCATTCTAGGTCGGGGATGCCATGATTCTGTTGTTTAGAATATTGTTTTGTTTCATCACATGCGGGTTGAAAGAGAATATGAGCAGGAGAGTACTATAATAGATATATGTGCTACAAAAAATCCGCAGGGAAGTGTTACTTTGGGAGACCTCAACCTCTGAGACTATAGGCTACATTAGTATTACCTTCACAAAGGAAAGAAATAAATTGGTTGAGGTTTTGCGGCAATGGTTAGAAGAGAAAAGATTGAGAGCCTCTGGTCCCCAGCGTGGAGGAAATGCAATCATTTCAAATAGTGAGGCGAGCAACACACTACAGCGATGATACTTCCTCTCTTGAAATGACAAACCCACAATTCAAAACTCCTCAGGCGTAAAAAAGAAGAATCCTCGGGGAAAATCATGAAAAAAAAATAGGTACTTTCAACCCTCTTCTTAAGGAACCACCATATGATGCAATTTAATATTGGAGCTTGTTATTTTCCGGCAAAGGTCTGTAGTTTGAACAATGGGTACACCACTGCCTTCTTCATTTGGGTGTGTTTATAAGGACATGTGCTGGAAATTTGTCTTTAGTTTGAGTTGTGGTGGATAATTTGAGTTCCACGGTAGTATGTAGCTCAAATGTGTTCTGGGACAGTCATATGGTTTGGTTATATGTAATATAATGTAGTTTGTAGCATATGTAGTGTGTCATATAGTACAAACGTGGTTTTACTTCGAAATAATTAATTGGCTTCCATATGTTTCTATAGGTAGTGTCATGATGTTAGATATGTTGATACTTGTGAATGCGTGGATTATGCCGCCATACATGTAGGTGCCAGCTAGCTGCGCTTAAATATTGCACCACCTTCGCCACATATGGGTGTTCTTGGGATGTGTGGCGTTATATACGTGCATTGTAGTTGCGTAGCCGGTGTCCCATGTGGCACCACTATCGGATCCCGGTACGCCACATGGTGTCGGCGCTTGGTCGGTAATGGATTGCCATATGTGAGGGTGCCTTGGGTTGCATTGTGGTGCCATATGTGGTGTGGCGTAACGGTTTAGTTTTCATACCACTTTCCCATGTGGTGAATATAGCCATTTTATGGTGCAAAGTTTGTCATGATGGAATTTGTGGTGTGTAAAGGTGGTTGCTTTGTTGTCATGTGGTACACTAACCTTGGATTACTCGGATGAATTCAACAGCGGGGACAGGGAAATGGATCAACTCTACAAGATCGAGTGATTGATTGTAAAGGCAAGGTTACAAACTTGATCAAAACTGTGAGGTGCCTAGAAATGAGGTTAAACCTTGGTTCGGACCAGAAGATGAATAAAGATTTAAAAATGGGAAGAATGATTAAGGATAAACCAAGTCGATGCGGTATTGAGACTACTTATGCCGGAGTCACGAGAGAACATTTGAAGGAACTATTACGAGCAGCGGAACAAAATGAGGGAACTTAATACTGTCACGACGGGAAGCGAACCATGACGATGAAAGTCTTTGGAGAACCAAGGTTAGAGGTTTAAATGCTTGCAGGGGCCGTCTTCCTTTATTTGTCTTGGATCACTATACTTCCGGACCCTTGATAGAATTATGGTGAGTGTTTGTCCATTACGTGTAAGATCACTCCGATTGGATGGGGAAACCACTACCAACTTTGATTCTTTGAATGGAGTCCTGTACCGCTCACTTCTATGCTCTGCTGACCTCTTGGGGTACTTCATAACAGAATTCTGAGATTAGTATAATTGTATTCTCATTGACAAATTTCGTTCACTGCGAGGTTGTAATCTTGTTACGTGAATTGCGTCATGAATTTTCTACGACGTAGATTTTTAAACTAGGTGTGGTGGGGAGGATCAAAACACTTCTATTCACGAGGCATACTGGTGAGCACCCATGAGTAGCTTCGAAAAGAGAGTAGCTTGGTTTACGGTACCAGCCGTTTTCGTTTGTAGTATCTAATTTGCCCCCTAGGACAAGCTCACTCTCGGTGGCGAGGTGTTGAATTACCTAGCGAGCTTCGAAGAGGAGTAAGCCGACCAAAACAAGATCGGCTGGCTTAGTCTCTTTGCTTCTCGTTTTGTGTATCTAAAGTGCCCACGGGATGAATGCATTTCTGGCTCAGGGGACTTTAAGTATATAAAAAACAGGAACATAAATAAAGGGGTAAAAAAGTGCGGAACTGGTTAAAAACCAAAGCATGGTTACAATCAATTGTGATTCAATTCAGGTTTTACTGCGAGCATGGTGCCGTTTACACTAATTGATTCTTGTTCATCGTGCTTGTAACTATATTGGAGTCCATGCAACACACAAAGGGAATTATTTTTCTACCCTCAAAGGTAACCAAGTCTTGGTGCATTTAATTGGGATATGTAACTAACTTCATCCCTACTTTGTAGATATGAATGTGAATTGATTAGGGGACAAGACACTTACAGCACCCTTGAAAGCATTGAACCTGAGATAGGCTTCCGAACCCATCGAGAAGATACATGGGGTTGAGGAAGTGGACAAATCGGTAGATGTCAACCATCATTAGGTGCATGAAGTCAAACTCCGATGGGTATGGCCCGGACAAGAATACCCGGATCAACAGTACGTGGGAATCATGCTCCACCAATGCACTTAAAATCAGCGGATACATCGAGGGTTATGATCACGAACAAATGCGTTCGTGAATGTAAGTCACAAGGTAACTTCCAACCTTTTGTACTTTGTTTAACTGCACCCAATTTGACCCATATAGTGCAAGATGCGTTAAATTTTTTGCTGTTTGGAAGTGTCACCGGAGGAGAAAAAGCAAGAGAAAGCGAAATTCAAAGCAAGAACACCTCAAAGACATGCAGCCGAAGTTTCATCTACCTGCGAATGAATCTTTGGGGAAGTTTCTGACCACGCGAGAAATCTTTGAAGCCGGTTTCCGACCCGCACCAACTGTCCATGCGGAGGCCCCACAAGGTTAAAGCCCAATCACCGCTGTTTTTTGACTACAATGGAGTTACGGGTAGAAACTATGACAAAAGGTGAGTCCATACCCGCGCAAAGATGATATTAAGTTGATCACATATGAGACAAGTGGGTAGTAACTTAGACGAGCGAGTTCATAGATTGGATGCGGTCAGCTCATATAGCACTTTGGTCCAGCCTGGGGAGTAAAACTTGAGAGTCATGGTTAAAGGGGAGTGATGAAAACACAAAGGACAAATTCAAGTTCATATATGGAGTCGGGAATCCTTTATTACCGAGCCTACAAATTTATTGCCGATGCAAAGCTGTTTTTTGAGCTTGAAAAGGTCTGCGACCATTCGAGTTTCACAAAAAGAAACGTGCTTCTACTCATTGATAGCGAAGAGATACAAGGAGGGTACCTCAATCGCCAAACACCATGATGTTGTCCAAGCATTTGGAGCCACGGCCAGTAGATGACAATTCCCTCATGAAATAATGATCTAAGAGTTTGAAAGCAGGTTGCTTGAGAAAATGGGAGATAATGCACAAAGTTATGTGAAAGCAACAAAAATCTTGAATATGTTTGAACCGAGTCAAATTTGTATTAATATGATGAAAAACATGAGAGAACTAAAGCCTAGAAATGGTATTGTGTATATGATGTAACCTCTTGACTTTTTTAATATAAACAAATTTTTACTTCCAATTGTTCATTTCTTGCTTCTTCAAAGTGTTCCCTCAAGGTTTTCAATGATCTTCCATTTCGAGATGTGAACACACCACCACCGGCCACGAGGGGCTGCGGTGTTAAAATTTTTATCAGGCCGAGAACACTTGCCACTTGAAGTGTTTTAAAGGGCGTGAGGGGAGCCTCTTGTGCTTGATCAAGAGGCAATGAGAATATTGGAGAAAAGTAGGGAGTTAGTTCGGTGTGAGATAGTCCATTTTCTTCATGAGGTTGGTAATTTAATATAAGCTTAACTTCAGTTGGGGGTCTTACATTTGTTTCTTTAAATCATCTTGTTTTGCGGACCGGACTTTATGGCGGGTGTATGCACCAATTACGCATCAAGCATGACATGGAGCGAAGAGTTCCATTCATGGATCGCTCATTACACACATTATGTCGAAACGAGCTTTTGCTTCAAAAGGACAACTGACACCCTCAACTTGCAATTTGAATGTACCATTACGCCCGACATGTTATCGGCGACCTTTGAACGGTGTATGTCATTGTAGGTCTTGGAAATTGACAGATTTAAATAATAAAGCCAGTGTGTACCATTTTGGCGGCTACAAATGTACCAAGGGCTCAGAGCTTTTGTCATGAGAGTTTTGTTGGGGTCACAAACACAAAATTCCCAAACACCACTTGAAGCTGCGCCAATACAAGTTCCCCCACTGATCCCGATTCTTTGAGGTATTGTGGTCACCTTTATATGGCCAATCTTGGTAAAGAAAGTTGTAGGCTACTTGATGTCGCGAGACTTGGACGCCACTATCAATGCAAGGTGAGGTTAGAGTAAATTTGGTATTTCTCATCCAATGTGAGGGCGATATGTTTGTTGGGGGTGTACCAATTTCTAGTTGCAGTACATTTGGACCTTGTGAGAATGATGATTGATATTTGAAACCACCGATTCTTTGTAGTAATGAAGTGAGGGTTGGCCAGTCAATAGATCTTTACTTGTAATCACATGTTTGTATTATTGTAACCAAAGAGGTTATTCTTGTAACTATTCTTTCGTAAACCTCTAATGTACGCTGTTGTATACTATGTATACAATAGACTTTCCTTGAGCAACTGCGTGGTGAGTTCAAATCTCGAGGAAAAGAAATTGATGTATCAAAAGATTCATGACAATGTGGTGTTTATGTCATTGATAGATGTGGTGATGCAAATGGTGCATGTGGAGAATCATGTGGTGCATTTGGTGAACCATGTGGTGAATCATGTGAGGTGGTCGTGGGTGGCATGTTGGGCTTACGTGGCATGTTTGACTTTTCGTTGACCAACATGTTTGGTGATGCAAATGGTGCATGTGGTGAATCATGAGGGTATTTGGTGAATCGTGTGGTGAATCATGTGGTGCATGGTAAGTTGGCATGTTAGACTTCATTGGCATGTTTACGAACTGCGCTGGCATCGATATTTAGACCCTAGATTGGCATATTTGAACTATGGCGTACTTGAGGCCTTTGCTGACCTTTGTTACATGTTTGACTTTCATTGACCAACATGTTTGGTGATAAATGGTGCATGTGAGTGAATCATGGAGTGCATTTGGTGAATCATGTGGGTAGTCATGTAGTTACATCGTAGGTGGCATGTTGGAGCTTACGATGGCATGTTTGGAGCCACCTTGGCATGTTGGAACCTAGGTGGCATATTTAACACAACAGCGTACTTGAGCCTTTTACATGACCTTTGTTGCATGTTTGACTTTCATTGACCAACATGTTTGGTGATGTAAATGGTGCATGGTGAATCATGTGGTGCATTTGGTGAATCATGTGGTGAATCGTAGTTGCATGCGTAGGTGGCGCGTTGGAGCTATTCATGAATGGCGAATTAGATATATATATATATATTTTTTTATGTTTTGAAAATAAAATATGGATCCCTTCGAGGTTATTATTAGTTGCCTACTAATCTTTAGAATAAAGATGCTAATGGTTATAATCTTAGGGTAAAGATGCTAGTAGTGCGAAATCTAAAAATGCGTAGCTACTGAGAAATTAATTTTCCGCCGGTAACATAGGCTATGGTGCGTGAGGCTTGTCGTTGAATTCAGCCCAGCAGAATCTTCGAGCTGACTGCCATTGCCAGCTCTCCCCGACTCGCCTCTCCCTCCCTCTGGCTCTCTCTCCCTCCCCAGGCCCAGGGCGCTTTCCAATTCCTTTGTACACGGTGTGTGAGTTATCGAAATAGGATCTTGGCCAAATTACCATTCCGGGCAGAACTTGAAACCCGGTGCAGAGCCGGGCACGAGGCTCAGAGTGGGATTCCACCTCTTACGGCTTCGAGATGCCGGGCTTTTCGAGGCGGTGGGCCCTCCCCTCGAGCCCGATTCCTCACGATGAAGCTTCTTGATGATCAATTTGATTCCCAAAGGTGCGATGCGCAGAATGTGAGGAACCAGGACGAAGAAGAAGAAGAAGAATTAGGAAGAGAAGAACATGAAGTTTTGGAACTCAAAAATGTTCTCTGAGAGTAAGTAGCATACATGCTACATTAAATTTTTGCTTTCTTTTAATGTATTCTAAGCCAGCTCTTCACTTTCACCCTACGAATGGAAGCTTGAGAGTCGGTACATTGCCACCACTTCTTTTGATCAAGTTGGTCTGGGGCCTTTTGTTGCCTTTGTTTTTTGAAAAACCAGAGATATATAGGCCTTAGTGCCTCCTGATCTCACCTTGTGAACTCTTACTTGTCACGGGCCTTAAGGTGCCTCTTTGCTTAATATGATGGCCTTAGTTGCCTTTTTGAATGCCTTGTGCCTTTTGAGACCTTATTGTAAATTAATTACGAAGTATTACGGTATCTTGTTTTAACATATGTTGGCCTTGTGCCGGTTGTAATCCGGGCCTTGTGCCTTTTGTTTATCGAGAAAATAACATAATGAAACTTTGTGTCTTGTGTAAAATTTGTTGCCTTATTAGCGAATTTCTAATTGTTTTCTGAACTTGTTCTAAAAGCAGTCTACAGACGCCAGGTGCCTTTCTTTGATCTCAATTCAGGACCTACGGGACCAAAATGGAATCAAAGATACTATCAGTCGAGAGCATTCCCATTTTAAATGGTCAAAAAATGGTCAATGCCCCCAGGCGATTATGGTGAAATCGTGGTGGCAGTGGTGGTGAAAGCGTATGGTGAAAGAAAGGCGTGGTGATATAGCGTTGTTTTACATATTTCAAGGAGAAAGCTGTATGGAAATCTACCATACCGGTAGAATGGTTCATACTTCTTATGAAATGAAGTATCTTGAAAAATACGAGCTTCTGGTATTATCAAATGCATTGAGATGACATACATTTGATTCAAGGCCTGAAATGTCGAATCTACATTGTGAATAATAACTCTACTACTGAAATCGTTCAAGACTTTATCAAGTGTTCTGTTTGAATAGTTGGTGTGTAATCCGACAACACTAAAACATGTTGCTTCGTTTTAAACACTTGATCTGATTCGCCAAAGGTATTATTTGTCGTCTGATTTTATTTGTGTCTCCATTGCATCACGGCTGTCGGGCACTTTTTTAATGGGCGAGCATGGATCATTTCACCCTTTGGTTGGATGAACATATCCCTTCCTCAGGCACGGGAGCTCATCTACCAGTCATACCACCCAGAACCACAATGCGCACCGATACGACTGGGATCTCGGCGCATCACGTGGCAAACAACATCATACGTGTAAACAACATCTACCTACTACAAAGGCAGCAGCAGCTTCTAATTCTTTAAGCCATCGGGAATTAACCTATGTTAAGCCCTGCGGTACCACCGATTTCGCTGGGTCCTCAGCTCTCTAATATCGCCCTACGTTTCTGGTTTGCATTTTGCTCGTTATGGGTCCTACCAGGATCTTTGTTTGCATTTTAGGCGGTGGTGTTTGCGTGCTTCCGGTGATTGCTCATTACACGTTTTCTTAGCCATGGCTGGATTGTGATAAACCAGTAATGCGTACAAAACTAGTTATGGTTTTCCCCTGATAGCTTCACCGCGGCCGACTTTTGAATGATTATTGCTTGCATTTGATGTGATTTCCAATGATTCTCGCCCGATACATTAAATCGCCAATGTGGCCAATTTTTACTGATGTCACTTTCCTTTGATCCGGTAAGGTGGGGTCTATTAAACTTATAGCGTATATTAGGACATTCATCTTACACCTCGTTGTTATTCACCACACTAGGCACCACATAGAGATATATTCTGACATTTTATTTTATTTTTAAACACAGGCACCACACTAGGCACCACTAGGCGCCACTGCTGGCGCCACACTAGGCACCACATAGACACCACACCATGTTATTCACCACACCCCAGGAACCTGCCTTATATTACGGCATTTATTTTTACACCATGTTATTCACCACACTAGGCACCTAAAGCGTATATTTAAGAGCATTCATTTTACACCATATTTTTCACCACTGCCAAACTGCCACATGGCATGTATATTACGGCGTGTATTTTTGCACTGTGTTATTCGCCACTGCTTTGGGCGCCTGAGAGCGTATATTGGCTTGACATTTATTTCCTGCGTGCCTCGCCACTAGGCGGCCGCATATCATATATCCACGCGGCATTAATGGGCACCACTGCACAAAGCGAAACCACTAACCGCGGCAACCACATGTCACCGAAGCGATCATTGGCTTACGCACCACATTAACAATAAAATGTGTAGTTGAAGAGATGAAGAAATAAATGTACGGATTCGCTTCCGGGATAATTGAGTGGCAGATCTCTTTTACATTTTCGTTCAATCTTACGAACTTAACATCCTTTGCGTTTGGAGAGACCAGCCCTACTTTTTTGATTCAAGTGCTGCTAAGTTCTGACACGCTCTTCTAACTCTTTTGTACAAAACCCATTTCCCAGGCTATCTCTTCCCTCTTCAATTTTGCTTTGGAAATTGCAGGTTCTACAGGATGAACACCCGGTGAGTTTGCAAAACCCGAGCAGCGGGGATTAGCACTTTTGGGTATTAATGCTTCCTCTTTTAGAGCCATATGAGAGCCTTACTCTTGGCACGCTAAAAGCGTCATTCTTTGTTAGACACAACTGCAAGTTGGATACGCCGACCGGGGTTCAGCGACCGCAATGCTCTTGTACCAAATCTTTACATGACTCTTCGCCAAGTCATTTGTCCATTGTGGTCGTCTGCGGATAATCTAGTGAAACCTCTTTCTTATCATTTTACGACAAAGAGCCTTTAGTGGTGCTATGAAATGAAGATAACAATTTTACTAATACCATCAAGCTGGTAGAGGCCGTTACAGTGAATCCTCCCTCTAACGTTACCCAATTTTGCTAATTCTTCTTTAGCTTCCCCTTTGTCTTTCTTTGGCGTCTTTTATGATCCGTTCTTGTTACGGAGTTTCTCTTTCTCTCTTATCACGTGGCGATTTTGCTTCCAAATTAAATGATTGAAGGTACTATGAACGGTTGATCCCTAGCAGGATTAAAAGCGCCATAGCCGTGTGCTTTGAAGAAGCGGGTGGAGTGGAGTGAGTTTAAAGCTCGGTTCAGGTGGAATTGGAATGGGGACGGATTGGCGTGGGAGCTCGAGGTTGTTCTGATTCGAAATGATTGAATCCGGTGATTACATCACTAAATAAACAAATATTCATCCTTTCTAAAATTTGATATCTCCCACACATTTTAGGAGACGGGGGACACCGGTGTTCCACTGTATGCTTTCACTAATCGAGTTTCAAAAGAGAGGGATGTGAAGAAGGTAATATTGGTTTGTTCCATACAATTACGACACATTGGCGGTGTAATCAATTTAGCCGTGTAGCCATTTTCGAAGATACAATTGTACTTGTTATTGACTTTCTATAGAAAATTATAAAGTATCAAAGATCAAAAACGGGCATAATCAATGCAGCACATAGACCAAGTTTCATACTCGTTCACACTTAACATATAGACATGACAAAATTGGCGATGTTTATGTTCTACGTGCGGAACAAAAGGAAAACTGTCCAAGAAAGAAGAAAAAAGGAATACAAGATTTAGATCCCGGATCAGGGAATAGACTCAACAATGATGGGAAGATTATAAAAAGACTCACTTGCCACATTACACTAATGATAAATGCATGACTCATTATTTAAGCCTTTATACAAAAAGCATGTTGCATGAAACTACGAACGGGGAATAGAAATTATAAACATTTCCATTTGAATCACGGTACACTAACAAAAGGTTCAGGGCCAATCAAGGTAAAAGCCTTATATAATGAATCATCAAAGTAAAAGTTTGCCTTTGAATCTTGAGTCCATTGCACTCCCAAGTATTTCATCGCCTTCGACGACCGGGTTTGCGATGGTGTGGGGAAGGCCCGGATGTGGCATTATTTTTCGTACACTGCAGAATTTGCCCTCAAATGCGGGATGCCATGGTACTTGGAAGCACATCTTCCATTTTACTGAGTTGCATTGATGACCATGTACCAACTACACTTTTGTAGCCAAAGTTTAGCGAGGAACAATACGCATGGTGAATATCCTTTCTTTCTAATGAGTGTATCGTATTGTAATCGTTTTTGGCGTATGTGCTCATTTGCACAAAAGTTTTTACCAACACACCATTTAAATCCCAGGAATAGCGACTTTTATCTTTTTCTTTGCCAAATTAGTTTTAGTATATTTGGAACATCTAAATACCACCACCAACCAGGGAATTACTATATAAATAAATAAATGAAGATGAGGGAGAATAAAAGATAGGTTGAATATAGAAGCATATTTGTATTACTTGAGTTCTCGACATGATAGAACCAATTGGTAATCCTACAATTGAGCGAGAAAAAGAAAATCAATAATGTTTAATGTGTTTTAAGTGGCCTTGGTCAGCCATCCCTGTCTTTCGAGAGGGGTTTGTAGGGGCATCAATCCTTGAGACTTGGGGCTTACTTGAGAAGGGCTTGGAGTGCCTTTTTCTTTAGAAGCACTTTGATGAACGGTGATGGTTGGGGCCCTTGTTGCATTTCCTTTGGTTCTTGTTCTCTTTCTTGCGGTTTAGGACTGCTTGCACATTCCACTCCACCTTATTAAGCTTTGATGCTTTGCCTTTGCGCACCAAAAATCACCCAAGTTGTCCTCATCGAATTACCGGCTTTCTTTAAGTGTTTGATGTGTACACTAGAGTGCGTTGACTTACCACAATTGATGATGTGGTTGCCTCAGCGGTAGTGATGATGTCGGCTCTTATATTGCTTATGGGGAGCCAGATAGAACATGAACCCTGCGGTTGTCCTATTTTCATTTTTCCCTTCGCGTGTTTTATTGAAGCCCAATGTGCTTGAATGCGGCAAGAAGGCATGGTTGAAATTTGAGCATATCATCAATACGGTTTCCTCCACTATTGCTATTTTGGGCTAATTTATCTTGGTACATCTTTTTGGAAGATGTTATTACTTCAATTATACTCTTGAAATTCTTGGCGATGGTTCAAGAGCATCAAAACTTGCTTTATAAGGATGGCGGTTTTCATTCATCATAGGTATATATACTCTTTGGTAAATGTTAGTTTTGTGTTGTCGATGCATTGTAGTTATATACGCCTTTAGGTACATGCTTTCCTTTGATACACCTTCATTTGGAGACACAATTGCATTGTGTGTCCAAGAAGTTAGTCAAAGAATTTGTGAAAAGTCATATCCGTTTGAAGCAAAGATTCAATGGTAGGGGAAGATTTGTTAGCAAGCATAAGTTATTTCTCTATAAATAAGGTATTCTATGGATTCAAAGGAAGCCAATCAAGCAGAGGATAAGTGGATTGGCATGCAACAATTTTAGGAAGGAAGAAGGAAGGAAGGAAGGTTCTTTGCTTATAGATGCTTGAGTATGTCGGCCTATAGGACCCAAAGTATAGGTGCAGTGGCAGTTTTCACCAGTTAAAAATCCCCCTCTTGGGGAAAGCAAAATCCACGGCTTATGAAGCTTCTTTGGCAGTAGCCACAAGCTCTCTGCCACTTAATTCCAAACACCTGAGTGAGAAGCAGCAGGGGAGACAGAGAGAGTGAGATCCTTGAATCAAAGCTCTGAGGTGAGAACAGAGATCCCAGCCCAGCAGCGTCTTGAAGTACTTCATCTGATGCTTGAGACTCGCCACCAAGAGAGCGTGGCAGTCGACCATAGGCTGGAGGCTGGAGGCATGGCTTTCATCCTCCGGCCTTCCAGTGAACAACGACAAAGCACATCTGGGTGGCTCTCCAATCCATAGGCAGGTCTGGCCCAGAGATGGTGGGCTTTATTCAGTGGTGTGATGATCTGCGCCTTCTTCTTCATGGGCGAGAGCGGTGTGTGGGCCTCGAACCCGGTGGGATTTATGTGCTCTTTGGCGGGTGTGCCATCTTTGTTCGAGCATTGTGGTCCCGAGCTTCCCAACAAAGGTCAAAACACGGTATCCGGCCCGGCGATGCATTTTTGGGCACCTATGTCTCGATTAGATGCGATACTGGAAACCCTACGTGACTTCCAACAATACGAGTGGATTTAAAGTCATGCATACGGCGGTAAAACTGAGAATAAGTCGAGTGTAGCAGCCCCATCTTTGACACCTTACGGAAATAAACAATGTTGGGGAAGGGAAGCGTAAAACCTAGATTTGGGAAAAGGGTGGAACAGAAACATAGTCATTTGTGAAGTAAGATTACAAATTTTTTAACAAACCGTAAGAACATAGAAGACTTTTATGGGATGCTTATAGGAGTGTGTGATTTCTATTTTTGGTGTCTATGATGACGTGAGTTGCTGACAAAGCGATTCTAGTTCTTCCGACATCTTCCATAAAATTAGCAGGCATTAGATTACGAAGGTAAAACTTGATAAGGATGATGATGCGAGAATCTTTTGAATCGAAGCTTTTGAAATGTTGATGTTCTTATGCGTTATCATCGCCGGGGCGTGGCAAATCTGAACTATATGAGATGATCTTGCGGTGGATGGATCCGCAAAAGCAGCACGCTAGCACAATTGTAAACTTTTTAGGCCTAGTAGAATATATACAAGAGACCCTTTAAGCTGTAACGAAATATGTATAATAGAAATTAATGCTTTGCCTTTTCTCTCCAAGCTTGTTTATTGCAAATTTAATGAATGATTAAGAAAAAATTTAACCTTCAAAATGAATGGCATCTTGATAAAATTGCCATTCATTGAATGCTTGGCTTCCAAAAGTTGCCAAAAATCGAGATACCACCTCCCATTCGAATTTTGGACTTGGTGAACAGAGCGTGTTATTATTCAGTCTTTGGTGACACGTAAACTTCTTGAATTCTTGCTGATTATCATCAATGATTGTTTACATTACTATTTTGAAGTGGTCACATTTAATTTGTACTCCTATAAGGACTTTAGGTGGTATCTGAGCGTCCTTCTTTGAACGAAGGATGACACCTCTGATTCTTGGGCGACCTTTATGCTTTTGGTGTCTTTGTTTTAGGCTTACCTTGAATAAGCCGATAAGATTGCCAAAACTTAACTCTTCAAATACACCCTCTAGCACCTTTCGGGCCACCATAAATACATTATTTTCTCAACAATGAACAACAAAACTATGATACTCATAGTACGGCGTTGGGTACTAAACTTAACCTATAAAAGAAACGAGTAAATTCCAGTAGGACCACATGTTCACGCGTGTATAAAAGGATCTTGCTAACAACTTAAGCCATATATTGGTAGAGATGCTAAATGTTGTGGCGGGCTCCGTTTTAGCAACTCCATGATTATTTATGTTGGAAGTAAAGTGATTGTTCTTTCTCAAGAACTTTTAACTCCTCCTCAAGATTGATTTTACTTTTGACCTACTCATTTAATGGTTGTCTCTGGTTCATTGCTTTTTTCTATCATGTTCTGTCCAAGTTTCCCATCTAAGATAGTTTTCTTCTAATCTTTATTTCTGCCTCCAAATTACGGTTGGATTAAGCGAACTCCTCATTCTCATTCTCATTCTCTGTTTTACCAGCCAAATCGCCAGTGCGTAGAGTAAGCTGTTCGGCCTCTTCAACATCCGCTTTCTACGACACTTTAGAGGTCTTCATTTTAACTTTCTTCTATTTGCTGATTCTTTGATAAATGCATTACTTTTCAAATTTCCTGCATTCTCTAAGATTAATGTTTTCCCCACATGCTTTGTTTATCCTTAGACATACCACCTTTGCCTTTGCCTTCATTCAATTTTCCTAACATGTGCTTCACTATCGCCTCTGTTTCCTTGTCTATTGTTTTTGGTATCTTTGACATTGCAGTGGCAAATGTGACCATTTTACTTTGTGTTCTTCAAGCTTAACTATTGATCTAATGCAATTTTCAAGCATGAAACCAAAGGATTCGGTTGCCTTCTTCCACTTTCTTTGTTGTGACAATTCTTGCAGCAGATTTTTTAACCAAAAAATTAATTCCAGCTTCTCTTGAGATGCTCGCTTTTGCGGTCGTTTATCTTTGTTTGGAAACTTCCTTGTTCAAGAAAGCGAAGTCCCAATCTACGTCCCAGGCATTTATTTTCCAACTAGTTTCTTCCTCACGGTGGGGCTTCACCCACGAATTGCATGAAACCTCGATGTTGTGAAATCGTCCTTATATCTCCATCATCGGCGAATTCTCCTTTGGAGTGCGGGTTTTGTTGCAGGAAAAAGGAGAAGGGTCTGACCGACCGTCTCTAACTGACCGCCCAAATTAGCAGAAACACTTCATGAAAATTTGTGTGCACCCGATTAGCGATTTTGCACCGATTTGGATGCGCATCATGCGACTATTTTAATTCTATATATAGACTATGTGATGTAGATTTCTAATGGCCTAGCACTCCGGATGTTATTTTGATCGGTAGGTGATAAAGATGCTTTAATTTGCTTTCGGTTGAAACTTACCCAGCTTTTGCGGTATTGACGGTACAGCTAACCTGACTTTGTGATAATGGTAGCCTTTTTGCAATATGCCCAGCCCCATCTTATATTATTCTATAATGTCGACTTTGTTTTACCTCAGGTCCATCAGGTTGGTTGAACCCTTCAATGGTTTTGAAAATCGAGGACCAAAACTTAAATCCATTTCAATGGTAAGTCCAATGATTTGGCCGATTTCTTAAGACTGGTTGTAGAGGCATTGATTTGTAAAGGCCCGCTCTATAGCATTTATATGATTTCATGGACAATTCCGACTAGCAATTTTGCCTTATTGAAGTTAAAATCTGATTTTTCCATAGGACTTTCAAAGAAAAAGAAACTTCTAATCGCTTCAAGCGGAAAACTATGAAGTACGCGATGCCGGCTTTCTATAAGAGCGTGAAGGCATACATCTCTTCTAAAATGATGTTACCGAAGTTATCGTCAGTAAAGGGCGCGCGAGCATTTCTCTTTCTCTCTGCTACCAAGGGATGCCGCCCGTGAACATTTCTCTTTTCACGGCCATTCGCGAAATTTGTGCTCCTGGGTGAAAAACATCTCCAAGCTGGATCATAGTGTATCGAAAATGGGATTCGAGTGATTCACGAAGTTTTCTTATGTATTTTTTTGCAGCCGTGAACATTTCTCTTTTCGCTTGCAGGGAGGCCATACATGAACATTTCTCTTTTCAAATGCATTCTGGGGAATTTCTCACCTTAGATGAAAACCATCTCAGTTCTAGTGTATCAAAATGGGATTCCAAATTGGAATCACTATAGGAGTTTCTATATTTTAAAGACCTTAAAAAGGACATGGTTGCATAATAATTGACCTTTATTATCAGAAAAATGCCATTTCAATGGGAGAGGTTTACCAGTAGAAAACTTTCTTTAGTCACCAAACTCCATTGAGAGTTTGGGGCGAGAGCGAGTTATACTGCGTGGTCGCGTTTTGTCCCTTCCTAACGGCTTCTAGATGCTCAAAGTAGAATGGAAGCGACATGCCTCTTTACTCATTGCCAGGCGCATTCCTAGGAGCCGCGACATGACATGACTTTCCGATTCAGGCCGAGTTCAAGTTATATGGTGCTGAAAACTCACGGACCTTTAGACTTGTAATAGCAAAAAGACGCGAATATGCCAGGTCTAGTTTTGTTAGTTTTCATTTTTTTCGATTGACCAAAAACAACCGAAATATGAGCTTTTCTTGTCTATGGACTGATGGTCTAACGGTGATTCAGCTGAAAATTAACATTACACATTACGTATATTTAGTATAATTGCAGCAACGCCGATATCATACCCAATATAATATGACATCATGCTAAATATCTGGAACAAAGAGTGCGAGATTCTGTCTGCATGTCATTTGTGTGATTTTTATTCAATAAGCGTTGATTATTATGCGTTAAGCCATGATTATGGCCAGAGCTGTAAAAATGTTAGTGATGAGAAAAATTAAAGACGTTGTTCGCCGAGGAGGTCCACAAACATATTGTGGGAGCGAAATCCGAAATTGGTGTCGGGACATCATTTTACTCCATAAGCCAATTTCCATAGGTTAAAATACTTTCGAGGGTTTAACCTACCTAGTTCTAGAACAGGAGGTTTGGTAGCCAAATTATGTAGTGTGACTCCACTTTTTATGCGAGAAAGAAATATATTTAGATTTTCCTTGGTGGAGGCCATTGAGGAGTCTTCAATTGTGTTGTTTGGCGGTCCTAGCTATATTTGCTCTTTACACTTCTTCCTGTCCCAGAACCCGATTATTTTAAAAGTTCTTATTTCCATTGCACGCCAGTTAGAAGGGATGGGAAAAATCTTGTTTATAAATGGTTGACACTTGTAAAGAAGTGGATACCTCCGCCAATGCCCTTTGCATCTTCCTTAAAGTTAATGATAGGCGGTGTTTCCAATGATCCCCGCTGTTCCCCATAAACGAAAGCCAAAAACTGGCGTCTTTTGCCCGGCGACGCTGTTTGCGCAGTCGCTGCGCGGTTATTGGCCCATGGATGCTTTAGATACTACGGCGGAGGTTACCCGAGAATACGTTCCATGGACAAAGAGATATTCATTAACATCATATATACTCATGTCCTTATAATATACTAAGCGTGGCGGCTCGCAGTGGGTGCGTTGATTATCCCTAGAAGCTTCAATGACAAAATCTAGAAAACAAAAGTTGTGGACAGTAAAAGCAATTAACTCTCTCACGTCATCTTTAATGCGCAAACATTTGGCGATTATGTTGAAAAAAAGAAGAATCCATAATCATTTGCAAGTCGCATGCCACAAATGCATAAAGCATCTTGATTCTTATGTCTGCCTTCGGATGTGCTCGGATATATACACACCATTTCTAATGTTGCGCGATGAATCTAGAGAACTTTTCTTTCTATGAGGAATGGACTCTTACATTGTATAACAAAACTGTGGCACCCGATCTTCGCTGACATCACGGCACGGAACTCATATCTGGTTACACCTAATTGCTGCTCGACCTTGGAACCTTTTGAAAGTTATGTCACTATGTGCATATGAAAAAAGTAAAAGGCATCTCCGATGTAGAGTAACTCCCCGGCGTTAATGGATAACCACTGAGCCCTTCACCGGGTGAAGAGCTGAATAAGAATTGACAATAATGCTCCAACTAGAACAAAGAAGTTTAGCATTCTATGCACATGGAAAGAAGACTAAAAATACAAAGCTAGAGTTATTTATATTTCCATTTTCTATGATTGAAGCCATGGAACAAGTTCAAAGAAAACAACATCGATTAAATGGGTGTTCTCCAAGAAAATGATAGGGCAATTGTGGATGTCGAGGAAAAGCGGCAATTGTCCATGAATATGGCCAATGCATTATGCAAGATGAAGCTTGACTCTATACAAAATGCGTGTTGTAGAAAACAAAGAAATTCAACACAATGGAGTTCGCACCTCTACTACCGCGAATGACTTGAACTAAATGAATCAGAGACACGGCTTTCAGAGAAAATGGAAGCTAAAGAGGAAGGAAAGCCTCAAATCTTTTGCCATTTATGCAGAAGGATGACTCAAAAGCAATGTTTGGGCACATTACATAAAAAGTGAAAGAAAGAAAAATAAACATCTCATACATGAAATTACCACATCATTAAATGTATCCGCAAATCTGTGAATTCTTTCCACGATAAACGAAGGGTCAAAATGCTTGCATTTGACATAAAATTCAGCTCTTCAAAGCTGGAGGTCTCCTATTGAAATTTGGATATGGTGTCGTTTAATAAGGAGAGGGATAATACCTACCGGTTGTTGGGTTGCATGTGATGCTCGGTTAGCGAGGGGCTCTTCTGAAATCTAAAGCGTCAAAAAGAAAAACAAAGTTTTGAAGTGAATTTCTGAAGTCTTATAAGAAAGCATACCAAGGAAGCTTCAAAACATCTTGTGGTATAACCGACTATCGCGCTTGTTATTCTTATTATCATAGCATCTGCTTTCACCGGGTGTTCAAGGCTAAAGCCCCAAAATCTCTACATGAACTACGTAAGTCCGTGATATTCATTACGAAGTCGGTACTTGGGTTTAAAAGTGGATCTTACATGATCTTTGGGGTTGGGACTTGGGGTGGTTCTGAAGGTACACAAGTGGCGAAAGTACCCGGTATTCCGGCAGAAGCGAAATATTGGCAAAAGAAGCCGAGTTCTTTACTAATACTACCCTCCATGTGCGAATTCTTCCCAATGGCACAGTGGTAGTTTAAAAGAACATGGTAGGGATGAAGTGATGTGGGCACGTGAGGTGGAGGTATGGTGTAGCCAGGTGAGGGGAGGAGGGTGAATCACGGCCTAGGTCGGCCGGATGGGGTGCTTGAGTGGAATCTGAGAGGAAAAAGGCAGCTTTTAGATGATTAGCGGCTCTTTGGAGAAACCTGATGCAGCGCCTCCCTGACATCCCTGGCGAACCACGGCCGAGCACCTCGTATTATAACTTCCAGCACACTTCCCTATCCCGGTGTCATACACGAGACCCACCTTGGCCCCGGAGTTGCACTTGTAAGAATTCTGACGATCTAAAGAAGCTGTGAGAATAGACCGTCCTCTTTACTATCACCATGAAGCGAATCCACCACGGACAGCTATGGCTGTGCTTGAATTTTTACCTTGACCCCGAGCCCAAATAGCTACCTGCTAAAATGCTATCCATAGCTAAGCCATAGCCCACGCCATGACGGAGTTTTATGAAAGGAAAGAATAGATATGGATTCTTGAGCCAAAGAAGGAAGGAAACCCTAGCAAGGAATTGAAGGCTGTATTAACTTTTTTTTTTTTTAAATGTCTTTTTTTAAAATTGAAACTTTACAACATTAATGCTCTCCCTACGGCTTTTTACGTGAAAAATATTAGGTTCAAACAAAAAATACAAGCTACCTTATATATGTTTAGATGGGGAACAAAATTACGTTGCCGAGGCCTTTAGAATCTTTCTAGAGTTTATAAAAACTTAGATAAAATGAATAACTACTCTATCTAAACATATATAAAGGCGGTTATTGTTTTTTGTTTTGAACCCTAATATTTTTAAAGCGAGGAAAAGTAGGAGGAGATGCGTGTAAGTTTTCATTTGCAAAAAGACTTAAAAAAGCAAGTAATAGCCGCCTGCTCAATTCAGAGGCCACCTTTAGGTTTTCCTCTTTCCCTTTCTTGCTACGCAATCCATATTAACTTTCTTCTTTAAACATCCATATACAGCTGACGCGGTGGGCTATGGTGACTATAACGATGCGACTGCCGAACCATTTGGGCTGTTGCGTCCAGAAAATCTAAGCAATAATACATAGCAAGTCAAGTGATCATGGAAGATAGTAAAAACTGACCCATTCACCCGACTTAGATGCATTAAGTAATTCACTACGATTAGCTCAAACAAGGTAATCTTAGGTGAGTTAGGATAGGAAGTCGCGGTGAAGTTACTTGTCGACATGTTCGGTAATATTTGGCCGAGATGAGGGGCGTCATTTGTGTTCTCCAAAATTTTGCCGATTCAAAGCTATGTTCAGGCAATGTCGTCGCGAAAAACCCTTGCGCCCATTTTTTCCCTCTAGATTCCACTCCGTTGGCCGTCGCGGTTATCATCTACCCTCACTATTACCGCTGCCTCCGCCACTCCAGCGCCCAGATGCGCCTCTTGCATCACGCGTGACGGCGGCTGCATTCTTGAGCTCGGCCAGTCTTCTCTTTACCAATATTAACCGGGCCTTGCGTAGTGCGGCCGGTGTGTACCCGGCGTTTGAGTTCTTCCGCAATCCAAACCAGGGTATCCCGACTTTGCACAAATATCGATTCCGGCTGTGATGTGGGAACCAACAACGTTATCTTCGACGTGTTTTCAATACATGCTGTAATCCTTGTTTGGGTGGAGTGAACAGCAGCCAGGTATATCTCTCTCCCTTGGCGTACTGTCGACTCGGTAGGAAGTTCTGTTCTTTTCCTCGGGAAGCTAATTACGTGTCAGTATCATATGTTTATTTTTCTTTTCTTTGGGCAATAAGCCATTGCTGGTCTGACATCATATCGCTTTTCTTCCGACAGTCGTTGGCTCAAAGGATACGATTCATTGGATGAAGATCATTTGAAAAGGTGAATGTGCTTGTTCTTTGTTTTATTGCGATGCATTTTAATATGAAATTGTTCATCTTAAAATGCGACGACACGGTAATCTATGTCGGAGCAATTGTTGTTTTTAGAGCATCCACAATTGGGGTAAAAGCATGCTAGGGTGTCATACATTAGTTCTAAATTCATGTACTATTTTGCACTAGAAAACCGTTTTTATGTAATTTGAATGTATGGTGGGAGGCCACGTTGCTTGTTGTTATATATTTAAAAAAAAGGAATATATTTGATTGTTTAACAAGATTGGCATTGTTAAGCGGGCAAATCATGTAAGCGAAGGAATATTCCTCCAAAGATTCCCTTTTTTGGGTAAAAAGGGGGTAAAAAAAAGCATGAAATTCTATTTTGACCCCCAAAATGACTAATTTTTTTGCAACAAAAATTGACATTTTTAAAGTGTCACTTTTCTTAGCAAATAGAATGTTCTTGAAGGTATATTTTACAGGAGTCTCTAATTCGAGGATAAAATATTTAACAAAAAATTGAAGTAAAGTCAGTAGCTGGCTTGTAGTATTCTCAAAAAATTTGAAGATAGAATCTTCATATTCAACATCACAAAAATTCTGATTTTTCTAGACTTCGGTTATGTACAAAAAGTGTGAGGAGTGATGAGAGAGGGATCGGGGGCGTCATCATGTTCATTTTATGCCATCCTCATCACCTTCACTTCTTTTCACTATCACTAGAGGAAGTGCTTGAGTTATCTTCCTCATCACTATCAGCAGATGGTGGAAGCATTGCCACCACCTTCATCCTCTTCTTACGTAATTACAAGCTTTTTTAAACAAATTGATAGTCCCTCAAAGCGTGAAGCGATTGTCATTTCAATTTAAAATCATAGCATAATATAGTCCCGTCATTAAGGATCGACTCATCCCTACAACCCACCTTCTTGGACTTTCTCCTTTTCATGGCTTCTCATTTTCTAACTCATATCTACCTTCAAAAGCATTTTTACGGCGTGTTGCAAGCCAATGAATCTTGAGTTTAGTGACTAAGCCTTCCTCCTTAGTGTGTCAAGCTTGCACTGCTATCCGGAAAGAAGGCCTTTGTCATCCTCTCCTCGATTAGGAAGAGCAATTAGCATACCCTTGGTAATTTCTGTGATATTACCTTGAGGCTCATTCTGCGTCTTGGTCGAATTTTGATGACTCGATCCTGCGTCTTCTTCCTCTGCCGGGGTGCTAGCATTAGCATTGCTTGGACACCTTAGTCTTTGGGGTTGATGGAAGGTATTCCCAGGCCATTGAAATGGTTCTTACAAATCTTAAGAGCTATATTTTTCACAACAATTTTTCTGTTAGAAGAAGTTACTCCACCACATTCGATCTTCTTCTAAAAAGTACTTAAAAACTGAGGAAATTCCATTTTCTATTGCTTTTTAAGGATGACTCTGGGGTACCTTGGACTCCTTAGGAGGATTTTTTGAGAGGAAGTTGCTTTCGACGCTCTGAAGGAAGTTAAGGAAGCGTAATCCCTCGGTGGACTCTAGTCCTTAGTTGTGGTATACTTCTTGCCCCAGAAGAAACTACGGTCATCCTTCAAGTAGAACTTGATGTGATGTTGAAAGGTGAGATCATTCAATTTGTTCACGGCTTGTTCTCTGTGCGAGCGTTGAGAGAAAATAAACTCTCCGAAATCAGCGGAGTCTCTTTAAGAAGATCGATCCACTGGAGTGGGAGTGTAAGAATCTTCAATAATTGAACTAAAGTAGGAAGAGAGAGCCTTCTTCCTTAGGCTACAGAAAATCTCTGAACATTTGGTCAATTTGATCATGAGTGTGGCCTACAAGTAAACCCCGGCTTCACCTTTCTAAAGATCCTAGCTCCACTAACATGGCCGATCACCTTAAAGAGTGTTTGGTTCTTGTTCTCCCTTAGTAATGTATTGTCAAGTTGCGGGTAAAAGCGGTGGTAATTGCTCTTGCTTTCGCCTTGGACCTTGTTAAGAATTGTAATTATGAGGTTCGGGTCACCATGCAAGTTTGGATCGTCAAGAATACTTTGCACTTTAGACTTCCTTTGAAGACCATGAAAGCTCCTACAAGGTGGACCTTAACAAAACATTCCTCTTTATCTTTAGGAATGTTCAAGAAATCTTGGTAGAGTAGTTTTTGGTCCATTCCATCAATCACAATGGACATATATTTGCGATTATGGACGTTCAAGAGCTTTTTTTTTGTTTGGCAAGCTTTCTTCTCTGCTGCTTGTTGTTCCACGATAATCACGGCAAGGTTACATTTGCACAATATCACGTAGAAAGAAATGAGGTCAAAGCATTATCTTTAAAACAAGTGAGAGATTGGAGAACATGAGCTTACTTCTTTCGACCCTCATCTTTGCGATTCTCTTTGACTCTTTAATTACGCACCTTGAACAAAGCAGACATTCTATGTCTCACGGGAATTTTCACTAAACCAAATTCACTTTCCACGGTCACGGTGAAGTGTGAGTAAAGAGATGTCTTTGAAGGCGAGTGCAAGTCTCTTTGTACTCATTAAAACATCTTTTGGTGATGTTATCGGTTAAATGATACATGTTCTTGTTGGCAGCTTCTCACATGTTTCTCTAAAATATTTCTCCATCCACCACCGGTAGCAAGGGCATGCATGGTTATAACTCTTCTTGGTCCACAATGATCATCAATTCTTTGGATTTTGTCCGATCTTTTGTGTATTCTAGACATTACGGTGGACCCTAAGCGGTGGATAACCATAAAGCATTCGGCAAACTTCTTAATGGTTAATGTAGTGCAAGAAGGTGTTGCGGTCTAGTCTTATGATAGGCCAAATAGGCATTCTGGTCAGCCAATGTCATTGAGCTGTGGTTGTCTCTAATTGCTCGTAATTTAGCCATGTTAAATTTGTTGATGCAACCCAATGGCAGCATTACTTCTTAAAAGTCTTCTCATTTTGTGCTCGTCCATAAGGTTTCTTCTTCTTAGGAGGAGCATGCTCTCAAACTAAAATCCACCTTGAATTTCTTGGTGGATTGGCTAGAGAATGTGTAATCTCGTTGCACTTCGTTGGTGTCTTCATCTTCTGAGAGAGTTCTACTCACGGGGGTGACCTCCTCTACCCTTAGTGGTGTGCTTGTAGAGGAGAACAAACCACGTGAAGCTGTGGTGGGATAAAAGGCGGAGGTGCGGTGTTGAATGAAGGAGATGGGCCACCATATGATGTGCCAGCGAAGTTGTTGTAAGCGTCTTCCACTGTGGAGTTCGTTCAAACATGTCTCTTAAAAGCGGTGAAATTCTGCAAACCCATGTGTCCCGCGTTTGTGTGAAGAGGTGTAGATCTTTGCCGGGTCGTCTTCATTTGTAGTGAAATCGTGGTGGGAAGCGATGGAGGATCTATTAGTCTTGAGCGTCTTGTATTCACGTGTAAGTGAAGATGGAGAAACAACAAAAAGGGCCCGGAGTCGGTTCGAAAAATTCTCTGAGGTCGAGCCATTGTAGTGTCGGGGGATGGTACAAATGGTGGTGGAAGATTGCTACGTGCAACAGGTGAGGGTTGGAAAGGTGGTGGCAGCCGGTTTCCTACTGGACTTGGAGAGGGTTGGAAAGGTGGTGGCAGTCTGCTAGTTACTGGACTCGGAGTGTCTTCGAGAAGCAACAAAGACCTTGTCGAGGTAGGTGTTGAAGAAGCATCTCCGTCTTGTGTTCCATCTGAAGTAGAGGTACTTGGGCAAACAAATGGTGGTGGAAGTTTGTTCACGAAGCGGTTAACCATGTCAAACAACTGCAAAAAATTGTGGGCTTGTTACTAACTCACAAGTCGATTGGACTAATGATATTCAAGAATACAAATGCTATTCCGGAATAGTATTTTGTGTGCAGCATTTGCTGTGTGTGTGCAAAGATGCTATTCCAGAATACACTTGTCCAGAGTGTTTGGACAAGACGTATTCCGCATTACATAGAAAAACACAACTGACAATGGCCTACCTTTAAAAGGAAAATCGAGCGCCTGGGGCGCGTGATACCTTTCGAGAGATTTAGTCGCCCGACCCAGCCTTCCGATCAATATACATTTGCTGTATTCTGATTTACATAGCGAAGACAATGGACAGGTAAGCATATAAAGTACATAGTACGTCTTTCTTTTGTTTCCTGATTTGGTTTTGTAGGGCAAAGTGCATTCCAGAATATACTTTGCCCATCTGTCTAAGAGCAAAGTGTATTCGGAATACACTTTCCTCCTTGGCGAAGTGCAAAGTGTATTCGGAATACACTTTGCCCTTCCCGAAGGAGTAAAGTGTATTCCGGAATACACTTTGCACTACTTTGCTATTACAGTGCAAAGTGTGTCCGAATACACTTTTGCTCTTCACCGGAAGAATAAAGTGTATTCCTAATACACTTTGCACTTCACTTAAGCAAAGTGTATTCCTAATACACTTTCTTTCACCCGAAGAACAAAGTGTATTCCGAATACACTTTTGCTTGTCTTTTGAAAACTCTTGTTTTTTAGCACTTAATGAAGACACCTTTTAGCTAAAAGCGGACCACTTTAAAGGTTAAAATAACAATTTGAGTCAATTAAGGCACAAAAATTGTCTTAGAGTTACTATATTTACGCTTGTTTTTCTGTCTTTTTCGGCCTTTAGGGCACAAGATTAGTAAATGTTATTACGGAATACGTTTTTCGTTCGAATTTACGTCTTAACATTGTTGTTTTAAACGTTTAGTGATGGCGGGGGAAGAAGGAAGCAAGAGGGCATCAAAGAAATCTCATAAGCCTAAGCGTCCACACCCACAAAAAACACCGTGACACCCGCGAACACGCTATTTACTGAAAACTTTCAAACGCGGTGGTTCGGAACCAGGGGGTGCAGATGGAAAATCTGACCTGCTTGCGTTTTTTGCCGATGCGTAAAAGTCTTGGTAACAAAATACGCCCGACTCGAGTTTGTGAACCTTGGGACAATAAAAGATGTTGAGGAAGTTGCCGGACAAGGTGGTCAGTGGGGAGGCTATCCTTCAAGACCTCCCAAGGCTTCATAGTTGTGGACATCGCATTTTTTAGAATTGTCGATTGTGCAACCAAAGCCTTTGTATAAATTCTTTTCACACTACGGGATAAAAAGAAGCCTGTGTTCATGAATTAGACGGGTTTGTACCCGGTCCCTGGCGAGGACTTTCCGTCGGTGAGTCCGAGCATTGAGGATGGAGAAAGGTCACAATCATCACCCTCGGATGGTAGTTCTTGAGGGAGGTCATCGGATGGAGGTTCCGGGGAACAAGACGAGGAAGAAACCCCATGCGGCCAATGAAACTTAGCAGGCCAAGGGCAACCATAGGCTGCTAAAGAACCAAAGAAGCGGAAAGCACAAAGACTTGAAATCCGAGAGTCCCGAGGAACCTAAGAAGAAGAAGGGAAGGGTAAAGCACCTGGTGTTGCTATTAAGGAAAAAAAAGTTGATAAAACATCTGAAAAATGGAAGAGATTAACCCTGCACAAGTTTGTGCAAGGTGTCATTTATTTGCCAAATCACTTCAATGAAGCTTCCTCCGAAAAATGAAGTGGTGAAAGGCCACTTCAGGTTCGCAAAATTTATGCCGATCACTTGAGGAACACGAAGGACAGAGAATAAGGAGCAATCAAATGCTCATGTGGCCCCAATAGTTGTCCTTGTTGATGTGGGGGCGAGGCACAACCCCCCGGGAGTATGGCGAAAAAACGACCGACACCTACACTCACTACGTCTTGGGAGGGAATCATAGCTTCAAGGCAAGAAGGCAACTTTAAAAGAAAAGAAGAACCGAGGTACCTCTCTCCGCCTCTGCTGTTGTCTACTGTGGTCTTCTTCTGGATGAAGAAGCAAAAATCGTTGCCAACACCCACAATCTTGACAATGAGTACAAACTAAAGATGAGCTTTGTCGACAAGATCCGGTTTATGCCACGGGGGGTATGTAATTTTCAAGGAAAAGTGCGGTGAGGACCTTAAAACCCGGTTTTCCTTGGAGCTTAAGGGCGTGTGCCATTGAATCTTTGAAAATATGACGAGGCCAATAAAAGGCGGTCTCTCATTGGCCCGCGACAAGCTAATTCCATTAACTTTTAGAGATGGCAAAGGTAAGCACAAAATGTATTCGAAATAGCAAACCGACTATTTGGCGTGAAATCTTCTTGAACAGATTTGGGAACTCCCGGCGAGATATTTACAATGTTGAGCGAGGGAGTTAAAGAGCAAGGGCAAGGAGACAGCCAAAGAAAAAACCTGGGGCGTGCCCAAAAAGAAATGACCATTATTCCGTGCGGAATCACGGGGGCTTCTCGACACGGAGCTTACGGGCAGCTTCTCCAAAAAGTTGTTGATAAGGAGTTTAGCCTAGAAGAAATGTCAAAGGAATTGCACAAGTAAGTTCTCGACACAAACTTTACTCTTTGCATGTTAGATTCCCAAAAACATCAGTACATAGTGTATTCGAATACACATGCCTTCCTTCCACCACGGCAATGTGTATTCGGAATACACATTGCTTGTCTCTAGAAAAGCATTGTGTATTCGAATACACATTGCTCCTCTAAAGAAAGGCATGTGTATTCCGAATACACATTCCTCCTTTAGAAAGCAATCGTATTCGGAATACACATTGCTTTTCTAGAGACAAGCGATGTTTGTCCTGTAAGCGGAACTATTTTACGCATATTGTTTCGAGGTAGCATCACCCGGTTAACCCGGTTTGTATTCCGAATACAAATAGCTTGACTTTTATTTGTTTTCCTTTCACTTTGCCTTGATTCTTACGTTTAATCTCATTGTTTCCTTAGCGTCTTGCAGCCAAAGAAAGTCATAACATGTCAAACATGTTTGATGGAGCAGCTAAACGTCGAAACATGGGAAAGGTGCAAGGAACTCTACCCAATTGCCACATCCGACGAAGCGCATTGTGCAATATGCACCAAATTTTGAGGGCTGGGTAAGTGCTCTCAAAATTCCTTTTCTGCACAAACGATCTCTTGGCGGTTGTTGTTTTGTTTTCTTTAGAGCAAAAAGAAAAATAAGGACACCGCCCGAGGGCTTTATGAATTTGGTTAGAACAAAGACGGGAAGAGAGGTTGGTGAAAAGAAGAACTGCTGAGCCGAACCATCCGACTCACGAGAGATTCATGTTTGATCAAAACAATTTATATTCAATCATTCATGGTGATTACCACGAACCTTGTCGGCGCGGTTAAGCCCGCAGGACTTTTACTTTGGTTATTGCTGATCTTCCCTACGGGTTTAAACTTAAAGACAATGCCAGTCTGACGACCAGCCCTTCAAATTTTTCGAGTTTAATGCTTTCATTGAAGGAATCAAAGCGGATCTCAACGGCCAAACATTGGCGTTTAGTTACGTTCCATTCGAACGCATGCGATCGGCTTGGTGGAATCGGCTTTCAAAAATCACTTTGGTTCTCCAGTTCGGGGATATGAAAACCTTGTGCGGCAAGTCTTATTCCGAATACAATTACTTTTCTCTTTAATTACGTAGTGTATTCCGAATAGTGTTTCACTTTGTGGTTTTTTCGTGTTTTCTTGTTTTTGCTAACATCACTTTAAATGCTTCACTAGGTACAAAAAGCGAACATCAACTACCATGGTGGAGGACCAAGGTTGCTTTCGGCAAGGTAGAGGCCCTTCATGTAGCTTATTGGAGTTTTGATGGGAAGAGGTCCATGGAACACTTTAACACCTAGCTTTGTCAAAACTTTTCAAAGCGTCCTAGAGTTTCCAGCCTTCTTCACGAAATTGCGGGACCCAAGTGCACAAAGGCGAGGATTGTGAATCACTACCGAAACCACAAAAGCTCATCAACCATCTCACGGACATGTTCACCGTCCGGAGATTGGAATGCTTGATGCTTTCTCCGTTCTAGGTACTACTATCGCATGTGCACTTAAGAAGGGCCCAACTATGTAGCCGTGGATATTGATAAGGAGGTCATGCATTTTGTGAAGATGAGACTGGCTGCCTTACCTACTTTACCAGATGAAAATCAAGAGTTAGGGGCCAAGTCTTCATCTGATTATGCTAAACTAACGTCCTCGGAGATCTGACCTCCATTCTCGAGCTCACTAGGCAATGAGGCAACCTTTTGCGAGCTTAAAGAAGTAGCTTTAGCTACCATTCCGAAGAACAAGGAGGATACAAAACTTAAGTCTCCAACAAAGGAGCGATTGAATGTAAGGGCGAGGCGGGGAGAGCGACAAAAGAATGAGGAGGACTATGATGTAGATCTTTGACTACTGCATATTAAAATTATCATTATTTATTACAATGAATCTTCAATATTGATGTACAAAAATTTATTAAAAACATATTACTTTTTTTTCCTTTCTATTCTGGTGGTTTTTTTTGTAATGCTTTCAGTCTCTTCAAGTCTATGCCTAAATTTCGCTATTTTTATGATTTCTGTTTCATAAGTACAAAGTTTTCGCCTAATGATGGGCCAAAATGGCATGAAAAAAAATGCAAACCTCTAGAAATTCTCAACAACTATCAAAAAGGGCTTATTTTAGAAACATGGTGTTTTTTTAAAGGGAATCTTTGAAACGGGAGTGATGCAACACTCCCGTTTAATTTGCAATCGTGTTGTTTGTCATCATGACATGAAGTGGCCGACGGTTGTTGCGAAATTTTGGGCGCAATCCCTGGATTCCCTCCGATCCAAGCAAATTCTCTCCAATCCATCCGAAGCAAGCAAATTCCCTCCAATCTACGGTCTAAGAATCTAAAACAAAGAAAAGAATTTCAAATTCTTGCCGGATCTTTGCATGCATATCAGTTTTCATAGTAGTAGTAGGGGCATGGCACAAGAAAATCAAAGTATGAACAGAATTACTCAGGCTGATGTCCAAAATGAGGACGGTGATACCGAAATCGACAAAGGGAAGCAGAAAATGGTTGAACAAGATACTCTAAATGACATGCTGAATGAAGTGACAGAGTGATAATCCATCAACAATGAGAATGGCAGATCATATTCCAGGTACTTCACCAAAAAAATCAGGAAAAGAGCAGAAAAGGTTGTTGAATGCTTCAGAAATGAAGCCAGTTCTCTATCTCCTGGTGAAAGAGAGGTATTGGTTTCCAGGATCTTGCAAGATAACAGGCTCTTGGGGTTGTTTAAACCTGTGATTGGGCTACCTTCAGAAGCAGTGGTGAAACATTCATTGTTACAAAATCTCAAAGATGGATTAGAAGAGGTTAAATCTTCTAATAGCAAAGACAAGTTGGCGACCAAGCACTGTTTTATCCATGATTGTTGGGAAAAATGGGGAATTGAAGCAGAAAGGAGTTGCTTCAAAAATGTTGAACTGCCATCCTCGAAATTTGTCATACGCTGCAGGCAGAAGAAAGAGAATGAAAATTGCAGGTCCAACTATATGGGCATTAGCGGTGTAAAAGAGAAGATCCGATTGTTTGGACGAAGACACAAAGCAATTAGTCATCCAATTTTGGTTAAACAACACCAAGGTTTCACCTAAATACAGGGATGTAAGAAAGAAAAGGCATCAAGCAATCCAGTTTCTTGATATACCACAGGTATTTCATTCTTTATTGTATGAAATGCTTCTGATCCCTCATGTATATGTTCACTTTTATTGGAATTTATAGTATCTTCTTTGTTTTGATGTATGAATGCTTTCTAATGACTGATCTATCATTTATGTATTCACTTTTACTTACTTTTACATATGCAATCACCTTTGTTGGTTTGCTTACATTTATTGACCATGTATATTATACTAAATCTTCCTTTCTTATTTATGCAGTGACTCCAAAATTCTTAACCAATGTACAGATTAGATATTTGCATAATATTGTATGTTATACATGTCTATAGAGTACATATCTTGTACTTAGACTTTCAGATAGTGCCTATGGACTTCAAGAATTTACTCTAGAACAGTAATATGCTCTAGGGTACAGTAATGTACCCACACTACTACTTTATCCTTACACATGTATTTAATGTACATGTGTAATGTGTATTCTGTTGTCCTTATGTATATTGTAAGTACATTCTGAGTGCATATGAGTACATATGAGTACATATGAGTACATTATGAGTACATGTTAGTACATTTTGACTTCGCATGTACTCAATTGCACATACAAAATCTTTTATTAACTATGATGATTTGAATGCACAGGCTGAACTGTACCAGAACTTTGTGGAGCAACACCCAGAGGCAGACATTGGCATCAGATTGTTCGAATACCTCAAACCTGATTGTGTAAGGAAGCTAAAGGAAAGAAACACATGTTGTTGTGTCAAGCATGAGCAAGCAGAGAACTTCAGGAAGGCATTTAATTCTATGAGGGCTAAGCTCCACATCAATTGTAGTTTGCAATTGTGAAGTTTGTCTTTGCTAACAAAAATGATGGAATTTGTCGAGCTCACAAGCATACATCTTTGTAATGTCAAGACTCTATGGAGGAGTATGGTTTGTCCAAAACAGATAGTGACGAGTGGCACAAATTAAATTGTATTACAAGTGATTGCAAGAACTGGTAAGCGTAACATTATCTTGTGTCCAAAAGAAACCGAAAATGACATTGAAAGTGAAGTCAATTGGCAAATATACTCTTATGTGGATGAGAAGTCTAAAAAAAAAAGGAGTCTCAAGAAGGCTCGATTGGTGGACAAGACAACAAATGCACCTGTATCTTTGGATGCCATGTTTGGTCACATGAAGACATTTATCCATCACAACTTTGCGGCTCAGCGGCAAAGCAAAAGAATTCGAAGATGTGTTCAAAACCTGAGAGATGATTCAAGATATCGGTGGTTGACTTTGCAGAAAATTATACATTGAAGCCTTTCAAAGAGGTTCGGTCGAACATTGGAATCTGCGACCAAGTTACTATAATGGTACAGATTACCATGCTAAAGGTAAATGGCATCTTGAAGAAGACTGTTCACTTGTATATTTCGATGACAGAATCATGATACACATTTTGTACAACATACATTTAAGCTTCATCCGAAATGGCTGAAAGAGAATGGTGGATCTCATGTACATATCATATTGTGTGAATTCGATGGTTGTCTTTGCCGCAATACAAGTCCGAAGAAATTTATATTTCATTACCGGGTACCATGTTGAATATGGCATTAGTTTACAATGGAACTACTTTGGTTCCGGGCATGGAAAAGGTGAACATGATGGAGAGTCCGCCAAGGCCAAGGGTACTTGCGGTGTAGCGATTCTGAGAACATGGAATGCAGATTAGAGGTGCACATGATGCTTGTGTTGTCTTGAGGAGCAAGCAATCTAATGTTAACGAGTATCTTGGGAAGTGAAGGAGTCGATATTGATAGAACCAATGCATTAGATGTGCAACCTCTTCACGGTATTCGAAATTGCATGCTATAGCTTCTATAAGTCCAAACTGACCCCACCTTAGTAATGGTGAGACCATTATCTTTATACGCAATGGTTGCATTAACTTTGAATGGGATGCTTGTGAGTCCATTTCATTCTGTGGGAAGTGGCAATTAAAGAAGCTAGTACCCCGAGTAAGTACTCATTGTGAAGTAGAGAATGAGGAAACTGCTGCTTTTGCAAATGTAAATGAAGAGCTAGAAGATCTAGTACAGGTAGGTGATATGTTTGCTTCTTTTGCTGCACCAGGAAATGAAGAAAATGTGCCATACTATATCCTACTTTGCAAGAAAACAAAATTTGTTTTCCAGGAAAATGTTATTGACGATTACAAAAATTATCACCATACAGGTGAAACAGTCATATCCGCCTATTACTATCAAAAATTGCCTGGTTGTCACCACAAGTATAAGTTATTGGATGACAAAGAAGTTCTTGTACCTGCAGAGTCTGTTATTGGAGCAAAGTTTGCAATGCCAAAAGTAAATCATAAGGTGAAGGGTGCTTCTGCAGCTTATGCATTGTCTACGATGTGCATGAGATGCTACTCTTGGGAAGTTTGCCCCGAAATGCTACATGATGCGGAATAGCTTGAACAGATTATATGTTGGAGAGAAGTAATCTGAAAAGAGAAAAAGTCTTTGGTGTAACATGATTTATATTACATTGTAATTGAGTACATGAACTTATTTCAAAACTTGTTTCTTGTTATTGATAACTTTACGAATATATCAACTTCTTTTATGCCTAACTATTACATCTGTGGTGGCTGAAATCTCATAGGTATTGCATCCATTCTCTGAGATTTCCGGCCGAAAATATAATGTTAGTACTAGTTGTGGCGAGGCCATCTAGCTGCTTCTCTTGCAATTGGAAGCCCACTCCAGCTCCACGCGACCTACGGTTGACTTCGTGTTCACTTGGCAAACTGATTCCTTCCCAAGGATCGGGGATCATAGATCTTGTGAATTGCCCAAAGTATTCTTAGCATCTCATCCCTGGTGCTTCTGTCTTCGATCTGTTCGACCTGTTCCCATAATCCAGGCAGGCTGGTAAGGAATCTTGCTTCATACCCTAAGCCACAAGAGAATGGTACATCTGGAACATATTCTGCTTCAGTCCCTAAAGGAGATGGTGGTTCATCTGGTTCAACCTCTGCTCCATGTACATGTACAAGTTCCTTTTGTTAAGTTTACGCTCCATGTATAAATTCCTCTTCAATTTCATTTTCCTCAACTTCTAATCCAATAACAAAAGTTAAAAGTTATTAGCATTTATAAAGTATTAAATCTTAAATATTAATAATAAAACTTCCTCAACCTTAGATATTAATAATAGATATAATTTAACAAGTAGTTATGAAAGCAAGTCCACATCTAGAAAAGTTACGGTGGAAGGCATTCGGTTTATCAAAGGCATTGTACATAGGGCCTTTTATTCCTGCTCATATCTTCGCCAGATTCATCCACTATAGTCTTGATGATAATGTCACCATATATGTCCCAAGAGTCATCCAACTTATGCTCCTTTATGTAATTGGCAAAATCTGGTGCATATTTCAACCCTACCACCAATCAAATAAGAAGGATGATGGTTGTCGCGGTTTCTATCAAAGGTGTCCATAGTGGCACACAAACATAACTTTCTTTTGTTGAAAGAGCTTTGTGCTTAGACTCAAACACACCACAGAGTCGACCATTGTATTAAGGATATTCAATGACAATACTATCCATAGGTACTACTTGAGGGGTTACACCAACCTAATTTGTATAAGGAAGTCCCCAACATCTCTCTTTCCATAAACATGTTTAAATTTTGGGATGCCATCTTCATAGAGCTTGTCCAAAATTGATGTTATGATATCTAAGGGAAGAGTTGACCATATGGCCAAATCCCAATGAAAGGAGGCATATTGAAGCATTGCTTTCATTGTTGGTCCATGAAGAAAACTCCATGTTCCGAATTATGGGCTTGTAAGAGGAAATATTGATTCACGGAGTTCTATAAAAGTAACCCGTAACACCTTGGATCTCAAATATTAGGAGTCCCTGTAAAGGAAGCAAAATATAATTAACATCACGGTAGCACTAGGATTGCAACCATTCATTGATTACATTATCAAGATTACATAAAGCCAAATGGCTTAGTGTTGTTTCAATAAGAAAAAAAGCCAATTGGCCTCATTTGATAAAGAGTTATGAAAGAAGTTAAGCACTACCATGCTTCTCTTAGGTGCTAGTAGTGCCTGTTTTAATGAGATGGCTCTTATAATTAATCATAGCCTTAATGAGCACATGTCTCTTGGACGTATGCATTCTCCGATCAAACCAATCAAGAGAATCAAAGAATGAAAACAAATAGTTTTCAGAATCAAATATTATATAAAAGCAATTGTTGATATGTTATCTCACCATGCTCTTAGCACGCACTGGGCATCCACAAAGGCTTGCATATAACCCATGACATAAAGACCACAGGAGGCCAGGTCACCTTGTTGTGGAACCTCAGGTCTAATTTCTTTCTGCACTGAATTCTTCACATAAATATCAATCTTACGAGAACTGGAATTAGTCAATGCTGTAATGATATCTTTATGAAGCCTGCAATAGAAAATAACATCAGAATTATGCAAAGATTACAATCGAATTAATAGTGAGTGCACTTACATCATAACCATCCTCGTGTCAACCTGCACATTCTTTAGCGAGTTGAGAATAAGGATAGGCGAGAAGACAAAGGGTGTCTTTACAGTTCTTGGCCTTATCTAAAATAATGATGACCAGTGCATGGTGCATAGGATCCTCAATCTGGATTGGAATCATAATGTACTGGCATTTGCTCAATATGATTCCCTGAAGCCCTTTTTGAACTACAGCCAATCCAGACTGTACCATCGAAGTTGCATCAGATGACAGTTTGTTAAAGGCCTGCTCAGTGAAACTAAGAAATTCCTGAGGGAAGAAAAAAAAAATGCATCACGCCATTTGTCGGGGCATAATGCTAATCGGATACCTATTCACAAAGCAAGTGAGGTTAGAGTTCAAGTAGTTAACCATAATGCAAAAAAGAATCTGATCAAGTTACCTTCCAAATATGTCTATATGCACATGTTGGACATGTGCTGTCTCTGCAAAAGACCTTCCACACAATATTTAGTCACCTTGATTAGAGGCTTTTTTGGAAAGGGTAGCATGGAACTATTTTCAACAAGCTCTCGGGTCTCAGTAAACCAAACTTGCATTATTGAGAGACAAAATGAATTGCAACTACAACAGAATCTTACTTACTCTCCTGTGCTGTCATCTCCAGATCGAGCACTTTCAGATGATGTTTGGCTTCTAGTCCTGCAGAAGTCATCATAAAATTGTTCAGATATTACACTTTAAAAGCTTCAACTAACATAATAAATATTCACCTTTTGGTTGAAGTTGTATTTTGCTTTTGGTCCTTCCTTTTTCTTGTCTGCTTCTCCTGTTTAACAACCTTGGTCTCCTCAACCTTGGTTTCCTCTATGTCATCAACCTTAGTGGCCTCAATCTTAGTGGCCTCAACCTTTGTTTCCTCAGCCTTTGTTTCCTCGGTTCTGGTTTCCTCCACTGCCACATCATCCTTTTGGATCTCTTGTACCTCCACCATCTCTTCCTCTCCCTTAATATGGCTACTATCCTCTATCTTTTCAATGGTTGCCTGAACAAAGGCTGCAAAAGATTCACCAATTTCCAACACTTCTGCATAAATGAGTCACCAAAGTTAATCAAAAGATTGTGAATCCTAATTTTAAGTTAATGGTATACCTGTTGAATCATCACTCCATGACATTTTTTCATTTCTGCTTTGAAATGATGGCATTGGCTTAATAGGTTTCCAAATTGGTTTGTCTGGAAATTTATATTGTGAAGAAAGACCCGAGGAATCGGAACTTTATAATTGTGAAGAAAAACTTGAAGAACCTACAAAAAATGGTGTTTAATAATTGCGCGACACACAAGCAAAAAGAAGATGCAACATACCTGCGGTTATTAACTACATCGCCTACGCTTTAACTTTTCAACCTCTCACAAGATAATCCACAAATGTTCGAATCGGTATGCTCGTGGCTATATGGAATTCCAAGTGACATATCAAGCTCATATGACATGAAAATTAAATTCAGGGATTGTAAATCAATCGGATGTGATATTTACTTACATGTATCCGAGGACTTCACTGGTACCTCAAGCTCTTCCTCAAAAGACTTTACAAGGTTTACAGGTGATGCCCATGTAGAAGTATTTCCCAAATCCTCCTGACCTTCTGTCAAATCCAATACCTTGGAAGAAAGTGCTGTTGGCTTCTTACTGTCATCTACAATAGAGAGTAGAAAAAGACTTGAGATAAGAAAAGGAATATGCATGATTAACAAGACTACAATATCATACCCTTTTCGGTTTCCTTATGCTACCAAAATCACCGCATCGGTCAAACATTGAGTATATCGGATCATCAGCTAAGAAATGTATTCTTAATGTACTCTACAAGAATGCCATCGAAAAAAATTAACCCGACAATGTACTCCAATGTATCCATCTGCTAATGTACTTTCGATTTATCAAGTAAATGTACTCAATGTCTTGTTGAAATGTCTTGAAATGTACTCAAAATTCATTGTTACAAGTACAATCAATGTAAACAAATCTACTGATATTGTACTCTGCCCACTGATGAGTCTTGAAGTATTCAATAACAACTCAAAATGTAATTTTGACAGCAACAATAGCAATGTATCTGTCAATTGCTACACTATACAGTTCTCAATAACAAGTAATTAGCTACCTACATTACTGAGCTGATGTGCACATGAAATTAAAAACTCTCATCTTTAAAAATAAGTAGTCTATTTGGCAGATTATACATGACTGAACCCACATTATCCAACTACAAAAACTATGTATCTAAATACTCAATGTAAATGCAAGCCTAAAACCTTCATGCAAAAAAGAATCTAACTATTAAAATAAGAAAAGAAATTGTAATTCAAATGTACATGTACTAACCTTTTGTTGCAAAAGCGGTCCAAGTGCTTTCTGAGCAAATTGCTATTCCATGGCAAATGGGGATCAACACATGAGATCTTTGTGCTAGCAAGATAGGATATACACAAAAAGACAATAAGGGTGTCTGCGGGTGCCGAACCAATTGGATTCACACCAAAAGATTGTTCACAATATGTACATGAAGAAAAAGGCGAACAATAATCGATCCGCAAGAATTGTAGACCGGAGAGGAGGGGTCAAAGTAAGGATCGAGGAATGTTCTAAAATTCCCCCGAGTTCCATAATTTTTTTTTGTCTCACGCCTCACCGAGAAGCTCATATCAATAGATGTAGCTTCAATCTTTGCATCTACATGTTTCAATTCCCAGAAGATTCATGTCAATATGTTTACGAGCTCGGCCGATCCTCGCATTCTAGAGTCCTTTTGCTTTCGATAGCATCCTCAACTTTCCATTTTAGGTGCTGAAATCTTATTGCACTTTTCGATGTTTGGTCCAGGTTTGATTGTTGATCCTCCAATGCCCATTTTTTGCCTCAACATTCCTCTCTGCTTCTGGACCAACCTAATATAAACTCTCTCCCCTTCCTTGTGCTTCAATGTATCAAGGATCTCTTGCCTTCTTTCCTTTAGCTTTCGGTTAATTTCTTGCTTAAAGATGTTTTCACAATAGATCTGCTTGTCTAAGAAGTTACTAAAAACTTCTAATTGCTCCTTTGTGTAACTCTTAGCTTTTGAAGTTCTTGGGGCTTTTGCATTTGCATTGCTAGATTTTACTGTCACCACCTCACTAGATAGATCGAGAATCCTTTTGCCCGATCGGCCCATGCTTTGACATCTTCCCGGTCCATACGCACCTTTAGGATGCAATGCAAATGCCCTTGCAAAGTCTGAGGAGGGACATAGTGATTCATAACATCTTTTCTTCCAAAAGCAAATTCATACCATTTGCGGAAATTCTTAAATCCCCACTTGATATCAATTCGTCATCCTTATAGCCATACCGCTTGGTGCTTCATCACCCCATATCTCTCTTACCATAGCATCATACTGCTCGTAAACATCACAAAATTCAGTTAATGCGAGCCGCCTCTTCGTAAAAACACGGTATCATCGAGGTAAAATTTCCCTTTTGGCATGCGAACTTGAAGCTTTCTTATTTGCTGGAGGCTTTCCGGTCCTTGGAGACTTTCTTGAACCCTTGATTGGTGTCTTCTTTGGGGTCTTTGCCATGTTCACAGTACCTGCAAAATGAACAAAGCAACAAATTTGATTTTATAAGATGAAATATTTGAAGATCAGACCTTAAACCAAACGCATTGTTTATATTCATGTTAAACCTACGTCGATTTAGCTTGAAAAATACCGCTTTTCAATTTTTAATCCATAGAACCAGTTCACATTTACTTCTTGAATTCATTTTCGACCGAAATCCACGAAAAATTAAAACTACAAAATAAAGAAAACAAAACTTACGGGGCAGATCACACGGATATGCAGTGCTCCGAGCGGGTTCAAACGATCTAGCAGTGCCAATTTTCGGAAAACAAACCAATTCTTGCTCCACTCGGTTAGCCAAGAAACAGGGGGAACAAAATGGAGGGAATTTTTGGTACACTCGAATAATGACATTTTTCTTTAATGATGGCAATCAAAAACTTGCTATAATTAAAATACATAACGTTATATGTAATGTATTCGAATGGCCCTTTTTTTTATCACCCTAGCGTGCTTATACCCATTGCCCTATCATTTTCTTAGAGAACACCCATTTAGACTGATGTTGTTTTCTTGGAACTTCGTTCCCATGGCTTCAATCATAGGAAATGGAAATATAAATAACTCTAGCTTTGTATTTTTTAGTCTTTCCATGTGCATAGAATGCTAAACTTTTGTTTTAGTTGAGCATTATTGTCAATTCTTATTCAGTTCTCTCACCTGTGAAGGGCTCAGGGTTACCCATTAACGCTCAGGGTTACTCACGGGAGATGCCTTACTTTTTCCATATGCACGTAGTGACAGAACTTTCAAAAGTTTCCAAGGCCAGAGCAAAGAATTAGGTAAACTGCATTATAAGCTCCAGGCCAGGATGATGCGAGAAGATTGGTACAAGGTTTTGAGTTTCAATTAACTTTATACAATGTAAGAGTCCATTCCTCATAAAAAGAAAAAGTTCCAGATTCATCATGCAACATTAGAAATAGATTCATCATGCAACATTAGAAATGGTGTGTGTATATATATGATACATCTGAAAGGCCATAGACATAAGCATCCGCATGGATTTGCTTTGCAGATAAGCCACTCCCATCCTGGACTCTTGATGTTTGTAGGCATGCAGCACTTGCAATGATTGCGGATCTCTTTTTTTTTTCAACATAATCATACAAATGTGTGCAGGCAAGATGACGTGAGAGCGAATTGCTTTTTACCATCCACAACTTTTGTTTTCAGATTTTGTCATTGAAGCTTCTATGGATAATCTAAAAGGACTCACTCCTGTTGTTTCTGCCACGCTAGCATATATGATGCGCATATATGATGTTAATGAATATCTCTTTGTCCATGGAACAGAGCCTCAAGTAACTCCGGTAGCATTCAAAGCATCCACAATCAAAAGAAGGATCATGCAACATATTGCTTTTGGGCAAAGATGCAGGTTTTGGTTGTTTATATGGGAATGAAGGGAAAGGGGATCATTGGAACAAATGGTGTTATTGACACTTTTAAGGAAAGATGCAAAGGGCATTGCGTGAGGTATCCACTTTTCTTACAAGTGTCAACTATTTATAAACAAGATTTTTCATATCCTTTCTAATCAAATGTGCAATGGAAATAAGAACTAAATTACTGTCAGGGGACAGGGAAGAGGCAGTAGCAAATATAGCTAGGACCGTTGGCATCAACACGATTGAAGAGCCCCATTGGCATCAACACAATTGAAGATTCTCATGGGGCTCTTCAGCCTCAAGGGAAATCTAAATATATTCCTTCTCTGCATAAAAGTGGAGTCACACTTGATATGGTAATTTACACAACCTTCAGAAAATAAACTAGGTAGGGAGTTATTAAACCTGAAAGTATTTTAACTGAAGGTCATGTAAGGTTGGCGATGGAGTAAATGATGTCCCGGCATCAATTTGATTTTCATTCCTAATAATATTATTAGGACTTTTGAGCAAATAATCACTTTTTATAATTTTTCTCATCAATAACATTTTTTACAAGCCAGTTTGGCACCTACTTAGCCCAGCTTATTACAAGAATCAATCGTTTATTATTTCTAGAAATTACACATGACATGCATTTGCAATCTTGCACTTTGAAATCTAGATATTTAGTATGATGTCATGTTAGGAAAACATGCTAGCATTTTGGACTTTGAAATCTAGATATTAGTATGATATCATGTTACAGGACATACTACTCAATATATGTATTATAATGGAGTTTGTGACTAAAGAAAGCTTTCAATGAGAACTCTTCCATTGAAATGGCATTTTTTCTTAGATAATGTCAATTATTATGCAACCATGTCCTTTTAAGGTCTTCTAAAATACATAGAAAACTTTCAAGGTGAATTCCACTTGAATCCCATTTTCAGATACACTATAGATCCAGTTGGAGATGTTTTTCACTCCAAAGTGACACAAATTCCCTCGCAATGCATTTAGAAAAGAGAAATGTTCGCGGCAGCCTCCCTTGCAGTGCATTTAGAAAAGAGAAATGTTCGCGGCGGCCTTGGCCGCCGCGATAAATTTCTTGTAACTCCTTAGTTTATTATATTTCAGTTGTACATCACGATTGAGGCGAAATTGAAAATCTACATAGGCAAGATAGCCTTAGTTCCATTGTGAAAAGGATACTTGCAAAAGTAGACTAACAAGCATACAATTCTTATATCCAATTGGAAGTCCTCCAAACATGGGCATATTGCTCTTGTGCCATCAACTAATATAATTGATGTCATAATCAACTTCCACATCTTCACATCCTTTTGGATGTCATTTTCAATGATCCTTATCCTAATCTAGAAGTTGTTGGATCTCTTTTCTATATAACGTTGGATCTCTTTTCTACATGATATTGCCTCTTTGATATGCAAAAGTTTCTCCTACTGCAAACCTATAACAAACCATACTTACCGCATTTTACCCTTCTCCATCTAGCGAGATCCTTATTATATAAAAAATATGCAAGCATCAAAAGGATAACATCAAGGCCTACAAGTTATGGGTCCCATAGGCCGATTGGCCTCCGTGGATGATAAAAATCAGGAATATTCAATTCAATTCTATCCCCAACCACATGTTGGAAAGAGCTTGCATTGGATTGGTTTGCGTGAATGCTTGCATGTATGTGCAAGAAAACCTATTTCATATGCCTTTGAAAACATTGCAATCTGGAAGCTTGAGAATGTGAATCTACTACAACAACAGTACTAGCAAAAACTATTGTTACTTGCATAGGTTCCAAGCTATGTTCCATATTCAACAAGCAAAATAAACAGAGTAAGCATGATTCGCAATTCAGCGTTGCATACACGATTTTAGCAAGTTTGCAATACCTTGACATAGAAAAATCCATTTGTTGTAATTCTGAATGCCGTCTTGCAACCAAAGTTTGCTTCAAGGGCAACATTTCTAAGCTTAAAAGCTTGGCCGTTCTTTAGCAAAACATAGAAAATACCGTTGCTCATATCTGAAGAAGCTCGATCGGGTCTTAAATCGATGCCCACAACACTTCCAAGCTTAAAAGCTTGTAGGGATCCAATAATGTTGCAATGGTCGATGGATCTTGAGACTGTCAGAAGCTGTTGAAGGAGTCCGCAAAACAAAGAGGCCATGCCTCCTTCCAGAAAGGGCTTAGGCCACATTAGGGGTATAGAAAGAAAAGAGGTGTTTTTTGGGGGAGGGGACCCCTCCAAACTGCTTGCCAGAATGACGATCACAAGAGTTCGACTCGATCCATAATCAACAATTTAGATTGTGGCGAGGCACAGGATGGCTATGGCGGCACGAAACCACTGACCTAAAAATGAAAACTTCTTACTTTGCATCATCTTAACTGTCCAATTGTTTGATCAAATCCTGACCGTCCAGATTAGGGCGCGATGGACACCGTCACATATCCAGTTGGATGCTGCCTAGTGGTGTGACATTAAAATACTATCTATCTATCTATCTATCTATCTAACATTGTAATATAGGAGGATAATGTTTAACGGCATTTTCTTTATGACTTCCATTAGGGCTTGCTTCCTTGATGCTTAAATTAGGTGAAAATTGCTCAAAGATAGATCCTCTTGGTCCTTCAATTATGGGGACTTCTTGAAAATTTGCAAATCCTCTTTTGCATATTTGTAGTTTACTAGTAATACTAGGCTACGACTTTTTATCGTGAGTCCTTTGTTAAGTATTCAAGTGTTGTAATAGGCCCACTTGGGAGGAAGAATGCAACAACTTGTTTATGAAGGAGGCAAGAAAGACGAAGCAATGGTTTTTTGTTTTTACTAAGTTTTAAAAACATCATCCATGTTGGAGCGTTGAAAATGGATAGACGTGCTAAACGCGCAAGCAAAAATGTCAAAACGTGAAGAAGGTTCGTGGGAGGCTCGGGTCGTGTCCGCGGGGACAATGCGCTGGAGCGCCGTATATATTGGATGCATCATGTTATAGCCACGGGCATATCCGTGGTATATCCGTGTCACGCCAAAAAAAATTACACGGCATTTTTGTGGACAGCATATTTTTTTTGCCATCTAAGGCTGGCTATAACATTTTACCCCGGGGGCTGGCTATAACATTTTACCGCTATGGCAATGCGCTGGGCACTGCAGGCCATATGGAATATCACCACGACCTAACTTATTATGCAACAGCATGCCGTTAAGCGCCAAAAAAAAATCCCCTTCAAATAAAAGAAAGAGGGGTGAAGAACACTTGACCAGGAACCAGATGACCTGACATGAACCAAGGCGCAGAGGAATGGAGCATTTCCTCCTCAGATCCATAGCTCTGCTGCTTCTAATCTTATCAGTACACGCAGCTTCTAATTCTTCCCTCTGCAGCGGCACAAACATCTGTGGATCATATGGAATTTGTGACTCCGGCAGCTGTTCTTGCCCTAATACATTTGTTCTCAAGAGTTCTTCCAACAGCTTTGGAGGATGTCAAAAAGGAAGTGGATACACCACAGCTTTCATCAAAATAACAGGAGTTACATTCTCTTCTAGTATAAATACAGAAAAGGCAAATGTAAGTACTGCTTCCGATTCCGAATGCCTTGGTTTATGCACCACAGACAGCAGCTGCTATGGCGCTTTTTTCAACGGAACAGATCAGTCATGCTATTTGGCATACTCTGCTACTGATGAATTGGGCACTCTGTTAGCAGTAAAGGATCAGAGTTATGTAGCTTATCTTTGGGTGGGTGGGAAGAAAAAACCCTCTTCCGTTGGTGCCATTATAGGTGCTATTTTTGGAGCTTTGCTCTTTTTGATCTTTGTTGGTTTGGTTGCACTGTATTTCTTCAAATATAAAAAGCCAACTGCTAAGAAATCCAAAGAAATGCCTCTGGAGATCGGTCTCAGAAGATACACATACGTTCAAATCAAAGAGATGACAAATTCATTTAGCAAAACTGTTGGAGAAGGAGGATTTGCCACTGTGTACAGAGGATGGACAGCAGCAGGCACAGATGTTGCTGTGAAGGTACTTAAAGAAGAAAATGGAGAATTTACTCAAGAAATTTCAATTCTTGCCATGATTAGACACTGGAACCTTGTTGAGCTTGTAGGTTACTGCTATGAAGGGTCTCACAGAATTCTGGTCTATGAATACATGTCAAAAGGGTCTTTAGAAACTTGGATCTTTAAGAATACAGACTGCCCTTTGAGCTGGGAATGCAGATTTAACATAATGCTTGGAGTTGCAAGTGGTATGGTTTATTTGCATGAACAATGCAGGAGCAAAGTTTTACACTTAGATCTGAAGCCTCAGAACATACTACTGGATGCCCAATTCAATGCTAAAGTTGCTGATTTTGGTCTGTCTAGGCTGTTATCCAGAGATGAGAGTATGATAGCAACTCTGACAATCAGAGGAACTCCTACTTACATTGCACCAGAGTGCATTATAGGAGGGAATATAACTGAGAAGTCTGATGTCTACAGCTTTGGAGTTATTATGTTAGAAATTGTTGGTGGAAAACGGATTACTCACATGTCAGGGAGGACCCTTTCAGATGCAGTCTCAAGTTTTGAGAGGCAAGATTATTTCCCGTCTGAGCTTGTAGATCCTGCAATTATGAACTCTGTGGATAAACCTCAAGCTAAAAGGGTGATCCAGATAGCATTCCTTTGCATGCAAGGGGAGCCATTTGAACGCCCTTCCATGTCTGCTGTTCTTCAAATGTTGCAGGGGACCGTGGCACCTATTATGCATTTTTTCCAGCAAAGGAAGCTCAAGGATAATTTCTCCTCTAGAACTTCTACCATATCATTTGCTTCCAGTGGTAGTGGCCATGGCAGTTCTGCTTCTACTAGTGGCCAAACTAATATCTCCCAACCCCTTTCTGCTGGAAGATGAGGATTTTCCCTGTAATATTTCATATTTGTACAATCTCTGATGTGGTAGAATAATCAAGTTCAATTAGAGTTCGAAAAGTTGTTTTTCTTTTTCTTAAGCAATATATTAAAGCCAGGCTTTTAAATCCCCAAATAAGCTCTAATCAGATAATTTGCCAGTAAATATCATGCTCCACCAGATTTTGAATATAAACTAATGATTATTTGTCGGATTTTGATAGCAAATAAAAATGCGAACCAGAAAATAAAGATTGTGACCAAAAATTTAGGAGACTAACTCTCTGCTTTTCGATGCCTAAAGCACTAGGTGTTAAAAGAAATGGGTTAAAAGAAATGGAAACAACCAACATAACTACTATTAACATTAATTAACACAAACCATTACATTAAACATGTTTAAAATTAAATTCCCCCTTAAACCCCCTTTTGTTTGGGTGCATATTCACACGGGGGTGACTCCGAGCAACGAGAGCTATTGGATAGGCATATTCTCCCCTTATTCCTTAATCTACACCGTACACAAAGTTCCTCGTTTGTGGGGTATGGATATATAAAATTTGTTATACTGTATAACAAGATTTGTAAAATACTATAAGATTTCAGGCAATATACTATATGGTATTGATTTTGTACGTGCAAAACATAATTACAGGGCTCTCGCCCTCACGTCACCCCAGGTGAATATGCACCCAAACAAAAGGGGGTTTAAGGGGGAATTTAATTTTAAACATGTTTAATGTAATGGTTTGTGTTAATTAATGTTAATAGTAGTTATGTTGGTTGTTATACTAGAAAAAATTTTGGGCCCTTCGGGCCCCAAAAGAAACAAACATAGATAAACTCTGAGGTAAACAAAAAATCAAAATCAAAATAAAATAAAAGTACAAAATGAATAATGTGTTATTGCAAACTATATATTTTAAATTGCATAATTTATAGGCTCCAAATTTAGACTTTGAGCCTGAGACTCCGAATACCCTACTTTGATTAATGGAGGTACTAAAAATCCTGCTAATCAATGTTTTTTAAGATGTTTGGAGAAGATATTGAAGTTATCTCAATTGTTGTGAAGTCTTTCTTGAATATCAACATACCAGAATAGAGTAACTCATGGAATAGCACATCTTTCTTTATGGAATAAGCAACACTTGTAAACAAAATGAAGCATGCATGTAGTCAACTTACTCAAAATTTAAGGAACTTGGTAGCCAGAACTAAGTAGTAATGAATATGATAAAATAAGTGCATAGCATGACATCATTGCAGAACATGGCAGTTAAACATGAAGATATGTTTTGCAGCAACCAAGATATCTTCTCTCCATTCTCAAGTTTTCTCTAATGAATCACCGACACTACAGCTTCCAAATATACAGCTTCCAAATTTTGCCTATAAATGCTCTCATTATTCCAGTTACATAGGCCTCAAAATCCATATATTTGTGCCAGTTGAATATGATATAAACTGGAGGAGCGACTTCTTGCGTGTTCCTATAATGCACCAAAGACCTGTTTCTGAAACAAAGAAACTGGATGAACACATACATGATGGAAAAGAATTTTCGATGATGGCAAGAATTGCCCTTCCTTGCTTGTGCACGCTCTCGTTTTCGCAGTGCAATATAATCTGCAAGCTAGTAACAATGATATATTAGATGAACAATAAAGGAAAAGATACAATATGAATATGAGTGGATTCTGAGATAATGTAAGTTGTTTTCAATATCTCAAATGGGCAAAGCCATTTTCTAGAAAGACAGCCCGTACTTTACAGCTTCTCTAATCCATTCTGGATATTGAAGTGCTTGCATGTCTGCAATCTCATTAGCATATAAAGTTTAATATACAGATTCATGTTATACATGAGAAGTGTTCTGTAACTTATGGAATGCCTTGCTTCTGTACATATAAGCATATAGATTTGCAATAGAAACTTGTGTCTGCATTGCGACGTTGCACAAAAATGCCAGCTACGGGAAATAGGTGAGATATCGCTGAAAAGTTGTAAATGTGAGAATCCTTTTCCAATGAATTGACAGAGTTGTCCATCCAGGATAATTCCCACTGATGGAAATCAGAAGCAAACAGATCATCATTTCTTCCTTCTGTTCGTGCCTGCAAGATGGAAATGCTCTAATGCAAGATGGAAAGTCCACAAATGCCTATGACCTAATAGAAAAATGCAGTTGATTGTACTAGGATTTAATAGAATTTGTCCAGCAAGAAAAGTATAAGCTCATACTCACCTCGGTCCCGATTCCAGAAAAAACTGAACAGCAATTTGGCTGCAACAAGAGTGCTGATGGCCACACCGGCAACCACCATATTTCGCCTCTGTTTGGCGGCTCCATCATTCGCCTGGTAAGCACCAACTTCCAGAAGCATAGTTGTAGACATAACCTTGAGGTATCACATAGCCATTTGGAGCATAGTAAACATCACCTTCCATAGTATGCTCCCGTGCTGTGTTTCCATTCCTTGATTGTGGATCATTGTTTCATGAGGATACGTCCTGATGCAAAAAGCAGATTCAATGACACGCATAGACAGCATATAACGGTTATTGAAGCACAAACCTGAGTAGAGACAGTAGTTCCAGCAGACGTAGCATTCGAATCAACGTTGAGAGTCTGCAACAACTGTCGAACCTCTAACCATCCCTTAAGGAAATGAAAAAAGTTTATGTTAAGCACAACAAAAGATACGTTCCACAGGCTGCGAAGAAGAGGAAGCCATTGTAACCCTAGAAGCCAAATATCGTCCAGTATGCTCAACCGGATTCTGTCATACTCCACTTCAAGTACTGAAATGATTACTCTATTGACCAAGATACATGTCTTGAAAAATTCTACCAAAGAACTGGCCGTAGCAATGGCACTCTTCAATTTCCTGTGCATTTTTGCTTTCATCAGCTTCTGAATCTAAATGCTAGATCTTCAAGCCGAATGTCAAATCTTGAAGCCTATTCTTGAAGCCGAATGCTGAATCTTGAAGCATGTTCGAACCCTGAATCTTGAAGCATGTTCGAACCCTGCAGCATTGTATTGCTTTCGATTCTTGCCTTCTTTCTTCCTAACCCTAAAATAACCCTAAAAACATGATGGCACGATGCTTGCATGCAAAACTCTGAAAATGGCAACTAAAATAAAAAGAGGGCTTTTGTTGTGAGCCCTTGGATGTTGGACCATTGAAAAAAAAAAAGCTAAATCAACGCCTAAGAAATGGTGCACTCTAGATGTACGCATTAGTACATCCATTCGAATACGCCATGAAATCTTAGGAAAACCTTTGTGAAAAGCGTACAAAAACACAAAGAAAACCCCCTGTTATTATGCTACATATTAGATGCATCCTCAAGTAAGTTTTTGTTATTAGATGCATCCTCATTAAGTTTTTGTGAAAGAAGAAGACACCAAAGCCATATTGTTCTATATAAACTCTAATGTTAGTTCTTTATTTATTTATTTTGTCTTCATTCGTAAGTCAAATGTTTAAACAACTCTAAATTTCTAGGTATGACATTTCATTGGGATGGAAATCCTATTGATGTGTAAGTCAAATGTTTAAACAATTCTAAATTTGTAGGTTTGACATTTCATTGGGATGGAATCCTATTGATGTGTCTGCACCTCCCCCATCATAAAATTTCGTTAGGTGGGTTATTGTTTAACGGACTTAAAGAGAGGTGGAGCACCAATGGTGCACCATAAATGGAGTAGCGCACGTGGTCTTAGTTGGACGCCCATATATAGGCCAGTGAATGCCATAATGGCACTTTGCATCTAGAAATTGCATGCAAGCTATAGCGCCTGAACAATGTACCTTCAAGCATTGCCGCTTGTTTAATAGTTTCTAATAACTATGCCACAGCCATAATTTGTCGAGGATAGAATGACAAGCCAACATAAGCAGCAATATCTAAACTTATTTTCTCTATTCTAAAATTTTATATAAACCTCATTTAGAACTGATACCAAAATAAGCAATATTTATTCTCGGTTTTTCTATTCAGTGTGCAAAATTATGTATGTTTCATATAGTAAAGACATTCTAACCTGATTTGTCGTAACATCCCAGCTTTTTGTATGTTCATCTTATCTTATCTTTTCCTTCTTGCAACATACTATCCAGATTATACGGCTTAAAGGGCCATGTTTATCATGCTCTTATGCAACCATTAGATTCAAGCTTTAAATTATTAATCTAACAATTCTACATCAGCATGTTCAGTTTGCATTCAACATTCTTAATTGCATTTTCATGATATATGGAACCCATTATCCAGTAGCATATTCCCATCATGAATTAACACACAATAACCATTTTGTTGTATCAAACTGTAGTTCATGTATTTAATTAAACTATTCTATCCTGCAAACTTGCACTGCTGAGCTATATGTCCAGCATATTAGAACATGTCATAAATCACTATAATCTTTCAGGGCATTTATATGCAATGATTAACCATGCATCAAAGATATCGAAGATATTGTGTATCAAAGAAAGAAACAACTTTTAGGTCCAGTCCTACCTACTTTGAGATCCAATGGCTTACTAACCTGATAGTTTCCCTCCTAGAATTTTCATTGTTATATGTGTCTGCATCCTCGTAGCATTTGGTGCTGCCATTTTCTTTAATAGCTCCATTCGTGATACACTTTCCATGTGTCGGAGTGTAGTAAGAAATTCATTGATTTGTCCTTCAAATCCTGGGCAAGCATATATAAGTTAGATATCTAAGGGTCTCTCCATTTGCACCAATCGGATATGAAGTAGAGCTTCGATTGAATATTAAAAGAAGAAATATAGTATCGAGTGATGGGAAAGCAACAAAAAATGTAAATCCAGCCCAAAATTTGTTGTTTCTTCCTCAAATCTTGATCCAACATAGCCCAATTAGGAATCTTCAGTAAGGCCTCTGAGAAAGCTTTACATTGATCTAAATATCATGTCAAAAGAGCTATAGTTAGATAATTATGAGAATAGTTGTACCTCTTAGTATGATTGAAAAGCACCAAAACTCTAGATCTAGTTGTAAGTTTGTTGATTTATGTTTTAAAACTTTGCCAAATGTAAAACAGACAAATTAGATATGTCGGGAATGAGCTCTGTGAGGGCTTTCTATTAGCGCAGGGCTTTCTATTAGCGCAAATTGCACCTAAAACAAAGCTCTGATTGAACAATTATGCAAAAAAAATGTAATACCAAGTAATTGAAAAGTAACAAAACCCTAAATCCGACTGTAAATTTGTTGTTTTCATTCTCAAATATTGGCCAAACATAGGCAAATTGGATATCCTTGGAAAGGGCTATATGAGGCTTTTCATTATTGCAAATTTCTTTTAAAACAAAACTCTAGTCGAGCAGTTATGAGAAAAAATATAATACAAAGTCACTGAAGTAGGGTGAAACCTCACTGGATGACACCTGACACAGGTATAAACTTCCATGCTCAAGTACATATTGCTAAGACTATTTATTCTAGTGTTCAATGCCTTTACTGCCACGTACTTCCAAATTTATAGTAGCAGATGCATTATTGAGATATGTTACATTGCGTTAGGGGGAGAAGCTGAAGAGCACTTCAAAGTATGTCAATCATGACCTCACTCTGTAGCAACAGAAATCCCAGGACATCCGTTGTACTGGGGAAGTCGTTGCACTGGTCCAGGGCAATGTGTGGGTGTTCTGACCACCTAACATTGAGGATGCAGATGTTGTACACAGAGCTGCTATAACCTCTCCGAGTGCTGCTCTTGAAGATATTGCAATGGCTGCTGCTGAGTCCGACACTGTTCTTGATGCTCCTGCCACTTCCATTACATCTTGACCCTACTGCTACTATAGTCGCTACTGCCTCACCAGTTGCACACACTATTCCTACTGCTCCATGGGCTGTTAATATCAAGTTTGCATCGAATTGCTTTTTTTAACTCCTAAATGGCAAAAGGCATGTCAAATACTCTATCAACTTCTCTAGACTAGATTTCAAAGCAAACAAAAACCTGTACCATTCAGACCATTGCATTCAAAGATGTTATTTCAAGGATTGAGATGCAGTTGATAACATTTACAATAGGTCTGCAGTAAAACTACAATAGATAGTTTTCATGAATGCATTCTGATTAAGAGACTCCAAACATTTATTCATGGTCATGTCTATTTTCATACAAAAGCTTACTTCTGTTTAATTGACAATGTTATTGCTGCTTCGCTAGAGCTAAGGGTCTTTGCAAATCTATAGAATGCAGTTTACAAGTTATACGAGAAGAGCTCAGGCCAGTTGTAACCGGTAGAGAGGCCATTTGATAGCAGTATCAATGTCCGTCAGGGATGCCCTCTCTCCCCAATACTCTTTGGACTCTATATTGATGAGCTCGAGCATTGGCTTGCCGACAATGGTGGGGTCGGGATTCAATTGTTGCACCAGGTTGCCAGACAACTAATCTATGTGGATGATGTGGACCTTTTATCCTACACCTCGGTGGATATGCAATGCCATCTTGATGCCTTGGACATATTCTGCCAAGCGACAGACATGCGTGGGATCCTGGTCAAGAATAAGGTGGTCCTCATATCGTCATCATGCTAGCCAATGATCCCTTCCATCAGTTACCGTGAACAAAATGTAGAGGTGGCATCAAGTTACAAGTACTTGAGAGTGGAGTTCCCTTGTACCATGTACTGGGACACTTCCATTCGGTTGCGGTTGACAGCAGGCTGGAAGGCATTATACACAATGCAGAACAATAGTCATAAAGTGGAGCTATACGATTGGGCTCATCCGTCGCACCTATTCAGGGTCTTGGTGGAACCTTTCCTTTTGTATGGGGTTGGAGTTTAGGGGTTCCTTGCCACCTGGAATGAATTGGAGCAAGTGAAAAAAGCTTTCTTGACATGGGTGATAGGGGTGAAGTCCACGGTCCCATATCAAAATCCTGTTGCAGGAGATATGCTTCTTCCCTTTTCAAACGGTGGCCCTTAACTGCCACATCGTCTACTTTCACAAAGTGGCTAGTATGGATGATTCTCGTCTCTCTCACCTGGCCTACATAGTGGTAATGGGGCTTCTGTTCTTGAAGGCCTGCTGAAAGGCAAGAGAGCTCAGTGGCTAGCCAGATAGAATGTTCAGGAGCACAGGTGCAAACAAACGTAAGCTTGAGGCAATACCTTGATGCCTGCTTCCTCAACAAGCTCTGGGATGCCGACACATTTGAACAGGTCAGACCATCATATTATTGGCACCTCATCAACTCCACATTGGAATGGGACCTGCAATGTTACTTGCGCATCCATCTGGCTATGAAAAAGCATAGGCTCATTGCCTCAATCCGCACAGGGACATACTATCTCTGAATTGAGATGGGTCGCTCGAATGGGGAGCCATGCCAGGACATGCTTTGTCAATGTTGCTACGCAAGAGCCGTTGAGGATGAATGCCACACCCTTCAGAGCTGCCCAGTATATGATCGGATCCAAACATCTTACACTGAGCTGATCAGGCCTGACCAGCCCCTACATATGATATTGGACACGGCTATCGTACCTCCAAAAGGTCATCATTCAAGTGACATGCATCTCATGATGCGTGGTAATGTGTTTTGCATATTTTGTACATGTGTACAGTTTCACAACATTCTTATTGCTGCCACGATCTTTCCCCTGAAAAAACTTCAGGGCAGAGGTTTTTTAATTCGCACAGTAATAACTCTGTTGCACTCTTTGTATTAGGTCACGTAGGCCGCTGGGTCTCCATGGATAGTAAAAACCCTTCTATTCTATTCTATAAATCTAATATATGTTAAAGAGCTTTAAGGCAAATTATACAAACTAAGTAACATGTAAGATGTTGCTTTTGTAAGCATTTCTATTAAATCGCTTTGTTTGCAGATGGTTGCACTTGTTGTGCATAGAGATCGGGCATTTGCTCTTGCAGCAAAGGAGGCCTTTGATGTATAATTCTTGTTCCTTTCTCTATTTAGGCTCGACTCTTTGTCGTTATACAAAGTTCACATACAAGCTCTATCTTTTGCAAGGAATAATGTTTGATCCTGAGATAAAAATAAGTTTTGATGTTGAGCTTGCAAGACCAAACTATAGAGAAAAGCATTTTCATTCGGGTTTTGAACTCATGCATTAAGGAAAAGAGACTATTATATGTTGCAGCATCATAGCAGTCTGAAGATTCTAATGATTTTTTATAAAGGAAAGCGGTTTTAGTGCTCCCAGGAAAAGACATAGATGATCATTAGACTTATCAGGGTTTCTATTTGATTTAGATATATGGTACATTTTGGCTTTGCAGCCATGTAAGAATATATTTAACAAAAGAACATGAAATTCCTTTTTGTTATATAATCAGAACTGCCCATGCAGAGTACTCACATTTTGCTGCCCTTTTTACATGCATATCAGTGTTCTTCACGGCTTTTCCTTATCAACCTGTGCAAAATAACATGGGATGATTGGGACATACTGTTAACGAGAAATTATTGCTATAGTTTCACTTCACCAGTTTCCATAACCATGTATTTCAAGGCTTTTAAAACCTAAGCACTAGCTGATGGTGTGCTATTTGATGCCAATGAGATTAGTTGAATGTAAGATAGAAGAGGAATATTCTAAGAGGGTAGAAGCCAAATCCAATGAAGTTAAAATTTCTACATAGCTCATATGGAAACAGGAATGGGAGGGCCTACATGATGGAATTGTATCTACAAGCTTTTTTTATTTCATATTTTTCTGAAATTGATAAGACCTTTCAAGCATCTAGTCATATAGGTACTAGCATTATTGTTAATCCTTGGAAACATGCACATGCATGAAATGTTCATTTTGTTGTTGGTGTCTGTTAGAGATATAAGCATTGCCCTTAACACTAGAGTTGTTACTGGAACTATTATGGGTTCATCCACTAGAACTGGTCTAGCATACCCTCTGCAACTTAAGAACATGTATCTAACAAGAGCAATTTCCATTTCACAAGATAATACCATTTTTAGAATCTTCGCTTGATTCTTTATAACCATAGATTTACTGATATATTGTGGTGATTGCCTAAACTTCATAGAACTCAGCAATTTTGACACTAGGTCATAACTGCATTCTTTAAAAATTTTAGTATAAAAGTGTTCAAACCTTTCTAGAATCTGAAGTAATTGACATTTTATGATAAAACATGTTGTTTTGCATGTTTTCATATTCCATTGCTACTAGATGATATTATATGAAGTTGCGGGTAAAAGCATGTTAGGGTGTCCCTTAAAAAGTATTATTTAGTGACCAAAAAAGTACCTAAAAAGGTACCCAGGACTGGGTACTGGGTACCTGTGTAATATCCCAATAAAAGGTACATTCTAGAACTTTTATATATATTTTGGTCTCCGGTAGCATTATCTTTATCTTAACTTTGAATATTAATGCGTCCTTGACTTTTATTTTGGATATTTGTACTAGTTTTAATGAAAATAAAAATGAGAAAGTACCCAGTTCTGAAGTACCTAGTGTATGTACTTTTGCAGGTTCCAAAAGTGGTACACCCTAACATGCTTTTACCCTTGCCAAACCATATTTAGCTCAAAAATATTATTGTGTGAGGTTGTAAATTGTTTCTTCTTTATTATATATTTTTTTTAATTGAAGGCTAAGTATATTTAAATCCGTATGATAAAAATACATGGATAGCTAATAATAGTTTTTTTAGAGATAACCTTTAGGAAAGGGTAGGTTAGGGACCCTGAAAATACCGAACTATCAAAAAACAGAATATAACTTAAAAAGTCTTGGCAGTTCAATAAAGTATGGAAACTGGTAGCACGAGTTGATCAGAAATCCTCCGAAAATCTTCTCTTCTTAGGCTCCCTTTTAGAGTGATCCTTTCTTCCCATCCCCTTATTGGCTACAATGAATAGGCAGTAGGGGCATTTGCAGAGGTGAGCCTTTCCAGGATTAAATCTGTCCTTTTTGTCTTTGGCTGTACACAGGATGTATCTCTTTTCATCAAAGTAGGATGTGCAGGCGCAATTACAGTGGCAGTCTTCTCCATGATCATTGGGTACTTCAACTCCAAACTGAGCGAGCCACAGTGCATTTGCATGGAGATTCATTCTCTTCCATTTCAGCCTTTTGAACATGATTAAGGTGCTACATGCAGGCAGAAGAGCACCAAAATTAGAAATGCAATTCAGCATAAATTCTGATTTCCATATATAAACTTCCAACACCCAATTTATGTCATATTGGGTTTGTTTAATTATGGCCTTGGGCCAGATGATTTCCTCCTTGAAGATCAAGGTGTTCCTCCCCTTCCACATTCTCCATAGGAGAATGTACCTTCGCCATTCAACTGGATTGTTAGGAAAAAAGAGCTCGATAGCGTGCATTTGGGATAAGCCTGGAATATTTAGCTCAGTTTCTGCTAATTCTAGGATCCATTCTGCCCATAAGCAGTTTTTAAACAAATGTTCTTCATCTTCCTGACCCTGCAAACATCTAACACGTATGTCAGAATTAGACATGTTGAGCCTCCATCTCTTTTTGTTAGTAGCCAGAGCTCTGTGCCAGAGTTGCCACATGAATGCCTTGATTTTAGGGTGAATTGGACTTTTCCACATAAAGGTCAAATTCCTATAGACTCTGTCAGGATCAATATTCCATTTCATATGAATGGATATTTCTTGGTGCCTGTTCAAATACCTGTAGGCTAAGCTCACTCTGTAACTAGAAAAACCATTAATATGCCAAAGAATATTCGTATCATGCCACACTCCACTATCCAGCCTTTGAGATATACTAATGAAGAGTTGACTGGAGTCCTCCCCAAGATCTGCAAGAGTGGATTCCTGGTAGTCAAAATCATCAACAATGTCTCTAATGTAGATAATACCTCTGTCCGTCCATTGCTTGGTTAACTTAGGGAAATTAGTGGCAAGACAAGTATTGGGATCATCCAAAATAAGGGAGGGGCTCCAGAAGATGGGCTGATCCTGTGAAAGCCCTTCTTTCCAGGTGTACATACCTTTGACTTTAAGCCAAGCTCTAATGCATTTCTTGATTATCAGAGGTATGGTAGCAGGGACAGTAAACTCAAAATAAATGCTATGAGGCAACTGCATTTTGAGGTTTCTCCAACCAAAGGGATGACATTTTCTAATGTAATGGGAAATGAGAACACTCACAGGGTGATTAATCTGGTTATTGCAAGCTCTGAAAAAATACTTAGCTGCTAAAGCAGTAGCCTGCTTTTCTATGTTGATGACTCCTAGACCCCCTTTCATTTTATGCTTGCAACATTCATCCATAGAGATAGGGATCCAGCATCTCCTACTTGAACCACCTGCAATGAACCTTCCAATGATACTTTGCATTTTAGCAAGGACCTTCTTAGGGGCCATAATAATGGAGGACTGGTAAACCTGAGAGGAGGAGATGACAGAATTTGCTAGAATGGCTCTCCCATTTTTAGATAAAAACTTTGAGTTAAGGGAGTCTACCTTTCTGTAAAATTTATCAATCAGGTCTTCCCAAAGATCTGAAGCATTAATTCTGATAGCATAAGGAATACCTAGAATTTTCGTTTTGGTGTTAGGGGAGAGATACATACAATCCAAACTTGCTGCTGCAATCTCACCCTCCTCTTGATACCTCGAAATCAGCTTGGTTTTGTTGGGATTAATTCTGCACCCCGAGCATTTGCCAAAGTCCTCCAAGATAGCATGAGTATTTTGAATGGATTGATCCTCCAAATGAAGGAATAAGAAGGTATCATCTGCAAAATGGACATTGAGAATCTCGTCAGGGTATTTTTTAACCTCCTTACGTATTTGACGGGGCGTAAAATATTGGCCACTACTTACTTTAGATAATTTGTTAAGCGTAGTTTGGCCTGGCCCTTTTCCAAATCGTTACAGCAAGAGGTTGTAACTTAAATGGCGAAACCATAAAACTAATTGTTTTCTAAGAATTTGAATTGGCCATATCCATACATCTAAAATGTAAATATGATAGCCACGTCACTAAGAAAATATCTAGTTTCTATGATGCTCTATGCAGTTGTCACAAACAAATACATGCTACACTTCTCTAACTAAGATTACTATAAGATCATTTGAATTGTTTTAAACATGTTGAATTTAGGCAAAAGCGCAAATGGATTTGGTAGGATTGATCTCACCCAAAGCCATATTGCAAGTACTTGGTAAATGGAAACTAACCTTGATTCGAGTTGGGGGAATGAAGTGCATATTCGAGCTGCATGATGAAGAACAAATTTGGGATGTAAATTGCAAATCAAATAAAAAAAAGGGGGGAACCGAAGCAAAAAAAAAAAAAAAAAAAAAAAAAAAAAAAACTATATTATTAGAAATGCTTTTAGAATTTTAGTGCTAAAAAAGACTTCAGCCCCCTACAAGTGGCAAAATTATGTTCCTACACTTGGCCAATATAGCGCTTGGCCATAGCCCTTGAAATATAAAATTATTCTATGGTTTAAATGGCCACCACAACAAGTTGCTAGTGCACATAACATTTTGGAATGGCCACGCCATAGGGGTTTGAAGATTTGGCAAACATCAAATTGGCCACCTATGAAGCGAATTTAATAAAATGGTGCTTTGAACTGGCCACCACCCTTTGGTCATGGTGAGAATGCATCCTACTCTGGCGTGGCCGACTATTTTACGAAATATGTGAACGTGTGGCCAACTGGCCCGCCGGGGCCACTAAAAAACACCATGAATCTCGTTTGTCTCCTGGGAGGGAAGACTGAGACCTTTGATTAACTGGAGGTCTTTTGCCCTCTTGAAGTTGCTGTTTAAGCCTTCCATCACAATTAAAAAAAAGGTGCAAGAGGGCAACCTTTCTTGACCCCCCTTTTAATATCAAAGAAAGGACTACATTCACCATTTATAAGAACTGCAGATCTAGAATTCTTAAGAATAGCTTGGAAGACAGAGATTACATTATCAGAGAAACCAAGCTTTTTGCAACACCAACAGAGAAAAGCCCAACTTACCGTGTCAAAGGCCTTTGTGATATCTAATTTAAGGAGGCCAATTGACTGATTAGAATCTTTGGCCCAGGAGATACCTAGAGAAGCTGCAGCCACATTATCAAGGATAAACCTCCCCCTGAGATAGGCACTTTGAGTATTGCTGATTACATCCTCCAGAATAGGTTTGAGTCTGGCAGCAATGGTACCTGTAATTAACTTATAAACCACATTGGTCAGAGAGATAGGTCTGTAATCAGAGAAAGTAATTGGGAGCTCAATCTTCGGGATGAGGGCAATTAAACTTGTGTTGATTCTGCAGTCTAGATATTTGGTAATTAAAAACTCATTGGCCAGAGAGACAATATCTCTACCAAGAATTCCCCATGATTTCTTGAAGAACTCAGCTGGGAGACCATCAGGGCCTGGAGTCTTACCATTCTCCATCTCCTGGAGGACCTTGAGCATTTCATCATAGGTGAAAGGCCTGGATAAACTATCATTCATCTGCTCAGTCACTTTCTGCTGAATATGCACAAAATTCTCTATGTCCTCCCCTCTGATGTTCTCCTCAGTACCCATGATCCTGGAGAAGTGATCTTTGGCAGCACACTTAAGCTGAGTGTCATCCTCGATATTGTTACCTTCCCAAAGAATGTTGTAGATGTGATTTTTCTTTACTCTGCCTTTGGCTTTGATGAAGAAATACTTTGAGTTGCTCCTTTCATCCTCCTTGAGCTCCTTGACTTTTGCCTTGATCTTCCAGCCTCTGGCTATTCTAATTTCTTCTCTTTCTATCTGGAGTTTGATGTCATCTTTTTGCTGACCTTGAGCCAAGTTTAGCTGAGATCTTAGGTCTTGAAGATGGGCAGTGTTACTTCTATGGACCTCTTTTCCCCAGACTTTGAGCCAGTTCTTGATTCTCTTAGAAACCTTGACCCAGCAATCCATCCAACCTCGGTTACCAGAAGGCTTCTCCTCCTGAAAAATGATCTGCTGAAGATTAGGCAGAAACACATCCTGCTCAAGAAGATTGGTATTCAACTTGAAGTAAGAATTTCTTTTCCTCTGGCCACTGGTGCCACTTATGTTAATGAGTTGAGGAAAATGATCAGAAAGAGTATAATTGGTGAGGTTAGTAACTCTAGAACTGTTACTCCATAAGGTTTCACTGAGGTAGAATCTGTCATGGAGACAACAAACCGGCTGATCTCTGTGATCATTCCAACTATAAGTGTTGGGAACAACCCTGGCCAAAGAGAGGTGGTGAAAAGAAAGGAGAGAATTCCAGCTAGTGAATTCATTATCAGTAAGGGGCCTGAAATTAGTAATTCTCATATAACTATGAGTGACCATATTAAAATCACCAGCTAGGATGCACTCATCATATGAAATTCTTTCTAAACTCCTATTAATGGCCTCCCACAAATTGACTCTATCAGGGGGCTGATGATAAGCATACACATTAATAAAAACAATCTTTCTGTCACCAACTTTCCCATGAATTATCTGCCATCTCTTGCTATTATCATTAACCATCTGGATGTCTAAAAAGTTGAGCCTATTGCTCCAAGCTATAGTGATGCCAGCAGAAGTATTATTAGCTTTGAGGGACCAATGCTGGAAGTTAGCAGGAAGAATATCTCTAATGATAGAATCAATATTATCATCATGAATCTTATGCTCTTGAAAGAATATAAAATCTAAATTCATACAACTGAGGCAAACCTTCAATCTACCTCTTTTGAGATTCGAATTGATGCCTTGGATGTCCCAAGTGATACCTTTAAGACTTACTAGTAATAGTGCCCAGCGTTGCTGGGCAAAGGCTGGGAACCTGTAAATGACATGGGAAAGTACAATATTATACTTTGCCCTGAATTCATACTTCACAAATGAAAATCCAATGAAATCCAGTTTCTTGCCGTCAATGTGTTATGTTTTTCTTTTTAGTACATTTTTCTTCTTTCTTTTGTTTGTTATATCTATGATTTGAACGTGACACGGGGGCATTTGTTTGTTTTAACTATGATTCGAATATGACATAGGGTGGATATGTGCATGACCATCTGATATTGAATAGAATTAAAAGCACTAAATATGGCATTTTAATACGTTATACACAAAGTGATAGCAAAGTAAAAGGGTTTCTTGGTAGGAAATCGTCAAAGAAAAAAAGGATTCATGTATATTGGTATGTTGTAAGATCAAACTAATAGTCCACATTAAAGCATCACGTTATCCTATCAAACAATGTAAACAATGTTGGACATCTTGTGGGAACTTGTAAATGTTGGAAACCCGAGCGTCGTGTGGGACTTGTACAATGCCCGTTGGGCATCATATAGGGACTTGTAAATGTTGGGAACATGTGAATCATTTAAGGACTTGTGGCCATCATGTGAAAACCTGTAAAGAATGTTCAGTATCATGTGGAAACCTATAAATGTTGTGTTTGGGAGTGGAGGGAGCACAATGTAGTATATCGTGTGTATATCTCTTGTGTGTATATCTCTTGTTTATATGATGTTGTTATGCTATGTAAATAAAATGTCTTGGGATTTTATCCATTTAAGCCATTGAATGTGTTTTTGAGTTGCTTACAATTGACTGACCTATGATAATCCTTTTGCTTTTTATTGCAATTTCACAATTTATAGCTTGTACCCACACTTAAATGTTAGAGATCAGAAAGTCCTTTGTTATGTAAACAAATGACTCGTATATTAATGGCTAAGGCATCTACTTTTTTGTCGAGGCCGGTCGCGGACTATCCGAGAAAACACTAAGCCTATCTAGATGCATTCTAAGCATCTAAATAAGTAATTCTAGCTTACATACAATCGATTATCTAGCTATCATCACGAATACCATGACAAATCTATGGGTTAATCCGACCGCCAATTACGCCCTTGACATAATGGACATTGCACTTAGCCTACAAAACTAACAAACAACAATATCTCTAGCAAGCCTATATTTGTCAAGCACTTGCATGTTTCCTACCAAAGATGAAAACAACATTTCGTCCCTACAACTATTTGTGTATCATCGTCGGCAAGAACATATTAAGCACCAATAGGCTGTATAAAGCCCGATCTTGATCTGCTACACAATTCTTCTGAGCAAGCATTTCTGAGATCATACCATTTATAGAGGCGGATAAATGGATCAAAGCTGAAGTATGATGAGATAAACAATTAAACCACGTGCATAATATTTTTCGGTTCTTAGATATTGTGCGGACTCCTAAAATAAGAAGTTCCAAATCAATCTCAATATGCAAAGCTGATTAGATTAAACTCCATAGAATTGTTTGCCCGCCTTTTATGGCTGTTTTTCAAAGTTTTTATGAGGCAAATTGCCCCCATCCTGCGCCTTGCTCTTGTTACCAAACCAAAGGCTCTTCTCTTAGGCATAATCACAAACATAACAAAAGCTTATGGAGTATTGCTATCAGAATACCTTCTTGCCAATCAGTATTCTTATATATGCCAAATGTCATTTGCTTCTCCCAGCGATCTACCATAATTGCTTTGGGGAGCTCGTGGAGGATAAGAAAAGGTAGAACTTTGGGGCCCTAAAAGCGACTCCATTTGCGCTTTTAGGGTTTCATTGACATAGAAACTACGATTACATCCTACTTAGTTCTATCGAAGAGAAAGCTCCTCGCCCTTTTTTTTTTTGAACTGATCGATGGTAGAACCTAGCAATACAAATATAGTCATGCCCTTATGCTTGCCAAAATGTATGGCATGACTCCCGACATAGGAGTGTTTATAGATTGAAGCAAGAACCAAATATTTTTATTATGATCTAGCATGGTAAAACTTGGATAAATCATTTGCTTAATTGAAAATGAGCGAAACATGCAACAAACTCTACATCCTCCAAAACACTTACCAAATAATATGTCCAATCATCAAAGTTTGTTCTTTGAAGCTACCTTCCTGACTCCTCTGAGCTGCCTCTTGGTATTTCACTTAAAAGCTCTTCTTCTACCTTGCTTACGTATATCCGGAGATTGCCATCAAGCATTTATATCTTTGCCGCAATTTTTTATAGTACCTTCAAAAGAGCTTTTCTTGTAAGCCTCTCCGAGCTGGAGGTCTACGCCTTAGTGCACTGCTGGGGCGTGTCACGAAAATGCTCTCAAGATCATCAGCCTTTTGATGAGCCTCTCTTTCCCTTACTGACTCTGCTGCGGCTTTTTCGATCTTGAAGCGGCCACCCTCTTTAGTGCATATGCTATTGCTCACGGCAAGGTGCTTCAGGATTCCATAGCCGATTGCACATGGCTATCAAAGAGCTTTTTCTATAAAGAGTCGGTTGCCATAGACCTAAACCTATACCCACTTGCAAAAAGCGTCTGACTATCGACCAAAATCCGCGAACACATTAAACAAAAGCGGAAGAAACTATGAGATTATTTTCACGAATAGAAGCAATTGTATACCTACCCTTAGTCCACGTTTCCAATGGTGGTATATCGATCTGGCATTCCACAATACGCATCATCTTAGGCATCGTGAGAAGATAAACAAAAAGGAAAAAGCTGCGGGCCATAAGCGGGAAAAAGTTTGGAATGCTACTCAATGGGTTTGTGGCTATGGCACGGAAGCAAAGCGGCGAGGGAAGAGGCATAGATAAAGGATTAAAACATAGCTGCATATGTACATAGTACACAATGTTGTAGCGATTAAGGACCTGCTTGAGGAAGGTATTAGCTAAGTCTAAGATCGAGGGACTCCATCTACAATGGCAAACGATCCTCCATTAGGACATATAAAAATAGCCATGGTGATAACCAGGCATACAGAACTGTCGCAAATATAAGAATAGCCATGGTGATGATTCCAATAACCATGATGATGATCCCGCATTTGGAAAAATGATGCCAAAAGAGCTCCTGCCTGCCACAACAGCTCCTTAAGCTGACCGAATACTCTATGCCCTATTTTAGAAGACGACAGGGAATTGAACCACACTCGAGCACCGACTACGGTTCAAGAAGAGTTGTACAACAGAGAAAAAAGTTTTAGAACGAATTAGAAGTAGAAGTAGTAAGAAAAAAAAAGAATAATCATTCTTTTAGCCCAGACCGGCCTCTGTTCTTATCGATTCTGTGAGCAAATACATGAAGCATAAGCAAATGGGGTCTCACCAGATCTGCCACCGTCGTTGCTCCAAGCTCCATAACCCTGTTTGGTCATTGCCCTAGTTTAATCGCTACCCTTGCATTGGTTTGATCCCCACCGTCCAATTAGTCTAATTAAATCGTGGCCGTCTGATTTAGGGCGTGATGGAACACTGCATAACATTATAATATAGGATATCCATTGGAGGGGGGGAGGATCTTCCTTGGGGATCTTCTTGGAGGTCCTAGAGAATAATCTTTGGAGAGTTTCTTTCCCTTTTTTCTTCTATTGTTGACTGTAGACCAGGCCTCCTCTTCCAGAGTGAAGGACTTGCTGCTGATATGAAATTCTAAATCATCCTCCGAGTCTTCCTTCCTGGTGTCCTCATAAATGCCAAAATTGTCATTTAACATACCAAGATCAATAGTAGAGATGCTCATATTAACAAGATCAACTTTAATCATAACTTTGGAGGGAAATTGGAATATAATACCTCTATCTTGAAAATACATACCATGGGGTTCTTGGCACTAGTGTTTAACGCAACCCTGGTATTGTGATTTTCTCTTTGAACATAGCCTTTACTAGTGCTGCATTCAGTCTTGACAATGTAATTATCTTCCATGAGCTTAGCCTTAGGTCTCCAGACCTGCTTTCTTTGATGTGTTTCCACATTTTTCTGAACTTTAATATCCTTATATTGCTCTTTGGGAGGAGCTTGGGAGCTCTTGGCCAGAGGCATTTTAGAATATAAAATGTTAAGATTGAACATACCTCTGTAGGGGATTTTACAGGGGATACAATCCTCCCAGTTTGAATAAATTTTCTTCTGAATGCAAACAGAGGGGAAATTTGTTTGAGGAATGGCGACCTGAATAATTTCCTCTAAGCTACTAGCGATGGTTTTAAGATGGGAAACAGTCCAGCAACCCGTGGGAAGATTCGAACAGGAGATCCAAGTGGTTGTAGCAATTGTGGAAAAGTCCCCTGGAATATAATAGGGATCCCATTTCATGATATACACCGGATATCCTGAAATGAGGGAGATCTTCCTGGTGAGAATCAAAGAGACATTCCTTTCCTCCTTGCAAATTTTAAGAATGGAGAGGATGGGAATCAAGAGGGATTTGGTAATCCAGTATTTGACAGTGCTAATGGAGGGGCAATTTTGAGGGAAATGGACAAGAATCCCGTGATTGATATATCTGATATTAGCCGAATTATCAATAATTTTACTGAGATCAAGGAAACTCTTCACCTCATTAGTATCATTTTCCTTAATAATAGGGTCAGTGGCAACATCAACAGAATTGAAAGAATTGAGTAAAACACTTTTGTAAGAGTTACCATTGATCTTGTCATATTTTCCCATGATGGGGACGGATGACTTCAGAGTTTGTTTGGAGACCTTTGTTCTGTTTTTGTCCATATTCTGCTCCTTGATGTTGGTGCAGTTTTGGCATTCACAGTTGGCACAGTCAGTTGGGTTAAAATAGCCATTATTGTCAGCAATTTTACATTTGGCAGCAGTTTCAAGCGGGAGTTGGTAGGTTTTGTAATCCATCTCCACTTCCTTCAGGGTATCAGCGGCAAAGGGGGGAAGTCTATTTTTGAAGCCTTTCCGAAAGTTTTCTATAACATGGTCATCGGCTTCCTCCCAGATTTTCACCAGACGGAAGGAGGCTTTGGATTTCCACCCAAGATCCTCGAGTTCCTCAACCAAACCTTTTGCTGCTTGCAGCATTTCAGTCATAGATCTCCTGAAAATTTGGTTCTTGAGGCTGCAGCAGTCCTCTTTCGAATGCCCCCTTTTGACTCTGATAAGTTGGTATAAGAGCATGTCCATTTCTTGGATCTTTTGAAGCATCTGCCTGACGAGATCACGATCATTTGCTTTGCCTTCTTTGTATTGGTTCTCCAGCCTTTGCATTTCGAGTTTGCACACCAGAATCTGTCCTTCTTTCTACACTCCCATGCATTCTGCTGCTGCTTCTTGTTGTTCTCTTATAATGTCGAAAGCAGCTTTAAGTTCCTTCATTTTGATCCAAGTTTGATCTTTTTTGTCATCCAGAACGAATATCTGATCCCAACTTTGAATGAGCAAAATTGGATCAGTGTCCTTATATTCATAGGGCACTCTCGCTGAGGAAGAAGAACCCCAAACTGCCGGTTTGCTTGTCAATCCCTTGGTTCTCATAATGCAACAGGGAAACGGGAATGGGCGACAAAGAAAGGAGAGAAGAGAGCGAACGGAATAGGATCAAAAGGAAGGGAGAAAGAAAAAGCAGAAGGGGGCGGAAAAAAAAAGAAAAGGGGAAAGAAGACAGGAGAAGGGAATGATTGACAAAAAAGAGGAAAGCTACTCAAATAATCAAGGAGGACTCCTCGTACCCTGGACCATCTGCAAGGATCTAGCAGGGGGGGAAGGGTCCCATCAACCGTTAGAGGAACAACCAAAATTAAAAAAGAAAAACTAGCAAGAAAAAATTAACGGAGGGAAGGAAAAAAGAAAAAAAAGACAAAACAGAAGAGGAACCAAGATCACGGAACAGTCAATTAGCCACCCCAAACCTCCAAACCACAACTCCAAGATCCCCAAAGACTTCTGTTGGCTGAAGATCGAAGAAATTAGCCCAGTGATAAAGAGGTTCTGTTCCAAATTCTGTAGAAACCTCTAAAAGAAAGAGATTCCGCTCAAATCTGTTGCCCAAAGCGAGATATAGCTGAGAGTTGTGGGCTGAAACTCTTAAAGGACCCGATTCTGTCAAAGCACAAAATGCAGAGAAAAAACTTGTTAAGGAATTCAAAATCTGCTCTACAGAAGCCTATTCTAGACTGATTATTGCTAGCTAGTTCAATCAGATCCTCGATAGCTTGAAGGGTGTCCTCATGGCCTTGGGGAGGGATGACAAAACCCAGCCCTTGGAGAACAGCTTCGAGCAAAGCCTCATCCATCAGGGCTGGGTGATGCACGAGTCCCTAGGCGCGAGAAGGGTGCGCTCATCCTCCTCTTACTCCCGATGGCCTGTTTCTTCTTTATTATAACAAGTGTGGATGTAAGACTTGTGGTCATAAGTTGTTAGCTCTAAGAGCTATAGTCCAATAATTATTTTAAGTCTCAATAAGTCATGTTGATCTCAATTTTCACTAAAGAAGTTTTGACACAGAATCTATGGCAAAGAAAAGAACTAAAATGATTTAATTAAACTCATACATAAGCTTTTCAAAAGCAATGAATGATGCACTCTATCCATTCCACTTATGTCTACATACAAAACAATTTTATCAACTTAAATATAGTGAATAACCATGTCCATTTAGATGCTGCCTAGTGGCGTGATGTTAAAACAACTATCTATCTATCTTTATATTCGAAACTGGTTGCCACTACCTAAAACTGGAGGTTAGTTAAGGTAATAGTAATATAACTCATCTTTTATGATATGCAATATTTTTTATGAATGCGACTCTTTCTTGGCAACATAGATCTTGAAATCCATGCTAAAATAACACATTATATGCGAGTTTTAAATGTAAATAAGCATAGACCATTTCTAGTTTCTACTTAGGTTTGCCATATTTTTATTTTGAAACAAGATAATATTCTTTTTAAACTCATAATTGACCAAACATGTGATAAAAGTTCCAAATGTAGTTTGTATCACCTTAGTGCAAAACACACGTTCATAAACTTAAGACACGTGTTTAACAATACAGATCTCCAATTTGATGTTAAAAATAACACACTACTACATGCAAAACTAGAATATAAGTAGGCATGGACTATTATGATCCACAATTTGACAAATTGGATATAGAAGTAATCTCTCTAATTATCATCAACAGACATAGTGGCCTATTTTTATTTTTCGTAATTATAGCTTTTCATATTTGTCCTCATTCGTTTGCATTGCTTCCACAACTTGGGAAGTTTAAAAATACAAGTTGAGGTTACCATTCAATGCATAGGTTTACAAAATCTATTGAACACATAACTTGACAGGCAGCTTGGAATGGAAACTAGAAAGTTTACTTTAAACCTCAAGATCATGTGCATTAATTAATATTAACAAATAAAGTACTTCATGAGGTACTTATATCCTGCAATTGAAAATGATATCAATCAATAAGAAGTTTTCAATTTTAAAACAAAGCTGGTTCAATAATAATATTAGATAGACAAACCTTTTCTAATTTCTTGAGAACCAAAACACTATGCTCTTTTTACATAATATGTTCTTTTGAAGGATGACCTTGAATCAATTTCAGGTTAAAATTTAAGGGCCCTAAATTTTTTTCTATTCAAATTAATGTTGGCTAAACCTATGAAAAACAACAATTCATAGATTTTTTGCTTGGCAAAATCTGATAAAATAAAGCGCTTTCATTATCTTCCCATTTGCCTAAAGTGTAAAATCTATATGACATGAAATTCTGGTGTTGGCGAATTTTTCTTGGTTCTTAGCTAAAGTGCAACTATTTAACTTCATGCTTTGAGCACTCATTAGTATATGACAATTAATTCAATATGCTTCTAACATGATAACAAAGTTGTTCAAAGTACAATTCATAAGAAACAAACAATATCATTTGAAGGAAGACACATATCAAGCAATCAATCTTGTTAATTTGGGTTTTTCCGGTTTGGTGAGGAACCTTTTTAGAATTTTTTTGAGCTATTTTCCTAAGGTTTTATGGAGTTTTGATCGCCGGAATAAATTCCCGATTTACCAAAAACGCAAAAATCAAAGAGATTTAGTTTGTATATATGGATCCGAAAGCAGATGGCAAGAGGAATGCATGCCACGATCGTTCAGACGCCATTTTATGTTTACTTCCTCCCGTTTTCGGCCTTCTGGAGCCTTCGATTGGTCTCTTAAATGAGACCTATTTTTGTATCAGGTCAGCTCTTCTTTCAGAGATATCTTCTTCAAGGTTGATGTCGTAACATCATCAAGAGCTGGCCTCCTTTCTAAAAGCAGGGAATTGTGCAAGGATCGTTCCTGCAAAGACGTTACTGCTGTCAGAAACATATTGCTTAACCAAACTAACATACAACACATTATGGACTCTGGAAACACGTTATGGAGTATCCCTTTCTTTTTGTCTCTAAAATGTAGGAGAAAAGATTATTGAGGAGCACACATGGTCCATACGTGAATACATTAGTTTCTACTAGTAATTGGAGCCCGGCTTTGGGATTTGAGAAAAAGCCCTATCCCTTTCCCTTTCCTTTTTCTTTTTTTAAATTTTTTGGGATTTTTTTTCCTGCTTTCTCCAAATGTTTCCTTGTTTTCCCATCCCTTTCCCTTTCCTTCCCTTTTTCTTTTTCTTTTTTTTATTTTTTTTTTTTTTTTCCTTTGTCCTTCCTTTTTCTCGTCTTTCCTCTTTTTCCCACATGTTTCCTTGTTTTCCCATCCTTTCCTTTTCCCCCTTTTCCATGCTCTTTTTCCCCTTAACCTTTTTTCCTTTGCTCTTTTCTCCCTTCCTTTTTCCATCTCACCCTCTTCTCTTTTTCTTTTTTCCATTTTCCCCTTTTTCCCTTCATGTTCTTTTTTTTATGCCTTCTCTTTTCCCCCTTTCCTTTTTTTTTCCATGTCTTCCCTTTTTTTCCACCTTTTTTTCTTTTTCTATTTCTTTTTCCATGCCTATTTTCCCTTCTCTTTTTTCCTCCATTTTTCCCTTCTTTTTTTCTTTTTTCCTCCTTTTTTGTGTGCCCTTTTTCCCTTCCAACCTTTCCGCTTTTCTTTTTTTCCTCCCCTTTTTTTCCTTTTCCCATGCCTTTTTGTTTTTTCCTCTTATTTTTCCATCTCCTTCCTTGTCCCTAGGTTTCCCTTTCCCTTTCCTTTTCCCTTTTTCCATGCCTTCCCTTTTTGTTTTATCCCTTTATTTCCCCCCTTCCTTTTCTTGTTTCCCCTTTTTCCCTTTCCTTCTTTAATCATTTTTCCAACCCCTTTCTCCCCCTTTTCTTTGATCCTTTTTTTTCCCTTTGTTTGTCTCTCTTTTTTTTTTTTATCCTTTGCCCCCTTGTCCCTTTCCTTTTTCCCTCTCATTTTCCAACCTTTCACCTTTTTCCCTTTTCCCATGTTTTTCCTTCCCTTTTCCCATTTTTTTTTCCCCTTTTCCATGCCATTTTTCCCTTCCTTTTTCCCTCTTTTTCCCCAACCTTTTTCCTTTTTCCTTTTTTTTCATGCCCTTCCATTTACCTTTTCCATGCTTTATTCCCCTTCCTCTCCTCTTCTTCCCTTCCCTTCCCTTTTTCCATTATGCCTTTTTCTTCTCTTATCCCCACTTTTCCCCTCTCCTTATACCCCCCTTTTCCCCATGCTTTTTTGCATTCTTTCTCCATTCCCTTTTCCTTTCCCCTTTTCATTTCCCTTTCCCTAAGAGATCGAAGTTCCCTTTTCCTTTTACCCTTTTCCCTTTTCCCCATGCCTTTTTGCCCTTCATTCTCTCTTTCCACTTCCGTTTCCTTTTCCCCCTTTCATTTACCCTTTCCCTTAAAGTCGAAGCATGACCAATCCACGGTGTTGGTAAGTGTTAAATAAATCTAGGCCTTCGGATGCATCCAGATGATCTCGGCCATTCAAATTAGGGTTTCATTCATGACATACTTACGCTATAACATTATAATATAAGATTAGAAGCAAATTCAAATTCAAGGAGAAATTATCTTAAACTCTTCCCTTAGTCTGCTTAGATCTTTGCATATTTCTTCAGAGGTAGGATGGTTTTGAATCTCTTGTTATATGCAATGACATATAATGATGACAAGATGCTCTGGAATGTCCCGTGGGAATGAAGGCATTTCTCCCCTTTTTAAATTTTCTGCATCCGGTAGTTTGCCTGTAAGGATTTCTATGCACAAAACATCAAAGCTATAAATGTGTACCTTCCATGAAATTTGCCCCCCCTTTCTTCCATTCCTGGTGCCCAATACGCCTTTGTACCTGTATGGTGCGTGTGGTCACTATGAGTGTGGAAGTCTACTTTACAGGTACCGCAATCTGTAAGTTTAATAATGACGCTTCTATCTTGCATAGTCTTCAGGAATGATTCATGTCGCAGCCGCAAAACAATGACTCACACTTGCCCGAAACCAAAACGTCCAAAGAAGCTTGGGAACATCTAGTTGGTATGCATGAACCTCAAGATGCATGTACTAAACTTTTCCTATAGTAACGATTTTATAAATCTCTCCAAATGGTGGAAAATCAAAGCATGGCCAAATTCATCAATGAATTCAAGACACTTTTGAGGCGACTTCGCCCGCGGTGGCTCTCAATTCAAGATTGTCATGCAATGATGACCCTTCTAGGAAGTTTGCCTCCTTCTTATGATACTTTTATACAATCTATAGGCGCTCAAACAATAGCAAAGAAAATTGACAGAAAATTTAACTTAACAGGAAATTGACATACTCACGCCACTTTCCAGAAAATAAGTTGTTGCTACTACTGAAACTGCAAATTTATCTATGATGTAAATAGCTTGGAGAACATATCATACCTTACTAATTCATTTAACAGAAATATTCCACAGGAACAGGAGAAGTTTTCCCAAGTGCTCCAATGACATCACATCTTAAAGCTTATTACAAATGCCGAGAAATGGGAACAAAAAAGCAAAGAACGAATTTCAAAAACATACCTAAATTTTTGAGAAGCCATAGGAACACCTTTATTCGAACTTGTTCATTATAGGTTCCTTTGCCTTCATATATCCATACACAGTAGTTTCAATTATCATGCAATACTCTTGTTTGCCGTGTCAGATATTTCTGAAGTCAGCTCTCAAGAGAATCATTAAACACAGAATAATTGTTGTGCTACTACCTGTCATACTTTATAGCAGGACTGCTATGAATCTGATAAATTTGTTTGCATCAAACGACTGCTGGTATAATCCATGAAACAAATGAAAGAAGAAAGAACCCTAAATAAGAAATAGAAGTTCAATAAAAACAATTCAAATGCTTACGTTTCAATGGCGACAGTATCTATCCAGCAAAACCATATCTTTCTTGCCCAAAACTGCCTCCTATAAAAAAACAAATAAGAACAATTGGGATGTTGCATGAGCTGCCCTGCATAAGGTAAATTGTACATAAGGTAAATCCTCTGAGCTCCCTTTAGACAATTCACTCCTAAACCTAAATAAAATAAAAATTGAGGAGAGCCATGTACCTAGCTTCAAACTTTGCTGGCCTCATTTGCCGAATTCAAATGCTGCCGGCGCTTCCTGAGCACATTCTCTATCCAGATCCTCTGCCCTTTCAAAAGCTTAGAAATCAAAGGATCTCTAGATTATTTCAATATGACCGAAAATCCTCTCAGACAAATAATAATGAGCTGCAGACTTCAAACCGTGCAGAGTCCAAAAGCAAATCCCTTGAATCCCAAACCATGCCATGTTAAAATTTTGAGACAATGCCTCCCTTCCTCTTTGCCACATGGCCAAATCTGAGACGTCCATAGCAACGGAGGGACAAACGAAAAATCTGGACTGTCGATGGGGCAGAGGGACATTGGGACGATCTTGGCCGTCGATCAGTCGGACAGACAGACGCCACGGTTTTATAATATCGGATATTTTCCATATGATTAATATAAAAATTCGTTCCTTCAAATAAAAATAAAATAAAAAATAAACAAGTCAAGAACAAGTTATGAACAAAGAACTTCAACTTGCTCATTGTCCGAAAATTCCAAATTATGAAAGAGGCAAGTTCCTTCTCAATTCACCCTCATTTGCTTATGCAATTCCAATTTTTTAAAGAGGTAATTCCGTCTCAATTCAGCCTCTTATGCTTTCCCTTCACTGAGGAACTATAATCCTGCAAAGAAGTTACTGCTGTCAGAAACATATTGCTTAACCAAACTAACATACAACACATTATGGACTCTGCAAACACGTTATGGAATATGCCTTTCTTTTTGTCTCTAAAATGTAGGAGAAAAGATTATTGAGGAGCACACATGGTCCACACATGAATACATTAGTTTCTATTAGAAGCAAATTCAAATTCAAGGAGAAATTATCTTAAACTCTTCCCTGAGTCTGCTTAGATCTTTGCATATTTCTTCAGAGGTAGGACGGTTTTGAATCTCTTGTTTTATGCAACGACATATAATGATGTTTATGCTTGTATAGCTGTAGAATGATTACTTAACGTTCTTTGGGCATAATTTGGGAGTCCGTGTGGATGACCATATTCAGCCTTCTTTTTCATAAATCATATAATGAAACCAAATCATTTAATAATTTTTCCTTTCCTTTGGTTTTTGCTCTATCCCGTGTTTCTTCCCCTTTTTCTTATTTTTCTCACATGTTATCGTTTTCCCTTCTCCCTTTTTTCTTTTTTTTAGCCCCCTTCTCCCTCCCCTTCCCTTTTCCTTTCCCTTCCCTTTCCCCTTCTCCTTTTTCTCTTTCCCTTTCCCTTTTTCTGATAGGCTTTTTCTCTTCCCTTTTCACATTTTTCCCGCCCTTCCCATTTTCCCTTTTCTTTTCCCCTTCCTTTTCATTTTCTCTTACCCTTTTCCCATGCCCTTTTTTCTTCTCTTTTCCCCACCTTTTCGTGTGGCCCCTTTCTTCCTTTCCCCACCATCTTCCTCTTTATCCTGTGCTCTTTTTCCCATCTTTTTTCCCATTATCCCCTCCCCTTTTCCTCATGCCTTTTTTTCCCTGCCATTCCCCCCTTTCTGCTTCCTTTTTTTTTTTTTTTCCTTTCTCTTCTCTTTTCATTCCTTCCCCACCGTTTCGCTTTTCTCCGTGCCCCTTTCCCTTTTCTCATTCCTTTTCATTTTCGCCTTCCCTTTCCCCTTTCTTACGCCTCTTTCCATTCGTATTTCTCCATCTATTTTATGTGCCCCTTTTCTTTTTTTTTTCCCATCATCCTTCGCCTTTTTCCTCTTCCACTTTCCCCTTTTCTCCCCTTTTTTTTCCCTTTCCCATGCTCTTTTTCCCTTTCCTCACACTTTCGCTCTTCCCTTTTTTCTCATGCCCTTTTCCCCTTCCTCTCTTCCTTTTTTTCTATTCCTTTCTCCACCCTTTCCCCCTTTTCCTCCTTTTCCCTCCCTTTCTCTCTTTCCCTTTTCTTGGTGCCTTTTTATCGTCCCTTTTCCCCTCTTTTTCTTTTCCCTCTTCCCTGTCCCTTTTGTAATCCCATTTTCCCCTTTTCTTCTCCTCTTCCCTCACCTTTTATCTCTAACCTTTTCCCTTCCTTTTTTTCTAGGTTCCTTTCCTTTTTTCTCCCCTTTCCCTTTCCCCTTTCCCATCCTTTTTCCCATTTTCCCACCTCCCTTTTTCTGGGTGTTTTCTGTGTTTCCCCTTTTTTTTCCATCTCCCTTTCCCTCTTCCCCCGCTTTGTTTTGTCCTTTCTTTTTTTTCCCTTTTCCCCTTCTTTTCCTTTTTCCCTCCCTTTTTCCCTTTTCCCCCTTCCTTCTTTCCCTTTTCATATTTTCCCTTTTTCCCCATTCCCTTTCTCCTTTTCTATTTATATTTCTTTTTTTGCATTTTCCCCATTGCAATTTTTTTTTCCCTTTCTTTTTCCTTTCTTTGTCATTTCCTCTTCCCCTTTTTGATGCCCTTTTTTCCTTCTCTTTTCCCTTTTTTTCTCCCATTCCCTTTCCTCCCCCATTTCCTTTTCCTTTTCCTTAAGAGATCAAATCATGACTAATCCCGTCATTTTCCATCTTCCCCTTTTTCCCATGGTGGGAAGTTGTCGATAAATCTCGACCTTTCTTTTTGGTTTCAATCGAGATGATCTCGACCATTTAAATTAGAGCTTGATCCATTCAATCCGGTATAACATTATAATATAAGATGACAAGATGCTTTCGGAATGTCCCGCGAAAATGAAGGCATTTCTCCCCTTTTAAATTTTCGCATCGGTAGTTTTGCCTGTAAGGATTTCTATGCCTGAAACACCAAAGCTATAAATGTCTACCTTCTTTGTCTTTGAGCCTTGGCCGCCCGGCTGGCGCTGGAAACGCCCGGGTTATGCGAGGCGTAGTGACCGGATGGCGCTGGGAGGTGCGATGGATGGCGCTGTGAGCTTTTGGAGCGTGCACGGCGTTTGCGCTGAGCACGCTTCGATCGGTGGGCGCTTCGTGAGGAGGCACCTCCACCGGGCGTATTCCACGGCGGTTTTGGCGCCGCCTTCCACTGGCGCTGGCGATTGGCGTTGGGGCGTCTGTTTTCCAAAGACACACGATTGTGAAGAGGTTACGGTTCGAGGCGTTTGGTGAAGTCTTGTCTGTTGGAGGTATGCTTGTTGCTTCTTGCAATAGCATGGATTTTTGGATGTGTAATCATCCTGGCAACAGTTTTTTCCCAGGTGGTTTTTAATCTGGGCCATGGTGATTATGTTTTGTTCTGTGGGCTTCGGCCCTTGTTCTGGTTAGGGACTTCGGTCCCGTTTTGTACTTGTGGTCCCATAACCCGATTGGGTTCCGTGGACATTAAAAGTTTCTTCCTTCCTTCCTTCCTTCCACAAAATTTGAGGCCCCCCTTTTCTTCCATTCCTGGGGCCCAATACACCTTTGTACCTGTATGGTGCGTGTGGTCACTATGAGTGCGGAAGTCTACTTTACAGGTACCGCAATCTGTAAGTTTAATAATGACGCTTCTATCTTGCATAGTCTTCAGGAATGATTCATGTCAACAGCGCCAAAACAATGACTCCTGCCAGCGGCACCAAAACGTCCAAAGAAGCTTGGGAACATCTAGTTGGTATGTATGCACCTCAAGATGCATGTACTAAACTTTTTCTATAGTAACGATTTTATAAATCTCTCCAAATGGTGGAAAATCAAAGCATGGCCAAATTCATCAATGAATTCAAGACACTTTTGGAGCGATTCGCCGCAATTGGCTCTCCAATTCAAGATTGTCATGTAGTGATGACCCTTCTAGGAAGTTTGCCTCCTTCCTATGATACTTTTATACAATCTATAGGCACTCAAACAATGGCAAAGAAAATTGACAGAAAATTTAACTTAACAGGAAATTGACATACTCACACCACTTTCCAGAAAATAAGTTGTTGCTACTAATGAAACTGCAAATTTATCTATGATGTAAATAGCTTGGAGAACATATCATACCTTACTAATTCATTTAACAGAAATATTCCACAGGAACATGAGAAGTTTTCCCAAGTGCTCCAATGACATCACATCTTAAAGCTTATTACAAATTCAAATGTCGAGAAATGGGAATAAAAAAGCAAAGAATGAATTTCAAAAACATACCTAAATTTTTGAGAAGCCACAGGAACACCTTCAATAATATTATTCGAACTTGTTCATTATAGGTTCCTTTGCCTTCATATATCCATACACAGTAGTTTCAATTATCATGCAATACTTTTGTTTGTCGTGTCAGATATTTCTGAAGTCAGCTCTCAAGAGAATCATTAAACAATAGAATAATTGTTGTGCTACTACCTGTCATACTTTTATAGCAGGACTGCTATGAATCTGATAAATTTGTTTGCACCAAACGACTGTTGGTATAATCCATGAAACAAATGAAAGAAGAAAGAACCCTAAATAAGAAATAGAAGTTCAATAAAAACAATTCAAATGCTTACGTTTCAATGGCGACAGTATCTATCCAGCAAAACCATATCTTTCCTGCCCAAAACTGCCTCCTATAAAAAAACAAATAAGAACAATTGGGATGTTGCATGAGCTGTCCTACATAAGGTAAATTGTACATAAGGTAAATCCTCTGAGCTCCCTTTAGATAATTCGCCCCTAAACCTAAAGAAAATAACTAGCAAAAAGCACACCAGAAGGCTTTAGCAAGGTAAGATTTGTTTGGTTTATGTTTAGGTCTGATGTGATTAAACTGCCATTGAATTTTAAAACTGAAAATCTTACAGCTTATAACATACCACCTCGGATTTTGCTGAGGTGTTGCATTTTAGATTTCGGTGATGTGGAGGTGACACGTGGATAGGTTAGAATTGCAAGAAAGGCTGTAGTTGTCAAAGAGTTTGTATTCGCAGACGTCTGGGCCCCTTTTCTTGTTTGGATTTGTTTTGTGTTGGTAAATTCTTTGCCTTAAGTTTCTCATCGAGTATATTGTGATATGTTTGTGTTCTTTTTGGTTTGTACCTAATTGAAGAATTGAATGTTTGGAGTTTTATTTCAGTTGTTGCTTCCATAAATCTGATCTAGGTCTTTTTTTAGTGGCTATCTTCCAACATATAGGCAATAAATTGATCCTCAATGGAAGATCTTCACAGGAATATTTCCCCTAGCCACAACCTAGAATTGATTTTGTCTCAAAGTATCGGCAACAAGAATACACAATAATATGGCCACAATACAACAGAAGTTAAATCTCAAAGTCTGTTCCAAACAATTTGAGGTCGAACAAAAGAATATGTACCGGTTCTCATTTTTTGCCGAATTTCTAATTTCCCTGGCCGTAGATTTATAAACGCAGAGATCTGATGGTGGAAAATAAGGCACATCAGATTTTTGATGAAGTGGAAATTACACGTGGATAGGCTAGAATTTGAGGAAAGGCTGTAGGCCCGGTACAGCTGCCAATCTTAGTGAATTGGGAAAAGAAAGAAAACTAATGCCACTAATTTATACCAAATCTTTAAGAAGTACCGCCTCTCTGCAGTTATCAGAAAATGAATCTTTGGAACTTAGCAACAAATGTACTTTTGCCTTTGTAGTTGCAATCAACTCACTTGTACCAATATAAGTTGTCTAATTCCTGCACCCATAACTAGAATAACTTGATTGAACCCATTGTAAGTTACGGCAGAGACCACAAGAGGAAAACTAGGATAGAAGCAACACATGGTAGAAGCAACAGCAGAAAATTTTTGAGAAGGTTATAGAATAGTGATAAAATTTAAACTATAATCATTAAGAAGACGAGATTACTTAACTGGGAACTCCTTGCTTTAAGTTGTAGAAAGTGGAAATGTTACTAGCCTTGCCCAATATTCTCACCTAACACTGCTGTTCAGACCTCTACGAATACTTTGCTACAAAGATGCTTCTTCATCCTGCTTTCTATGTACAAACCCTGGCTCTGTAAGTCTCATAAAAAATCCTCCTGTCAAAAATAGCTTCTGTCAAAGGCTACAAGGCTTATTTGCTGATTTTATGCAGGTCGGCCCTTCTGGATAAGTCACATCAAAGCATAACCATATCCAGGATATCTTGTTCAACCTGTTGATGGCGTGAACCAACTCTGTGTTTCCCAAGCTTCTGACTGAGATGTAAGAAAATAAACTGGGTACAAGATATCTTGTGATAGATGGAGAACATCCCAATGCAAAATGGCTACTGAACGCTGGGAAAACCGCAGGGCAAACTGCTGGTCTGCATTGAATGCTTGATGTTGGGCCACACTATGCACTGGGAAATCTATAGCCCAAGACGTCCAAATGAAAGTACCACAAACAGCCATGACTCTGTGCACTGATTACCTGTCTTAGCCACCAACGAAAATCTGGCCGATTATCAGAAGCAGCAAACGAGAAACCAAGCAAACCCTGATCGAGAAAACAATTGCATAAACTCCGTTCTAACTATGAAGCAGCCACAATCCTGAAAGAAAGTGCCTAAAATAAAACAGAAGTTAACTGCTGAGCCTTTTGCTGAGCCGGATTTAACTGCCAAGACAAATTCCACAGCAGAGCACGTCTTAGGGTTCCACGACAGCCCGACTTTGTGCCACAAAAATCTGAGACCACCAAGTAGCAGAAAAACCAAACGCCATAGGAGGTCGGAATGCTAGAAAACGCAGTGGTGGAGGCTTGGCTGGAACGGTGAAGCAAAAAACAAATACAGGGCAAGCCGAATATGGGGCAAAGCCGATTGGAGCAAGCGAAAACTATCCTGGCAAAACAAGATGGGCAAAAAAGTAGACGAGATGGGCGAGAATGGCAAAGCAAGCAAGAAACTCCGAAGGAATAGAAGGAAGGATGGGAAGATCAAGTCCAAAACCAGTGCTCAAGAAGATGCAGATGAGCAATAGTGCTAGAAGAAGTTAAAATCTAGGTCGTAGCAAAACTTGAAGAGAGAGATAAATCAAAACAACGGGAAAGGCTTGTAATCCAGAAAGAAAAACAGTCCACATAAGCGTCCATCTGAGAATCAGGAAACGAAGCAGAACAGCAGAAACGAAGCAGAACAGATGGCGCTTAGTATCTCCGTGTTATTTTCATGGCCATTTTCTAATTTCCCTAGCCGTTGATTTGCAAAATTGGGAATCTAACGGTGTATTCACATGCCACATCAGATTTTGCTGATGTGGAAGAGACACGTGGATAGGCTAGAATTGTAAGAAAGGCCGTAGGCCCGGTAGGCTGGTGTGCTAAAAATTGAGGAGAGCCATGTACCTAGCTTCAAACTTTGCTGGCCTCATTTGCCGAATTCAAATGCTGCCGGCGCTTTCAGAGCACATTCTCTTTCCGGATCCTCTGCCCTTTCAAAAGCTTAGAAATCAAAGGATCTCCGGGTTATTTCCCCAAATGATACGATTAGTTTCCTCCTCATACGAAAAAGATGGGATGGTATACGAACCACCATTAAAAAGACACATCCCGTTACCCAGATAACGGTACCCTAAAGCTTGCGCAACAGGGTCATCAGTTGCAATCCATTGTAGGTCCGCTGCTTGTGCCACTTGAAGGATCTTATGGGCCTGCATCTGTATGGCCTCGGCTTCAGCCTGCTCATCCCCTTGTGGTGGACAAAACCGTGTGTAATGCTGGACGCCATCTGCTTCCTCAATTATGGTGTAGGATTCCCGCATGGCGTTAAGCTTATATACGAAGCGCTCATTATAGCAGAAGAGCGGGTATGGTATCCTAGACCCTTCGTAAAAACGCTTCAAGTGTTCCAACAACTCCTCGGTTTTGGCTTCCGCTTCAGCCGATGGGTTTAGGCGTGGCAAAAGTTCGGCCATCAGGGAAGCTATGGAACATCTAGAATAGCGGCAGGCGCTTATACACTTTCCTCCATCATACAGGGGTGGGCGCTGAGTGGGCGCTTAGGGTAGGCAAACAAGGAACGAGGTTGCAAACAGAAAGGGGCTATGGCGGAAGAGAGCTTCAGGTCCGGCGGCTATGGCGGTTAGGCGGAGCACAAGAGAGCAACAAACGTTGAGAAAATAAAAGGAAAAATGTTACCCTTAACTAAAATTTAAATTTTTGCCCTAAAATTAAAAACTGGCAGAATTCGCGTTTTAGGGCGGTGGACGCCTCCCCCTCGACCCTTCCACGGCCGCCAGAGTGTCCGGGTACCCCTGCCCGCCGCCCGGTTTTTTTTAGGGTTTTTTTTTTTATTAGTGCAAGAAGTACCTTTTATTGAATCTTCTAAATCTTTACTCATAGTATGATGTCTTGGAAAGAGCTACAATATAGACCTAGTTATTCCAGAAAATATACAATGGTCTAAGTTGTATTGCAAGGGCCGTTTAACTATTATGAAAACTACCAAGTTTAATTGCATATGATTCTATAGTAGTGAATAAAAATAAAACCCTAAAACGGTGCATTTAGTGAATGCGTGCTTGAATAGCTTTAAAGGCCTATGGACCTTGCGTAAGATCTATGACAAGGATTCAAGAGTCGGGTGTTTTTGGGTGCAAGCGCCCACATAATGGGCTATTTTTCTGATGAAAATTTTTTTTAGTATAATAACCAACACATAACTACCATTGACATTAATAAATATAACCATTGGAACCAACACATTTAAATTAAAATCCCCCTTAAACCCCCTTTGGTTTGGGTGCATATTCACACGGGGGTGACTCCGGCATCGAGAGTCAGCCGGATTGGCATATTCGCCCATATTCCTTAATCTACACCGCACGTAAAGTTCCCTCATTTGTGGGGTATGCAAGTACAAGATTTGCTATAATCGTATAACAAGATTCGCAAAAATACTATAAGATTTCAACCTAATACTATATGGTGTTGATTTCAGACGCAAAAAATACAATTATGAGGGCTCTCATTTGCCCTACGCCACCCCTCGTGAATATGCACCCAAACCAAAGGGGTTTAAGGGGATTTTAATTTAAATGTGTTGGTTCCAATGGTTATATTTATTAATGTCAATGGTAGTTATGTGTTGGTTATTATACTAAAAATTTTTACCCCTTCGGCCATAAAAAAAAAAACGTGAGAATATAATATGACATGTAGCAATATGTGTAGCAAAAGATTATCTACAATTGGGCACCTTGTTTATGGAAAACTATTCAAATCTCCGAATCAAATATACAATCTTAATTTATGAAAAAAAAAGTAGAGAACATAGTTAATATAATAGGTTCTCGTGGACCTTACAAGGTGCTTTCACATGTGCATGCAATGTTTTGTCAAGTTAAGCATGGCCAACCGGATTAGTATGGTCTTTGATGAAAATCATTACAAAAGTCGGGTGAGTTGCACAATATGCATCGCTTCAACAAGCATGAAGCCTCGCCAAACTTCTTCCAAACTTCTTCCATCGCCTCTTCATCCTCTCCTTGCTGCATAAGAAGCTTCTTTCTTCAAGGATCTATGAATTTCTCTCTCGCTGGTCAACCAAGATGTTCTATCTATGCACCGTGTACCTTGAAGAAGACTCAAAGAACTTCATTCGACCTACAACAAATTATGTAAGTGTTTAGCATGATATCTAGGCCATGGATTCCCCGCCTTCTTGGCTACATAAATTTATAAGCCGCCTCTTCAAGGACCTCCTAATCTGCTCATGATCATGAAAACATTTTAAGCTAACTCTATGTGCTCATGGAAAGCAATCCAAAGAAGAGGACACAAACCGCTTTTGCTGCCGCCATGAACTTGAAGACAACACTTCCACATGCTATTATCCGAGGTGCGTGTCAAGACAACAAGTATCCTAAGGATGAATTACCTCGCCTAGTGTTTGAATGGAGTGGTCATTTGTATTGATTTGCATGGATTGTCCTGAGGGGGAGATTTTGAAACCTTTGTGTTGAGTTCTGGTCTAAGTGGTGGAACCGAGCTAAAAAATGATTTAGATCAGCTTAAGCAAGAAGACATTGTGCAGACCAATCAATTGCAGAACGTTGAAGATTTTGTTCTTGTACAGGAAGAAACGCTTCTAAAGGTGCTTGCCAAAGGTCTTAATGCTTATTTGAGAATACATTATCCTTGGGAAGAGGCAGTTTATGCAGGCACTGGAGAGGCAAGCAAGCAGTTGGAGAGCTTTGCTGATTTCACAAAGTATTCAGATTATTCAGCTCATAGAGCCTTGCTTCCATTATCCCTAAATCAATTATTGGAAAAATGGCCAAAACGCAACCTGAACTCTGTATTCTTTGACAACATCCATCGTGAAAGAGTTAAGAGAATCTGTAGAAAACATGCTTCAACCATTGCTGTATATTTAGGAAGGTATGAATAATGTGAAGAGGGTAAAACAACAGAGGCCTACAAATAGCCTACAAAGAGATCCAATCGATCCAATGCATGACCTGCAGTCTCATTACTACGCTTTTAAAAGATAGGCCATTCTTGGAGGATGAATGATTGCTCTGAGAAGAAACCATGTACCTTCTTACACTGCCGAATTGGAAGCTTCAAGCCACTGCATAAGAGCATTACTACAACCATGGAAAATCGCTTCGCCGTCCAATCCCTCCATGGTTCTGCCATTGCGAAATTGCCACAGAGCAGCCAGGAAAAATCGCTTCACCATCCAATCCCTCCATGGTTCTGCCATAAAGAAATTGCCACAGAGCAGACGAAGAACAGCAGACGATTTGGGAGGGCACGATTTACCCTAATCATTTTAGGAGAACCCTAAAGTAAAAGCTCTCGAGCCTTGCATGCCATGTTAGAAATTTTTTATTTTTGAAGGGGATAAACCATTGTCTAAGTGCCATAAAAAATAATGAAAGCGTATGCGCACTCTAGATGTACGCATTAGTACATCAATTGAAATACACCACAAAATCATGGCAAAACCTTAGTGAAAAGCGTACAAAAATACAAAGGAAACCCCCTGTTATTATGCTACATATTGATATACTTAATATTTCTGATTTGAAGAGGGAGCTTGAAGCATATACAGGTCGTCTATCTAAGTCTGATCACAGAATGGATGCTAGAGGCAGTAGAGGAGGCTATGGGCAAAGAAGAGGCGGCTTTCAAAGGGACGATAGATATTATCAAAAAAGTCCCAGGCATTTCGGCAAAAGGCGCCAGGATGAATATCATGATGGACAAATAATCCAAGAAACTCAGGAGATTGATGGTGACCCAGACTTTGATCAGGTTTCATTTGGATTTACAAGCTTTAATAGGAGTCTATAGTGGCATAGATTAATTTACAAAAGGTAGTTCCTGATTCCACATGATGAAAACTATGAAGCAGGTCTGCTCATAAAGATTCAGGTGGATGCTAGATGCATTAGGAATACGTCTGTAAGGATACAAATAGAGGTATATTGTCCAAATTTTATGACCATAATGGTGGCGGCTGATAGCAATAGACTGAAGTTCACACTATACATTAGAAACAATGGCTTTTTGCTGCTCTAAAACACAATAGAGTCCTATCCAGACTTCGATCAGATTACATAATAGATCTAGGTGTTGGATAGGTTGTTAAGGTCACATAAATAAATTCATTTGCTGATGGCCTGACTTCACATAAGAAAACTTGTGAGGCTTGTCTACTCATAAGGATTCCGACCAAGGCGAGATGCATTAGAAATACAAGGCTACATATGAATGGTTAAGTAAAAAATCTTTTTACATGTTTCAAATTCGATAACCAGTTCACTATTTAACATGATGATAAGGTAAAGCTTACAAACAAGAATCAGGTTTGAGGATTTGTGACAGTTTGAAATTATGGATTATTCTATAGCAAAGTGATCCTTAGATCTAATTACAAGCATGGGTTTCAAATTTGAAATACCAATGTTAATCTCTCGATTTCAAGATATTCTTATAGTCAAGGCGCATTTAATAGGGCAAAGGAACAATGGGTAATCAAAGAAGAGCTGAAAACCCCAATGTACCTTTTTTTCCTTGCCCCCGATACCATTTTTATGCTAACAGGGGTATTGTTTGGTCATGCAGTGCACGGTTTTCTTCTCATTGTCTCTTTTGCTTTACAAGTGTGGTTTGGCTACAAGGATGGATCAAGTTTTGAAAACAATGCAACCGGAGTTCTCATACAACACACCGATGGAAATCCACGAGCACGCACGCGACGGGTTCTTTTTTGGTTTTAAGTTTATAAAAGTGCAAGGTTGCTTATAATACATTATGAGGAATGATATAGACTAGGAAGTATGGTCCGCTTTGATCGTATATGGATTACCGATGTTAAAAAGGAAAAAGGATCTATGAATATGTTTTATAGATGATTTACTCTCATATAGTGAAACTTAATATATGGAGATAAAAAGTGGCAGAAAACTGTACTGCAATTATATATGGTTTCTGGAATTATATCTGGTTTCTGCAATTATATCTGGTTTGCTAAAAGTTTTGTACATCCACACCCATTAATTGGATATAGTAAGATGACCATGAGGGGATAATAGTATTCCATTTAGACTTGACATATAGACTATAGTCAAAACCACAAAGTTGAAAATCATAGGATTGAGATCACATTGATGGTTCAAAACTATTAATTCACATACATCTTAGAATGGTCTTCCCCGCCTATAAGTATGTAGATGGAGCAGAATAATAAAAGTTAAATAAAGCTACAAGTTTAGCTCTACATAGTTAGGATAAGGTTCCAGAATAGCACTCGTTATAATACTCAAATTATCTCAGACCTTTAATGCAGATGTATTTATGATATAAGGTCTCTTTTTGGTCTTTAAATATGAAAGTAAATGGTGTCTATTCCCTAATGATATTGGGTCTAAGACTTAAATTCTCTCATGTTTTGGAGATAATATTAATTGGGACATTGTGGCTTTTTCATGTCTCTGGTCTGAAAAATATCGCCATATAAGCCCTAAAGGCAGTTACCATTTAACATAAAAGAATACATTAGTATGGGAATATCGAGATGATCTAGTAATACATGTACATGGTCTGATTATGAGAGGTAAAATGATACTATACTAGAAAGGCTCATGCTAGTAGTAGAGTGATAATACTGCCAAGGGATTGACTGAGGCAGATGTCTGGTCTAGGATTCTAGTTCAGGCTGGGTTTTTTTTAGATACTTCACTACATTGGAGACATCCGGTGTTGTCATTTACCTTCTCTCCTCTGGTTTGAGCGATTAAGTTATCCTAAGCTGCAACTTAGGAAGAGTTAAGTTTTAAAGTTTGATTATATCCATTGGACAACACTAATATAAATAATGGCCTTTGGCATTTAATGTGTGCAGGATGCCGCAGATGATGATATGGAGTATGAAGTCATACCCCCAACATGGAATAAACAACTATCTGATATAGGTTATGACAAGAATAGGATTGAATGTCCCAACACTGCAGTGCAGACTATCATCTGCTGTATCAAAAACATGAAGGTACATGAACTTATACTAGAAAAGGAAGCAATGAGAACTCCTGATCAGATTTCAGCTGTAACACATTTGGGCTTCAGTCAATGGCTATTACTGTTACCCAAAATCAACAAGCTATCAGAAAAAGAAGAAGAGGTATATCCATTCATTGCAGAACTTTATGACAGTTTGCCCAATAGGATCTATGAGTGTACCATGAATGAAGATGCAAGTGCAAAAAACTTTATTATGGGAGTAACAGCTTTGGAGGATGTGAATGGGATAAAAAACTCTCATGGGAAAGAGAATGAACAGATCAGAATTGATATGCCAGAGGCCTCCACTAAGGAATCCACTAATTCGGATGATCCATTTGGTGAGGATCTATTAACAGAAGAAGATAAAGTTGTACTTCAACAACCAGGTGTGACCCATAATAACCAAAACAAGGGCCTGGAATTCAAATTCACGTTGAGAAACTGTATAAAATTCCCCATCATTTCCGAGAGATTAGTGGAGAGTCATGGATTGCTATGTAACCAGGCACTATGGAGAACCAAAAATCTTGGAGCCCTTGCTCCCATCAGTGAGGAGGCATGGATGATTTTAGGGGATATCTCTAAGGAAGAGGCCGATAGTGCAAAGGCAGCTGCCTTAAGGATGGAAAAGATGAAGTTAACAAAAGTAAAACTGCTAGTTGACACTCGATTCTTGTGACGCTCAAAGACAAGATAATGCGCCCCGATCGCGTACATTGTACCGCCATCGTCACGCCGCATACCGCCACCCTCGATTGACGCGGTAATGCCAATCCGATAGCCGTAAGTAGCCCTAGGGGGCAACTTGCTAGGAGTGTTCATATATTATTAATGTGCACATGTGCACATTAATGAGGGCACACCTTTCCATGTTGGCATATTTTGCCACCTAGCCACTAAAGGCAAGTGGGGCCTTTCCAATTATCCCACATGCCAAATTGGGTAATTGGAAACCCTAGCCTAAACCCCATGTCTATTTAGGGGTAGGAAAACCCTAGCTTGCTAGTTTTTCGTCCTTAGGTTTTAGAGCTCGGTTTGGCTGCCCCAGAGCCAAAACCGCCTCCCCGACAGCTGCTTAATTGCGCCATCGGGCCCACGAATTGATCAGCAGATGGTTGAACTCGTGTCGAGGAGCCACTCAAGGATCAGGTTTTTGGTCAATTTAATAGCTTAAACCGTCTTCTAGTCATAGAATCAGTAGGTTTAGACTATTAAATTGCCCATAGTAGTTATCTAGCTCTTAGATCTTGACACTAACTAAAGAACCTAACTCTATGATTGGATCTAGTTCTTTAGTTCTTCCAGGATATATTTGGACGATGTATTTCTGGAACTCCTTGTATTGGGAAGGGGGGTAGAGGCCCCAAAGCTTGTAGTTGATGCTCCTAGAGTAGCCTCTCTAGCACACTTCAGATTCGGCCAGGTACAAGAGCCACACCCGTTTGTGGGGTGAAGGGGCCGACCGCTAAGAAGGAGATTCATGTCCTCGATTCTTGAACGATCCCCCGGTGTGTAAAGCCTACCGGGATCATTGTGACTAGGTCTGATGGCTTACCACTGAGTGCGGTAAGGCATGGGCTCGACACCCGTGAAGTGGTGTACACTTTCCAGGGGGTTCGGTCAATCACGGGCGGGGCCCTCTAGTCACCTTGAGTCAAGATGTAGATCTCTCGAGGGAGTGATCCCTACCGCCCCATCGGGACTGGGATGATGACCTGTGAATAGCCCTTCGGCTATGCACCCGGGCGGCTACTGGATCCAGTCCCAACACTTTTCAGCCTACTCGCAAAAGTGTGCACGGAGGGGCGGATGGAGTGGACAACCTTATGCCATGTTCTTATGCCAGCCAAATCCATTGCCATGAATTCCCCGGTCCGCTAACGGTCCTCGAGACCCAAGCCGCCGGGCCATCCTTTGAGTCCAGCCTTGGGTAGGATCCCCTATGTGATGTGCTGATCTTTGTCTATGCAGATATGAGGAGGACCATCCTTCCGAGATGGTCACAGGATGTTGATGTATGTGCTAACGACATGTATGTTTACGCTTCCGCCAGCCTAGGTAGGCCCCGAGGGAGACGGGTAGAATGACACCTTCACTCTTCCCAATCGGTGACTGCTACGGTGCGCAAAGATATGTGGAGGGCCCCCAGACGCATGGAGCTGGTGTGGGGGAAGAACTCCGCTTGTATACCTGGTGGAGTGCACCGATAACGAAGTAGGGGACGCCACGCTGGTATCGAGCAATGTTCTTGAGACCAAGAGCAAAGCAATCGACCATGTTCCCAAGAGTACTAACTTGATAGGATCCTCAAGCCCTAAAAGTGGGAAAATTTTTTTTCTCACCTTTGTAGTTATGCTAAGCTAGTAACAATTAAGGAATTGGAATTTAACAAGATTAAAAAAGAACGAGCCAAAATTTTCCAGTGAGGTGGTCTCACGTTCTCCGCTACCGTCGCGAAAAACTAACTTTTGTTTTGAAGCCGAGGCTAAGCTATGAGACATCGAGCCAAGAACACCAAAACATGATGAATTTGAGATAAATAATGTGGTAAGGCTAATTCTAAGGTAGGAATTAGTTAGAATAGCATGTTTTAATTACCTAAAACCCTAGAATGTAGAGATTCACGCCGCTTCGGTCGCAAAACTAAACATTAGTATTGGAACGAGGCTAAGCCGGTGAGACCAATAGGTAGGAAAAGTCTGAAATAAGTATAAGTTTTAGATAAGTTGGTGCCTTAGCATGTTAAAACGTGAGCAACTTGAGTTTTGACCTAAAATTCCCCCAGCTATAAATAGATGTAGAACCCACTCATTTTTGCGTCAAGCCCTAGAAATCCGCTTCTTCCCAACTTAGGGCGATCTTTTCGCACTTTTATCCCATTGACATCCGGTGAAACATGGCCCGAACCAAACAGACCGCAGGAAGCCGCCGCCCAGCGAAAAACACCAGCCAATCGAGACGTGAGATCATTCGAAGATGCTTCGAGAGGCTAGCAAGAGGGGGGTCGCTCGCCTTCGGACGAAGAGCAAGACACCTCCGATTTGATCGATGTCTTCAACCGCCAGTGGAGGACGAGGCCACATCACCAAACTCCATGGACGACGAGACGAGGGAGGTGTATGAAGAAATAGAGCGGGAGATCCGGACAGAGAACAAGCGTATGAGCAAGTGACGTTTTGGAGCCACGGGAGGTAGCGTGCAATCTTTGAAGATTCATCAGAAATACGAAATGCGTAAGAGAAGGGAGGACAAAAAGAGGAAAAGGAAAAGAAGAGGAAGAAAGCGCAGCAGAAGAAAAGAAGAAAGCCAAAAGGGAAGTTCGTGGGTGGGCGTAAGGAGAACAAAGGATCGCCTGCCCCAAGGAAGAGGCCAACCCCAACATTATCATCAAGGAGCCGCAACCCGACGAACCCCCAAACCCTTCCGACGACTTTTCCGATGGGGACTTCAACCCTAACGCCGCAGGTGGAAGCTCTTTCCAAGAACCCGTGTGACGAGCAAGAAGTACCCGGAAAGCAGCCGGCACCGAAAGCAACCCCCAAAGAAGACCAAGTGCGTAAGCCCCCCGAAAGTACCCGCATGGGATAGAAAGAAGCAACCACGACCGCCGGGAAGCCTACGCCACCGGCGGGGTGAAGATTTATGAGAGAAAGATGAGGGAGCACGAGGCCTACATGAAGAAATGGGAGGCCTATAACAAATATTATGAAGAAAACAGAAAGTTAAGTTCATCGAGGGAGGGCTTACCAACGGCAAAGAAACCTAAGGCCGCCACCACCGAAGCCCAAGGTTCCTGCCGCCACCCGTGAAGAAAAGCGGATAGGAAGGAGGTAGAGAGAAGAGCTGCTAAGGGAGATTAGACACTTCCAAAAGAGCCGGTCTCCTAATCCCCCGTGCCCCCTTCGCCGGTTGGTGCGTGAAGTTATGCGTGCCTATAGAACGACTTTTTAGAGTCACGCATTTAGGCGCCGCTTGGCAATGCAAGAGGGCGGTGAGGCAAAGATAGTGCAACATTTTGAAGACTCAACAGCCTGCACTATCCACGCCAAGCGGGTAACCTTGATGCGACAAGACATGAGTCTTGCGACCCGCATTAAGGGAGAACGCCCTTAGAAACTTTTATTGTAAATAATTAAAAATTTTGTAATATAGAGCAATTTTGTCTACTTTGATGACATAAACTTGAGTAATTAGAGCAAATTAATAAGTTTTAGCTTTTATCTCAGAAAAATAGGACATTTGGGGAGCCGAGACATGATGTCTCACACAGCTCGCCCTCGTCAAAAAACAAAAAGTTAGGATTGAAGCGGTGGCGCAAGCCGTGAGACCTCGCTTCAAACTTGACCAAAACAGCTCAAATCGACCAAATAAGGGGTCGATTCTGCCTAATTTGATGAGCCCATCACCCTTTACACTATTAGTTTACCCAAATTGGACACCTTTAATCAAAATGGGACTGATGTCTCACAGCTCGCTCGTCAAAACAAAAGTTAGATTGAAGCTTTTGGTATGAAGCCGTGAGACCTCTTACCAATTCTTCACCAGGACTTGTTAAAGTCACCTTCAACCTACTGCATAGCATCTTTTAGGTAACCTAGCCTTGTTCAAGCATCTCCTATAGTCCTCAAACTCCTATTTTGACCTCAGATAAGTTAGAATCACCCAATCCTAGGAAATTTTCAAGTCATCCAAAAATTAGGGTTTTCCCCTTTTCTATAAATAGACCCCTCACTTCTCAGATAGCACCCTACAAATCTGCTCCTGCCCTTCTAGCCGATTTCCCAACTCCCTGAGGCGCTCTTGCAACCGTTTGTTACCCTCTTACGCGAATTAATCAATGGCAACCGATTTCCAGGAGATGGTACAGGCGCCCGGTACTCATCTTCTTGAGGCCGACGTCGACCAAATCTTCCGGATCTTCAGAAGGAGGAGGTAGACGCCCAAGCAACCTTGCACGACCCGACTTATAGTAGAGTCCCGACCGAAGTTTCAAGCTAGGGTAGAACCCTAGTGCAACTCCCCTTGTATAGGATATTTTGTTCCTAGACGCTCCCTCGGGTAAAGATTAGACGATGTCGAACATGCCCAAATACCTCACAAACAAAGCGCGACCGCACACCCGAGCCAATGGTCCTAACCGCCAACAGACCAAGTACTTCTCTTTCAACACCGCCCGGCAATCTTTTCTCCCACCGTGTCGAGAACATCGTGGGGGAACCTCCATTCCCCATGGACGAGATCCATTAGCCGTAGCGTATGATAACAACGGCTCCTCACCACGCATCTGACAGGGGCGAGGAAGGGAAGGAAGAAGACTTCGGATGAACAGAATCTGAGGAGGAGGAAGAAGATGTTGAGCTCGACCTAGCAGAGGAGCAAAATGACAAGCCCGGGAGAGTGGCAAGACCCGAAAGAAGCCGCGGGAGACTCTCGAGTCACCCACCCCCTGTTAGGCATCACAAGCCTAGCTCCCATTATAATCGAAGGTGAGGAGTTTCTGTTCCTAAGCGACATTCAAAACCTCCCTGAGTGTGGAAAGGAATACCGACCAAGAGTTCTTTGCACCAACCCGGCGAATGCATTCTTGGACTTCATCGTCCCGGAGAGTCCGACTTCCCCCCTCCAAGGGGAAGCCGACACTTACAGGGAGAGAGTTTACCTCCCACATCCGCCTACAGCAACATCGGGCCCGATCATGGAGGCGCGGACAAAGCAATGGGAACAAGCTACCGGCGGAGGAAGAGTTCCTTGCTCTCCGGGACAGATGGGGATCCGCATGACCTCAAACATCCTAATCCTGCAAGCTCGGCCCCGCTAACCCCTCCCCTGATAGGACAGCGACCACCTCGAGGGCTTCAAAGAATGTACCAAGGACTACCGTGGAGCTCACCACCGCGGAGGTTGATGATTTCGAAGCGCATACGAGCTGGATAACGCAAGTGACCGAGGACCCATCTCGCAAATCCATTGTGTCATTACGCTTACACCGCCATTGCTGATGGATGGAAGAATAGCTGTTATCCACCGCAAGTTCACCCCCCGAGGCGAAGTATCGCTGCTGATTGCACTCTCGTGATTCGCCGCATGCACGGCTACCCCCTTAACAATCGAGTATGCAACCGGTGAAAAAGAGCTGGTAGCACTGACGCCTTCGGGACCGCCATATACCTTACAAAAGGCAGTAAGATCGCTACACGGTGCCAGCCTACACCTCCCACCGCAGAATAGAAGATTTAGCAAAGAGCATTACAGGGTGGATCTCCAGCCAATGTTCTTAGGAACTTGGGCCATTCCAGTGGGAACGCCCAAGTGAAAAGTTCTTGGAGGATAATCCATCTTACCGCATCAACGTAGTGATTAGCGATGGTTGCAAGTTCTTGTATTAGTGTAATATAAAATATAAATATAACATCCTCTTGCACTATAAATGTTTTGTTGATACATTTTGTGTCCCCTCAACCATGCCAACAAACATAAATAATGCAAGAAAGCAAGGAAAACTAACCATGTAGATATGAACCACTTGTGTATGCAAAATAGAGGCTGAGCCTTGAGAACGACAACAACCGCGGGAACTTACGGAGGAACGAGCCCCGCCAGCCACGCCGTAAAGGAACCCGCTTGAAGAGTTTGGACAAATGACTCGAGAAGAAGAAATATCGCAAATGAGGACGGACCTCAACGGATAAAGGCCTTGCTAGCCCGCACGCGAGAGCAGGTTCGGTGGTAACGCCAACCAAGCCGCAAGCATCAGCTCCTGGAGAACAAGTAGAGACAAGAAGAGGAGCAAGAGAGAAGGTCCCCACTGGACTCCTCCGACTCAAGCTTCAGATTCGACTCGATTCGGAGGAAGAAGAAGAGCGTAACCAAGTCCGAAGCGGTGAAAAGGCGAGGAACCACCGAGGGATCACAAAGGGACACAAGAACCTCCCGGACTACCAGAAGAAAGTAGACTCTCGCGATTGGGAAATGTTTGAAGGCCGAAGCTCGAACAATTCTCAGCGAAACAGGTCGCATGGAGGCAGAGGCTTGGCTTGACGAGATGAGCGAATACGGCAATGCCTATGGTATGAAGGATAAGGATAAAGGCGAGGGGTGGCAATAAATGAACCCGGCGGAGCAAAGACGCATTTGGTGGAAGGGCTATGCCAAGGCTCATGGCTTAAGCGAGGATGCTTGCGTGGTTCAAGAAGTTTGCTAAAGCCTTCGCCGAAATACGTTCCAAGAGAGCACAAGTCCAAGATGATGCAAATAGTTCTACAAAAGCCGGAAGGCAACAAGTCGTCATGAAATACACGGAGGAATTTATGAGGCTAAAATCAGATGTGCCAAAGTTAGGAGAAGCACGCAGAAGTGGAAAGTTACATTGAAGGTCCGAATGAGGAGATCCGCAAGCTTGTAAGGGCACAAACCCAAGAACAAAGATCGGCTTGAGTCCAAGGCAATAAGTTTGCAAGGAATCGGGACCTCCTAATAGTGGGCTGAGGCAGCGGCATTACCAAGATAAAGGCAAGGCAAAGAAGTTTCAGCCGAGAACAGCCGGCCGGGACCAGCTAGAGCCCCATATAGTGGCAATCAAGGGAAGCAAAGCAGGAGAAGAAGCGGGTGTCCTTCAAAGACAAACGGGAAGGGTCAAGCTACTCCAAAGCCGTCGCGATCCTTTCGCGAGCCATGCCCAAGGAGAAGAGAGATGAGTGCATAGAAAAGCAGCTTTGCTTCAAGTGTTTCCAAACAGGGCCATAGAACAAATGAACCGCCCATATGTCATGAGTGCAGCGCTTAGCAGAGTTGGGAGATTGGGACACTTTGATCGACGTGACGACGGGCCAGAGGAGGCCCGCGACTACATTCGAGGTGGTGTCATATCTTTGCCGCAATAGATACAGAGCAAAGGCCCCGGTATAAAGTAATTTCCACGATTAAGGAAAGGCCAAGGCCAAGTCATTTATAGTCCTAATAGATTCAGGAAGTAGCCATAACTTTGCATCTCCAAGAATGGTTCAAATGTTGAAGTTGAAACCATTAAAGTCAAAGCCAAGGCCCGTTGTCTTAGCAAGGGAGCGGTAAAAGGCGGTGGCGGGTAAAGAATCAACTTTGACATCGACTTGCGGGGATTAAGATCGGATATGGGGGGCGAGGTAATGGGCATCGGCAAGTACGACTTGATAATAGGTATGGAGTACCTTGGACCAGCGGGGGCCATTATTGATTGTGGAAAGCGGTGACCTTCCCAACACCGGCGGCAAGATCATTGAGATAACAGTAAAGAAGTTGTTCCCATCATGCGGTGTATGTCTTCTAAACGGCTGTTCAAGTGCATCAAGAGTGAGCAGGTAGCATACATCTTCAAGCTTGAGATTAGCGAGCGGGAATTGGAAGGAAGCAAAGAAGACAAGATGCTCGCCAGTTGCCGAGGCAAATAGCTAAGTTGATCCCACTTGAGTTCCACGCGATCTCTTTCCGGATGAGATCAAGCGGCTCCCTCCTTATAGGGGAGTCGAGTCACGAGATAGCACTTCGAACCAGAACAAAGCCCACAAGCAAGGCTCCATATAGAATGACAACGCAGAATTGCCTGAGCTAAAGAAGCAGTTGAGGAGCTGCCGACCTAGGTTTCATTAGACCTAGCTGCCTCGCCGTCGAGCCCCATTCTTTTGTCAAGAAGAAGGATGGATCTTTGAGGATGTGCATAGACTATAGACGCGGTTGAATAAGCACACCATTAAGAACAAGTATCGCGCTTCCAAGATCGAACGACTTGATGGATCAACTTCAAGGAGCAAAGATCTTCTCCAAAATTGACTTAAGGTCGCTTATCATCGATAAGGATAAAGGAGGAGGATATCCACAAGACCGCCGGTGACGCTGTATGGGCATTATGAGTTCACGGTGATGCCTTTCGGCTTATCAAATGCCCCCAACGTTCATGAGGCTCATGAACGATATCTTCGGGAGTTCTCGACACCTTTGTGATTGTTTTCTTTGATGACATTTTGGTGTATAGCAGATCCCTTGAAGAGCACGCGGCAACACTTGGAGAAGGGTGCTAGAGAAGTTGAGGAGGCACCAGGTTATGCGCCAAGTTGTCGAAGCGCCGCCGCCTTGATGAGAAGGTGGAATACCTTGGTCATGTGATCTCGGCGGCATCTCGGCGGACCCCGCCAAGATTGAAGCAGATTGATTCAAAGGGTGGCGCTAGAAGAATGTGCACGAGGTCGAAGTTTTCTGGTCTAGCGGGTACTACGGGAAGTTCGTGGAAGAACTTTGCTAAGATAGCAGCCCCCCGTTATCGCACTGACGAGGGGCGTAGAAGGCTAAAGATTGGGTAGAGCATTGGCACAAGAAAGCCCAAAAGGGATTTGAATTGTTGAAGGAAGCTTTAACAACAGCCCATCTTAACCCCCGGACCCCGAGAAGGATAAGCTTGTAGCAACAGATGCAGTAAGATAGCTACAGTGCGCAGTGCTTATGCAAGAAGAACGTGTGGTAGCGTATGATTCCGGAAGATGAACGACGCCAGACGCCGCTACCAACGCACGATCAGGAGTTGCTTGCAGTTGTCAGGGCATTAAGAATATGGAGGCACTATCTCTTGGGAAGGAAGTTCCAATTGGATACCGACCATCAGAGCCTCCAATATGTATTCACGCAACCACACCTCAATCTGAGGCAGCCGAGATGGATGGAGTTCCTCAAGAATATGACTTTGATATAGTCTACAAGCCGGGGAAGCTCAATGTGGTAGCAGATGCGCTTTCAAGGCACCCCCTGACAACTAGAGTGCATTGCAACGCAATTTCAACGCTCTCCAGCGACTTTGGTAAGAAGATTGAAGAGTCCTTGCCAATGGATGTGGATTTCGAAGTATGGGTAAGCCTCTCTCTAAGGAGGCTAGAAATGAGATAAAGAACGGGAGGCCTTCAAGCATTATAAGAAGGAAGGCAACCCTGTTATACCATAAGAACAAGTTGTGCGTACCGAATCATCAGTGTAAGGAAGTTGATCCTCCATGACCACGCTAAGCCCCAATAGCTGGCCATGCGGGATTCATGAAAACATATTTCAAAGTCGCAGCAGCTATTATTGGCCAGGAATGAAGAAGCAAATAGCTCGCTACATCAAGGAATGTCGGCTATGCCGCCAGACGGCGCGGGAAGCGCACTTCAATTCGGGGGCATTAGAGCCATTAGCGCGTGCTTAAACGCTAAGTGGGAGGTAATCGGCATGGATTTCATCACAGGACTCCCAAAACGGCCGAGAGGCAAGGATGCCTTGATGGTAGTGGTCGACAAGTTGTCAAAGATGGCACATTTTGTGCCTTGCGGGGACCACGATACGACTATGGATACAAAGAAAGCTCTTCACCAAAGAGATCTTCGGGCTTCATGGCATGCCAAGGAGATTATCTCCGACGAGAGATCCGGTTCATGAGTGCCTTTTGGCAAGACCTCTTTCGCGACGATTCGTACCAAGCTATCCATGAGCACGGCGATCATCCTCGAGACGGATGGCCAAAAAACCGAGCGGACCAACGGGATCTTAGAAGACATGCTACTGAAACTATGTCCGAATAAGCAAAGTATGTGGGAAGAATTCATTCACTTGGTGGAGTTTGCATACAATAGCACCAAGCGAGGAATCGTCCCGGATGTCGCCATTTATGATCAATTATGGCTATCGATTTGCCTAACTCCGCATTAATTTTGGCACAACCCCGTGTCAAAAGTAGAAGTTTCTCAAGCAGCCAGATGTTGGCCGATATCAAAGAGCTCGTGGAAGAGGTTCGAGGGTATCCGCTAGCGACAAGAAGTCGACAAAAAGAGCATTGCCGACAAACATCGAACGGTAAGAGAGTTCAAAGTTGGAGATGATGTTTGGCTCAAGATCAAGGTAAAGCGGTGGCTTCGGGATTGGGAATTGCAAGAAGCTTGCTCCAAGGTGGGCTGGACCCTTCGTAATAATCAAGAGAGTAGGTAATCAATCCTACAAGTTGGAATTGCCGGCACACCTAAAGATCCATAAGGTCTTCCACGAGTTTGTTGAAGAAGCATACTCCAAATCCGGTGAAGGTCTTGGACACTCCAACGTTGTTGAAATGATCGGAGGAGCAAAACGGAAATAGTTCCGAAATGATTCTTGATAGAGCTTTTAAGAAGACAAGGAGGTCGAAATTCCTCCAAGACTTGGTCAAGTGGAAACACTTGCCGCTGGAAGACGCCAACGTGGGTACTTTAAGAAAGATTTAGTAAAGCAAGTACCCACAATTTATGGAGCAATGGGGCGGCAAGGTCATCTCCGAAGAAATCGGCTCGGGCATGTCGATTTCGCGAGGTTAATTCTTGTATAGATTAATCTCGATGCAACCTATGCTTGGTATGGGTCGCATCGCGATGTTACCGATGATGAGACCACTCACGGTGATCTCTAGGGCGCGGTGTAATGTCAATGTAGGCATGACCGCGTTTCCCTTTGGGCGGTGGAAGGTAGATTAGAAAGTCTACTGTCCCCACCTGGCGAGACGGCCTCGAGAAAAGAGGTCATTAAGGAATGCATTGATAGGGAAAGCACCTTTAGCCCCATATATGCTTTGATAGGAGGAATCCATCCTTCACGCCCCCACGCGAGAAGGATATCCTCCACGCTGGGCAACTAGAGGTGTAGGCATGAGCGGCATATAGGCATATAGGCGCCTGCCTCCCCGCCATTATGGAAGATTCATCCTCTTCCTAATGCCGGAGATTAGCCATGCAATCATGTAGATAGGTGGGGTGGTCACCATATAACCAAAATTTATTAAACAATTAAAACGGTACTAACGTAGTGTCGACCTGCAGCCGCCAAAAGAGAGGAGGGGGCAAGGAGGTCGAAGTTATTTAAGACTTGCAACACAAGTTTTGTTGGAATGTGTTGCAAGGAATGAAGAGTACCTCGGACAGTAATTATAGATATGAAATGTTGAAATTTTGTCTAACTTAACATAGTGAATAACTTGTTAATGGTGTTATGAATTGATAAGTATTCCATAATATAATAACGTAATAATGTTCTAAAAGTAATTACCTTAGAGTAATCGTGATAAATGTATAAAGATTATATTGTAGGTATCACGCTGATTGCGAGGTGCGGAGTTAGGAAGATCCCAAGGTGGGGAGACCCATGATCTTTGCCGGACGACATCATTTCAAGGTGGGGGGAGAATGTGACGTTCCAAAGCCAAGATACGCCCCGTGGGCGTACATTGTACTGCCACGCCACGCCAGACCACGCCACCCGATTGACGGTAATGCCCAGCGGATAGCAGTGCCAAAGTAGCCCTAGGGGCAACTTGCTAGGAGTGTTCATATATTATTAATGTGCACATGTGCACATTAATGAGGGCACACCTTTCCATGTTGGCATATTTTGCCACCTAGCCACTAAAGGCAAGTGGGGCCTTTCCAATTATCCCACATGCCAAATTGGGTAATTGGAAACCCTAGCCTAAACCCCATGTCTATTTAGGGTAGGAAAACCCTAGCTTGCTAGTTTTTTAGCCCTTAGGGTTTTTAGAGCTCGGTTTTGGCTGCCCCCCAGCCAAAACCGCCCCCGACGCTGCCTGCCGAATTAAGCCATCGGTTTCCCCCGAATTCATCAACTCAGGGATGGTTGAACTTCGGGTCGGGGAGGAGCCACTCAAGGATCAGGTATTTGGTCAATTTAATAGCTTAAACCCGTCTTCTAGTCATAGAATCAGTAGGTTTAGACTATTAAATTGCCCATAGTAGTTATCTAGCTCTTAGATCTCGGGACACTAACTAAAGAACCTAACTCTATGATTGGATCTAGTTCTTTAGTTCTTCTCGTGATATATTTGGACGATGTATTTTACGTGAACTCCTTGTATTGGGAAGGGGGGTAGAGGCCCTAAAGCTTGTAGTTGATGCTCCTAGAGTAGCCTCTCTAGCACACTGCGTAGATTCGGCCTGTGTACAAGAGCCACACACAGTTGTGGGTGAAGGGGCCAGGGCGGCTAAGAAGGAGATTCATGTCCTCGATTCTTGAGCGATCCCCCGGTGTGTAAAACCTACCGGGGATCATTGTGACTAGGTCGATGGCTTACCACCGAGTGCGGGTAAGGCATGGGCTCGACACCCGAAGAAGTGGTGTACACTTTCCGGTGGGTTCAAATCCGAATACCAGGCGGTGGCCCTCTAGTCACCTTGAGTCGACATGTAGATCTCCGGAGGGAGGATCCCTACCTGCCCCATCCCGGACTGGGATGATGACCCGGGAATAGCCCTTACGGCTATGCACCCGGACTCTACAAGGTCCCAACACTTTTCAGCCTACTCGCAAAGTGTGCCACGGGAGGGGCGGATGGAGTGGACAACCCTATGCCATGTTCTTATGCCCAAAATCCATTGCCATGAATTACGGCCCCAAGAACTCACGGGAGACCCAAGCCGTCGGTCATCCTTTGAGTCTGAGCCTTGGGTAGGATCCCCTATGTGATGTGCTGATCTTTGTCTATGCAGATATGAGGAGGACCATCCTTCGAGATGGTCACAGGATGTTGATGTATGTGCTACTGACATGTATGTTTACGCTTCCGCAGCTAGGTAGGCCCTGAGGGAGACGGGGTAGAATGACACCTTCACTCTTCCCACTGAGACTCGTTACGGGTGCAGTGATATGTGGAGGGCCCTGTATCAGCATGGAGCTGGTGTGGGGGAAGAACTCCTGTTTGTATACGGTGAGTGCACCGTATACGAGTAGGGGACGTCACAATTCTTTGATAAAAGATGCAGCAAGAGTGAACTCATGATTCTATGCCAGAAAGGGCATATGGCATATGCTAACATTGTAAGGGATGATTTCTACATTAAAAGATTATGGCGTACATTATGCCCTTATTTCAAATGCATATGTGATAACAGGGGTAAAAGCAAAGCGGCCATTGAGTGTGATGAGAGTATGATCTGGTTCGATCAAGCAATATGGTACATGTTGAATAACCTTGTTATCATATATCCTAACATGTCGTTTGCTGGTCAGATGGTGGCCTTTAGGAACTGTCTTAAAGGCACACTGAGGGCTGGAGTACTTGCATTTATTGGGTACATTGAAGTTAGAAAGATGCTAGTTGACATGACCATGAGGCTTGCTAGTAATCCACTTGCTGATCTGAAGATTGGACTCCCAAAGGGAGTCATGACGGATGTATGTGAAAAGACGATCAAATCTATCAATTTTCTTAAGGGTACATTTGCCACTGCTAGTACTAGCAGCAACAAGATATCTAAACAGGGTAGATCAGCCAGATCTAGCGGTTCAACTTTCAAAATAAATGCTCCCCCAAGAATTACACTGTTACCGGGTACCCCAATGAAAGCTGAGCACTCTGATAGTACTACTGTTGAAAGGCTGAACAGCCCGAGTGTTATGGAGAACTCTGTTACCAAAGATAGTAATACAAGAAGGCTGTATGTTGCTGATGGTACAGCCCAAGTTCTCAAATATGGACCATAAGGTATGATGATAGTTCTGAATGATATTTTCATAAATAAATTATCTAGATGAAAGAAGTTTTTGAATGTTCAAATATGCATCTTTACATATATGACTAAGTCAATGTTGGATGAAAAGTACTAACTTTATAATAATAATAAGTAGTTGCCCATTAGATATGGACCAACTACTGCCACAAGGCCTAAATAATGCTCCAGAAGTTCTGGATAGTCCTATATGGATAACGACCATGATTTCCTCCTTAAGCCATACCAATACATAGTAGACTAGTTTACTAACTTTCAGTCTTCTTTATGTGATTAAAACAGAATTTCAAACGGTTACTAAAGGATTGCCTTGGAAGACAGCACCTAATTGATGATGCTCCCAAAATGAAAAAAAGAATTGTTCACTGCATTTTTCTATCCAAGATATTGGATAATGGGTGCCTACCTAAGATTTTTCATTATGCCATGATAGAGGTGCTAGGCAGTACAGGGGAAGATATTATGAAAGAGACCATGTTCTCATGGAAATATACTGAGAATATGAGGGACTTGTGCTATAAGCCATACTATATCTTTGCACAAGGAGGGGAAGCTGAATGCCCATGTTCCATTCCTCAACTCAAAGGGTTTATTGATCCAACAATAGGGCACATTAGAACTACTGACCGTGGGGTAGTGCAAAACATACAATTAAGAAAGATGCTACAGCTAGGTCTGAACCATATTCCTGACAGATGCTTGGAATGGAATGAGTTCGAAAAGGAATTAATTTCCACAGTCAACAACATATTTGAGGTGCATAAATATACATTCCCAAATATAAAGGATGAGATTAAACAGGAAGTGGAAAAAATAGTCCTAGTTAAGATGGCTGCTCTGGTTAGTAAAGCCTGCAAGAGGGATAACACTAGAAGGTTCCCCCTGAACGACAATAGAGTGGTCAAAAGCATAGAATGGCTCAATAAGTACCTTTATGTTGCTGGCATAGATAAAGCCACCAATAACCCGGCATTTATTTGCCCAAAACATATCACTGAAATGGCTATTAACAGACTAAATAGTAGTGATTTCAGAATAATTACAATGGACCAGGTGGCTGTTATATGGAAGATCAAAACAGAAATGGAACAAATCTTTCCTTTTGTTGGATATACAAGTGATAGGTTGCCATATTTACTAGGCATCTATAAGGCCCATAAAAAGGACTATAGATGGATAACAAATGCACATGGGACAAACTTATCTTTGAATTTTCAAACATTATTACAACGGGTCTGAATATGATCATAGAGATTTGGCCAGACGTTGCCAAGAATATTTGCATAAGATTCTGCAATATGTTTCCTGGAAAGGTCAATCCTAACTGGATGATTCAATCCGTATACGATGTAATCTTAAATCTTCCCTCTAAAATCACTCCGATATTTTTGTGGCGACATTACAAAATGCTATGAGAGCATTCCTTTGGCAGGGGATAGTGGAATTTGCCAGTTATTACACTAGTCATTAATACAGTTTGGGAACACATGACTCATATCCACCATAACTATAAGCTATGGATTAAAAGAGAAGGGAATGAGAATTACATAACCAAATGGTTTAAGGTAGACCCAAAAGGGAAATGTTGGAGTCTGATCACCAAGGATAACTTTATCAGAGCCAATATATGGTTATTAACTAATTGTTTTATCATGAAGGGGGATAATACATGGCTGCAAATTAGTGGGATTCCTATGGGCTTTGCCTGCAGCCCATGCTGGTGCAACCTGTATCTGGCATGGAATGAAGCTATCTTTATTAAAAATTTAGCTACTGAAGGGAGATACAAGGAGGTGGAAATGTTCAAATATGTATTTAGATACATGGATGATCTCCTTGCCATTAACTGCCACGATATAAGAAAGTTTCTAGGTTATGCTTTTCAGGATAAAGAAGTGCAGCCACAGATATATGACATGAGATTTCTAGGGATCAAAGAAGAGACTGCCTTTAAATTCAAAAATGACCCAATAGCCACATTTGGATACAAGGGTAATTTTCTTAATGTGACTATTGAGATATTGAGCAGGGCTAATGGTATCTTCAGGACAGTTAAATATGATAAAAGAGACATTCTTCCATTCAAGGTGCTGAAATATGTGCAGGCTGCTAGTTGTAGACCATATTATCAAGCTAGAAATGTCATCATTTCGCAAATCCTGCCATACATGTACATTAACTCGTGTCCCAGGGAGGCAGCTAAAGACATCAAAATGCCTATTAAAAACTTCGACACAAATGGATTTGATTACAGGGGACTTTGTAAGGCAGTATACAAGTATGTGTACAAAAACGACTTTCCAGGACTTCAATATGACAGTAATGTACTGCTAGAATTCCTGAACCACTAGAATACGAGGTATGACAGATACTTTCATTTCACATGCTTTTTTCTAATAAAGATGGGATGAGGCTCAACCCCTACTATGATAGTGGGGGTTAGCCATCCCCATGATCATAGAGTGATTAAATGATTAGAAGTGTTGGACTTCATTCCACGGTAGGTGGAAGGGTTTTTTTTATTAGTGCAAGAAGTACCTTTTATTGAATCTTCTAAATCTTTACTCATAGTATGATGTCTTGGAAAGAGCTACAATATAGACCTAGTTATTCCAGAAAATATACAATGGTCTAAGTTGTATTGCAAGGGCCGTTTAACTATTATGAAAACTACCAAGTTTAATTGCATATGATTCTATAGTAGTGAATAAAAATAAAACCCTAAAACGGTGCATTTAGTGAATGCGTGCTTGAATAGCGGTAAAGGCCGGTGGACCTTGCAGAAGATCTATGACAAGGATTCAGTAGCTGGGGTGTTTTTGGGTGCAAGCGCCCACATAATGGGCTATTTTTCTGATGAAAATGAGGCATCGGACTCGGATAATGATATACTTAATATTTCTGATTTGAAGAGGGAGCTTGAAGCATATACAGGTCGTCTATCTAAGTCTGATCACAGAATGGATGCTAGAGGCAGTAGAGGAGGCTATGGGCAAAGAAGAGGCGGCTTTCAAAGGGACGATAGATATTATCAAAAAGTCCTGCATTTCGGCAAAAGGCTGTGATGAATATCATGATGGACAAATAATCCAAGAAACTCAGGAGATTGATGGTGACCCAGACTTTGATCAGGTTTCATTTGGATTTACAAGCTTTAATAGGAGTCTATAGTGGCATAGATTAATTTACAAAAGGTAGTTCCTGATTCCACATGATGAAAACTATGAAGCGTGTCCGCTCATAAAGATTCGTGAATGCTAGATGCATTAGGAATAATCTGTAAGGATACAAATAGAGGTATATTGTCCAAATTTTATGACCATAATGGTGGCGGCTGATAGCTAATAGACTGAAGTTCACACTATACATTAGAAACAATGGCTTTTTGCTGCTCTAAAACACAATAGAGTCCTATCCAGACTTCGATCAGATTACATAATAGATCTAGGTGTTGGATAGGTTGTTAAGGTCACATAAATAAATTCATTTGCTGATGGCCTGACTTCACATAAGAAAACTTGTGAGGCTTGTCTACTCATAAGGATTCCGACCAAGGCGAGATGCATTAGAAATACATAAGGCTACATATGAATGGTTAAGTAAAAAAATCTTTTTTACATGTTTCAGCTGATAACCAGTTCACTATTTAACATGATGATAAGGTAAAGCTTACAAACAAGAATCAGGTTTGAGGATTTGTGACAGGTTTGAAATTATGGATTATTCTATAGCAGTGATTCTTAGATCTAATTACAAGCATGGGTTTCAGCTGAAATACCAATGTTAATCTCTGATTTCAGTATATTCTTATAGTCAAGGCGTACTAATAGGGCAAAAGGAACAATGGGTAATCAGCGAAGAGCTGAAAACCCCAATGTACCTTTTGGCCCTTGCCCTGATACCATTTTTTATGCTAACAGGGTATTGTTTGGCTGCAGGTACGGGGTTTTCTTCTCATTGTCTCTTTTGCTTTACAAGTGTGGTTTGGCTACAAGGATGGATCAAGTTTTGAAAAACAATGCAACTGGAGTTCTCATACAACACACTGATCAGTCCACAGAGCACGCGAACAGGGTTCTTTTTGGTTTTAAGTTTATAAAAGTGCAAGGTTGCTTATAATACATTATGAGGAATGATATAGACTAGGAAGTATGGTCTGTTTGATCGTATATGGATTACTGATGTTAAAAGGAAAAAGGATCTATGAATATGTTTTATAGATGATTTACTCTCATATAGTGAAACTTAATATATGGAGATAAAAAGTGAGAAAACTGTACTGCAATTATATATGGTTTCTGGAATTATATCTGGTTTCTGCAATTATATCTGGTTTGCTAAAAGTTTTGTACATCCACACCCATTAATTGGATATAGTAAGATGACCATGAGGGGATAATAGTATTCCATTTAGACTTGACATATAGACTATAGTCAAAACCACAGGTTGAAAATCATAGGATTGAGATCACATTGATGGTTCAAAACTATTAATTCACATACATCTTAGAATGGTCTTCCTGCCTATAAGTATGTAGATGGAGCAGAATAATAAAAGTTAAATAAAGCTACAAGTTTAGCTCTACATAGTTAGGATAAGGTTCCAGAATAGCACTCGTTATAATACTCAAACTATCTCAGACCTTTAATGCAGATGTATTTATGATATAAGGTCTCTTTTTGGTCTTTAAATATGAAAGTAAATGGTGTCTATTCCCTAATGATATTGGGTCTAAGACTTAAATTCTCTCATGTTTTGGAGATAATATTAATTGGGACATTGTGGCTTTTTCATGTCTCTGGTCTGAAAATTACTGTCATATAAGCCCTAAAGGCAGTTACCATTTAACATAAAAGAATACATTAGTATGAGAATATCGAGATGATCTAGTAATACATGTACATGGTCTGATTATGAGAGGTAAAATGATACTATACTAGAAAGGCTCATGCTAGTAGTAGAGTGATAATCTTTATAAAGGGATTGACCGAGGCCGGATATGCAGTCTAGGATTCTAGTTCAGCCGGGTTTTTTTTTTTTTAATATATGAAATGAATAAGAACATAGTACTAATCCAATGTAGCATATTGAACTTAGAAATTAGTTGTACCACTCTACATACCATATATGCAGTGCAGTGGTCGACATTTACCAAAAATAAAAAATACTTTTACCAGATCAGGGTTTTATGAATTGGGAACAAAAATAAAGGTCCTGAGAACAATGTAAGTAGAACACTCAGAAAGAAGATACCTTGAGATGAACAAGTGCAGCTAGTAGCAAAAGAATTATGGCTAACTGCAAGCCCTTGCTGTTGTGGCCATTAGCACTAGATTTTATGAAGTATATAAATCATACATTGTTAGTATGTGTTTCCCAGCTACCCAGTAGAAACTTTGCTACACCTGGTGCACCCTCCAATAATGGTGCACAATAGTAGGGATAGGTATGTGACTAGAAAAATAAAAGTATGGATATTGGGAGACCTTTGGAAATTATTTGAGTTCTAAAATATTAAGCAATGGTCGAGATGAACAGTAAAAAACTAGGGTTGCCGGATCTGGATGAACTGCTATGCCGGTTGGATTACGGTTACATCTGACATCGGATTGACAGATATACATACACATGGATTACTGGAAGAAGCGTAAAGCAAAGGTATGAACTTATCTAGGACTGTCGGTAGCAAGAACTAATTGCATGAATATAAACGAATGAGCTATTTCAGAATTACCCTGCGCATACTTGCATTCCTCCTGGTCGGATTGTCTGTGATCTTCAAGATCACATGACGAGAAAGAAAGGAGACTTGAATTTGGCTACTAGGAAGAGAATTGTAGAGGAAAAAAGCCAAGCTACCAGCTGCAAAAAACTCTTCCAGTTTCACAAAACATCTGTGAAGGATGCACTGAAAATTTGTTCTGAGAGCAGCAAGAAGAAAGGGGAAGATGAAGGTGATCACAAGGGGGATGGCAATGCAAAAGACCCTGATTATAGCAGAAATTGTAACAGGGTTAATGAGCAGATTACTGGTGGACAAGAAGATCCTGGCAGAATGGTGGGATCTATGGATGCAATTAGCAGAGAAGAGGGAATGCTACAGCATACTGAACCAGATCTACAACTTGGCAACAAAAATATGGAGTTCAAGCGAAATATCCAGGTTTTTAAGTGTAGTAGATTGAATTTCACTTAGGCATTTGCTTATTTTAAGTATTTTAAGTAATTTAAGGAAGTTGGGCTGATCCAAGAAGATAATACAGTTAAAAATCGTAATAAGTAAGTAGATCAGATTTATGATGGGTAAATTAGCATTAATTGCTATAATGAAACAGCATGGATCAAGAATAGCTTACCATTATGGTAGACTAGTAACGGTGCCCAGCGTTGCTGGGTATAATTTGAGAACTTATAAATGTTAAGAACTTGTGCATTTGTGTATAGTAACTTTTGGGCCATTAGATTATTTTGGGAAGTTGTTCATTCGCGTAGAGTAACTTCTTGGCCATTGGATCATTTTGAGAATATGTAAATTGCAAGTTCTGGACCATTGCATCATTTTGGGAATCTGTAGCTTGTATGTGGCCATGTCGATGAGTTGTTGATATTGTGTCATATAGACACTCTCTCTTCTATTCTACTCTATAAAAAAACCAAGCCTGGCGATGAGTTGTTGATATTGTGTCATATAGACACTCTCTCTTCTATTCTACTCTATAAAAAAACCAAGCCTGGCATTGCTGGGGAATTTGTCTTTATATGAGAGACCAAACACCTTAACAATGATAGTCTCTCTAACATGTTTTGCAAATGCTCCTCTAGTCTACACCCTAATAATCAAAGGATCATTGTGCCGTCTATGTCATATGCAATGTACGATTACACTAATAGAGCATATGGCACATTGTCAGAAGGTTTTGAAAGGATTTATGTGTTATGTAAGTAAATCTTGTTTACGTTTGTGAAATAACAAAAATAAAATAACATATTCAAGGCCAAGATTGATCCACAATGCAAAAACACGCATGGAACATTCTTCAAATCTTATTGTAGACATTGAATAATATCTATCCCATTCTAATTGTCCTCCATTGGAGGACTACATGAAATAACATATTCAAGGCCAGGATTGATGCACAATACAAAAATACGCTTGATAAATTCTTCAAATCTTATTGTAGACATTGAGAAGTATCTCTCCCATTGTAATTGTCCTCCGTTGGTGGGCTAAATGACCATTTATACAAAAGCATATCCACCATTTCATTATAAGTTGCACTCATTATATTTTGCAAGAACATTTGTCACCTTTAAGGAAGAACAATCATCTCTTTTTCCATCTTCAAATATAGATTACAGCCTACAATACTTTGAATAGAGTCTAAGATATCTCGCTGCCAGCCAAGTACAACATAGAAGATTGAAATCGAAACAAATATTAGACCATGCAAACCTATTGGCTAATGTTTCATTGAAGTAATATTACATCTGTAAATATATTCCTCCCTAAAATCTACATCAGGTTATCAGCAATGTCAAAGGAATTGGAAGGCCCCAAACACATCAAGAATTGTAATACCATCCAGATCTGAGCTTGCAGATGCTGCAGTAGGTGAGGCATTCGTTGTGTTAACCAACAGGAAATAACTGACACCATAGCACCAATTTGCAAGACTTGAGATATGGGTAAATAGAAAATGCTAAAATGAGAATGCATCTGGTCACCAATGCTTTATAATTCAGAAGCTTATTGGTTATGCTCAAGCTCTTCAGACAAACTAATTTCATCCATTTGGCCATTCCATCATATCCTTTTATATAAGTCCATCCATTTCCAGACATACTGAATTTTCTAAGCCAATCAATAGCATCTGTCTTTTCTGGTAAATAGTATCCAGGAAGGCTTCTACCCTTCTAGGAAGGAAAAATCACAATGAAAAACAGAGTAAAGGATGCAAACCTGCTGCACCCAGCCCTAATTTGGGCGGCCCAGATTTGATGAAATCAATGGAAGAGATGATGCCACGTAAGATTCCTTAAGATAACTTGGTTTTTTTTTGCTATTCTCTCTTATCTTTTCCAGGGGTTTCTTTACGGTAGCGGGGGAGGGGTCGCCATCGCTGCATATGCCCCTTTGGCTACTTCTCGGAACAACGGTCTGGGTCTGGAGCAGCAGGTTGGTCATAGGGCATTGTCTGAATTAACCCTTTCGGATCATAGTGGAAAAGGAAGGCATAAGGTGCATAGCCATTTCAATCGAAGGTTTTGGAGCTTGCTGGAAATGATTCTTGAGACAAGAAGAAGAATCATATCATCCCCAGGCCATGTCGTTGTTCCAGAAACGAGATGCCGAAGCTATAGGTTTGCTTCCTTTAATTCTTCAGCAGCATCTTCGACATACTGTATCTGCTCCGAAACTCAGAGATAAGGTAAGGCTTATAAAAAACGGCCCTCTTTAGCATGACTTCGGCCAAATCCAGATTATTTCAGGCCATTTCTAGCCTGCCATCCCGATGAGGTCTTTTTGGCATCGCTAGAGTGCTTTCTAGGTAATCACAGAGCTGGTGATGGCAGGAAAAATTGCTTTCATGGCAACATAGAGGTAAAAAGGTGATATGTCACTGATATTCTGCTAGGTAGTTTTGATCCCTTAATAACATCCATTGCTTTTGTTTTGCAGATACAGACTCAGCTTTTTAACATAGAAGCTCCTGCTGCACACAATAAAAAAACTTCCCTACAGAGCAGGTTTGCAGGTTTGTCGCAACATAGACTTCCATGTAAATTGTTTGTTTTCATGCTAGAGCCTTTAACATTCTATATAATAAAATTATGGCTTTCTTTTCCCTCGCATCGAATTTGGTCGAAACTGCCTATTTGTTGCTGCCAGATTATTCATAGAAGCAACACTCTTTCCAAAGGGTTTTCTCAAGATCTGAACAGGTTTGAATCCAGATGCTTTGGAAATGATTTGTAAGACTTTGTATAACCAATGGAGTTTTTTTTGCACTTGCATATGGATCAGGGAGTGATCTCTTAAGTCTGGGGTTATGGCATCTGGCAAATACGCCTAGAACTTTTGTGAAGGCGTCTAGGCTTTTTAACTGCGGCACATGGTTTCCTATGAGACTGCCATGGACTTTTTGCTTAGTAACTTTTCCTCTACACCCAACTAGGACAATAACATTATAATATAAGACTAGTAATAGTGCCCAGCGTTGCTGGGCAAAGGCTGGGAACCTGTAAATGACATGGGAAAGTACAATATTATACTTTGCCCTGAATTCATACTTCACAAATGAAAATCCAATGAAATCCAGTTTCTTGCCGTCAATGTGTTATGTTTTTCTTTTTAGTACATTTTTCTTCTTTCTTTTGTTTGTTATATCTATGATTTGAACGTGACACGGGGGCATTTGTTTGTTTTAACTATGATTCGAATATGACATAGGGTGGATATGTGCATGACCATCTGATATTGAATAGAATTAAAAGCACTAAATATGGCATTTTAATACGTTATACACAAAGTGATAGCAAAGTAAAAGGGTTTCTTGGTAGGAAATCGTCAAAGAAAAAAAGGATTCATGTATATTGGTATGTTGTAAGATCAAACTAATAGTCCACATTAAAGCATCACGTTATCCTATCAAACAATGTTGGACATCTTGTGGGAACTTGTAAATGTCGGAGGGCATCATATAGGGACTTGTAAATGTTGGGAACATGTGAATCATTTAAGGACTTGTGGCCATCATGTGAAAACCTGTAAAGAATGTTCAGTATCATGTGGAAACCTATAAATGTTGTGTTTGGGAGTGGAGGGAGCACAATGTAGTATATCGTGTGTATATCTCTTGTGTGTATATCTCTTGTTTATATGATGTTGTTATGCTATGTAAATAAAATGTCTTGGGATTTTATCCATTTAAGCCATTGAATGTGTTTTTGAGTTGCTTACAATTGACTGACCTATGATAATCCTTTTGCTTTTTATTGCAATTTCACAATTTATAGCTTGTACCCCCACTTAAATGTTAGAGATCAGAAAGTCCTTTGTTATGTAAACAAATGACTCGTATATTAATGGCTAAGGCATCTACTTTTTATCAGGCCAGTGCAGACTATCCAGAAAACACTAAGCCTATCTAGATGCATTCTAAGCATCTAAATAAGTAATTCTAGCTTACATACAATCAGTATCTAGCTATCATACCGAATACCATGACAAATCTATGGGTTAATCCAGCACGCAATTACGCCAGCATAATGGACATTGCACTTAGCCTACAAAACTAACAAACAACAATATCTCTAGCAAGCCCATATTTGTCAAGCACTTGCATGTTTCCTACCAGCGTGAAAACAACAGCTCGTCCCTACAACTATTTGTGTATCTGTCAGCAAGAACATATTAAGCACCAATAGCTGTATAAAGCCAGTGCAGTCTGCTACACAATTCTTACAAAGCAAGCATTTACAGATCATACCATTTATAGGGCAGATAAATGGATCAAAGCTGAAGTATGATGAGATAAACAATTAAACCACGTGCATAATATTTTCAGTTCTTAGATATTGTGCGGACTCCTAAAATAAGAAGTTCCAAATCAATCTCAATATGCAAAGCTGATTAGATTCGCTCCATAGAATTGTTTGCCCGCTTCCTTTTATGGCTGTTTTTCCAAAGTTTTTATGAGGCAAATTGCCCCCATCCTGCGCCTTGCTCTTGTTACCAAACCAAAGGCTCTTCTCTTAGGCATAATCACAAACATAACAAAAGCTTATGGAGTATTGCTATCGTAATACCTTCTTGCCAATCAGTATTCTTATATATGCCAAATGTCATTTGCTTCTCCCATCGATCTACCATAATTGCTTTGGGGAGCTCGTGGAGGATAAGAAAGGTAGAACTTTGGGGCCCTAAGCAGCTCATTGCGCTTTTAGGGTTTCATTGACATAGAAACTACAATTACATCCTACTTAGTTCTATCGAAGAGAAAGCTCCTCTGCCCTTTTTTTGAACTGATCTGATGGTAGAACCTAGCAATACAAATATAGTCATGCCCTTATGCTTGCCAAAATCGGCCCATGACAGCTCCCAACATAGGAGTATTTATAGATTGAAGCAAGAACCAAATATTTTTATTATGATCTAGCATGGTAGAAACTTGGATAAATCATTTGCTTAATTGAAAAATGAACGAAACATGCAACAAACTCTACATCCTCCAAAACACTTACCAAATAATATGTCCAATCATCAAAGTTTGTTGCTGAAGCTACCTTCCTGACTCCTCCTGAGCTGCCTCTTGGTATTTCACTTAAAAAGCTCTTCTTCTACCTTGCTTTTGGTATATCCAGCACTGCCATCAAGCATTTATATACTGCCGCAATTTTTTATAGTACCTTCAAAAGAGCTTTTACTGTAAGCCTACCGGAGCTGGAGGTCTCTGCCTTAGTGCACTGCTAGGACGTGTACCGAAAATGCTCTCAAGATCATCAGCCTTTTGATGAGCCTCTCTTTCCCTTGCAGCTCTCTGCTGCAGCTTTTTCTGATCTTGAAGCAGCCACCCTCTTTAGTGCATATGCTATTGCTCTGGCAAGGTGCTTCAGGATTCCATAGCCAGATTGCACATGGCTATCAAAGAGCTTTTTCTATAAGAGTCGGTGCCATAGACCTAAACCTATACCCACTGCAAAAAACATACAGCTATCAGCCAAAATCACAGAACACATTAAACAAAACAGAAGAAACTATGAGATTATTTTCACGAATAGAAGCAATTGTATACCTACCCTTAGTCCACGTTTCCAATGGTGGTATATCGATCTGGCATTCCACAATACTGCATCATGCCGGCATCGTGAGAAGATAAACAAAAAGGAAAAACTGTGCAGGCCATAACTGGGAAAAAGTTTGGAATGCTACTCAATGGGTTTGTGGCTATGGCACGGAAGCAAAGCAGCGAGGGGAAGAGGCATAGATAAAGGATTAAAACATAGCTGCATATGTACATAGTACACAATGTTGTAGCAGTTAAGGAACTGCAACAGGAAGGTATTAGCTAAGTCTAAGATCTGAGGGACTCCATCTACAATGGCAAACGATCCTCCATTAGGACATATAAAAATAGCCATGGTGATAACCGCATACGTAAAATCGTCGCAAATATAAGAATAGCCATGGTGATGATTCCAATAACCATGATGATGATCCCGCATTTGGAAAAATGATGCCAAAAGAGCTCCTGCCTGCCACAACAGCTCCTTAAGCTGACCGAATACTCTATGCCCTATTTTAGAAGACGACAGGGAATTGAACCACGCCTCGAGCACCGACTACCGGTTCAAGAAGAGTTGTACAACGAGAAAAAAGTTTTAGAACGAATTAGAAGTAGAAGTAGTAAGAAAAAAAAAGGAATAATCATTCTTTTTAGCCCGGCACCGCCTCTGTTCTTATCGATTACGTGAGCAAATACATGAAGCATAAGCAAATGGGGTCTCACCAGATCTGCCACCGTCGTTGCTCCAAGCTCCATAACCCTGTTTGGTCATTGCCCTAGTTTAATCGCTACCCTTGCATTGGTTTGATCCCCACCGTCCAATTAGTCTAATTAAATCGTGGCCATCTGATTTAGGGCGTGATGGAACACTGCATAACATTATAATATAGGATAAGTGCTAATCTAAAAGGAAAAAAAAGAGTCCAGACTTAACTCCAGGCATAAGGTCCGCAAAAGATCATATGGGTTTTTTTTAATGGTGTATGGGTTGGTTTTGGGTTTTTTTTTTTTGGGGAGGCTAATGGTCTTTTTTTAGCAAAAGCATGGGCGTCACATGCGTTGCTTTTGTTGGACGAAGAGGATGGTTTCTTGTCCTTATCTGGACGTGAGGCAGAGAGCGGTGGCAGTGCACTTGTTGAGGAGGAGAGATGACACTGATTTGGGTTTGCCGGGGTTCAAATCCCCGGCCAGTATATCTTCTTATACAGATTTTTGGGTTTAGGGATGGTTTCGGTTCTTGCTTGGCTTCTTTATTTCGAATTTCCTTCCAGGGTTGTTTGGGGATGGTTTCGGTTCTTGCTTGGCTTCTTTATTTCGAATTTCCTTCCAGGGTTGTTTGCAGGCGGCATTTAGAGACAGTTTCAATTGTTGCTTCACTTTTCATTTCGTTCCAGATTTGCTTGGATGTGATTTTGTTTTTCCTTTTGCTTGCGGATCTGCTTGCGTGCGATTTTGTGCTTCCGGATTTGATTGCATGTGATTTTTGTGCTTCCGGATTTCATCTGCTTCTTTATTTGGTTCTTATGATCTGGTGTAGCGGTTTAAATCAGACTGCAGATTGGAGCGGATCTTCAGCGGGTTCATTGCCTGGTTGATCTGTCATCAGATTGAGGATTTCCGTCTGCGTTGAAGCTCTGCATGTATTTATGTATTTATGCATGTACGTGTATTCATTTTTTAAACTTGCCAATCTAATGGTTTTGTAATCCAATGGTTCAGTTAAAAAAAAAACATAAATAAGGTATGTGATAAGGTATGTGATAAGGTATGTGAAATGAAGAATATCGATAATGGTAGGGAAAAAAAAAGTGGAAGAGGAAAGGGAAAGGAGGAAATTTAAGGCCATCTGAAGGAAAAGAGAAAGGGAAAGGGGAAAGGGAGGGAGAAAACAAAAAAAAAAAGGTAAAACGATGGGAAACTAGGAGGAGGAGAAAAAAAAATGAGAGAAAAATAAAATAAAATAGGAAAAGAGGAAGGAGAGGGAGGGAACAAAAAAAGAATAGACAAATAGAAAAAGGAAAGATGGAAAAAGGGGAATAAAAAAATGAAAAGGAAGAAAAAAAAAAGGAAAAAGGGGACGGGAGTGGAGAAAGAGTGAAAAAAGTAAAAAGGAAAGGGCAAACAAAAATGGGAGAAAAGGGAATGCGAAATTACAAAAATAAAAATGGTGAAGGGGAAAACAAAAAAGGGAAAAGGAAGATGGTAGAAATGGAATAGTGGAAAAAAAAAAGGTAAATGGAAAAATTGAAAAGGGGAAATGGAAAAAAAAAAGAAGGAAAAGCATGGAAAGGCAAAAGGAAAAGGAAGAAAGGAAGGGGGTGGTTGAAACAAATAGAAAAAGGAAAGATGGAAAAGCAGGGAATAAAAAAATGAAAAGGAAGAAAAAAAAAAGGAAAAAGGGGACGGGGGTGGAGAAAGAGTGAAAAAAGTAAAAAGGAAAGGGTAAACAAAAATGGGAGAAAAGGGAATGCGAAATTAGAAAAATAAAAATGGTGAAGGGGAAAACAAAAAAGGGAAAAGGGAGATAGTAGAAATGGAATAGTGGAAAAAAAAAAAGGTAAATGGAAAAATTGAAAAGGGGAAATGGAAAAAAAAAAAAAAAAGGGAAAGCATGGAAAGGCAAAAGGAAAAGGAAGAAAGGAAGGGGGTGGTTGAAACAAATAGAAAAAGGAAAGATGGAAAAGCAGGGAATAAAAAAATGAAAAGGAAGAAAAAAAAGGAAAAAGGGGACGGGGGTGGAGAAAGAGTGAAAAAAGTAAAAAGGAAAGGGCAAACAAAAATGGGAGAAAAGGGAATGCGAAATTAGAAAAATAAAAATGGTGAAAGGGGAAAACAAAAAAGGGAAAAGGGAGATGGTAGAAATGGAATAGTGGAAAAAAAAAGGTAAATGGAAAAATTGAAAAGGGGAAATGGAAAAAAAAAGAAGGGAAAGCATGGAAAGGCAAAAGGAAAAGGAAGAAAGGAAGGGGGTGGTTGAATGCTCTTAATTGTGTGATTTTAAGAACGCGAATTCCTTCAACGATTTTCTCCAGTGTATCATTTGCAGTTCTTAGCTACACCCAACAACGTTGGGATCCATTTCTAGTATCAAATATAATTTCACATTTTCCACCACCTATAATACCATCTATGAGACCAATTTTATCTTATCCTTAAATTTATAGTGTCAATCGTAGTATCATAACTCACACATAATAGCCTATCTTCATAATCATCGCATCTGGACCATTCATTCAAAAAAATTCTAGCAGACATATCATATCCCCAAAGCGTAGCCGTCGACCTGAGAAGATGGGGTCAATTCAGCTTTTTCATGTCACCCTATGATTTTAGGGGCATGGTACCGAGGTCAACGATATAGTCAAGCAAAGGGAAAGCAAAGCGAAAGATAATGACAGCACAACATATTTGTAATATTTATACTAGATGTGAGACAGTGTGTCCAATCCCATTCCATTTCATAAGAGTGATAACATTACATAAACTCCATATAATCTGGAGTTGTAGGATTGAAAGTAGATGAAACACCAGACCAGCCCATAGCCCAGTTCATAGCGCACATATGATAAACATAACTTCGCTTATCTCACATAGGTTATAGATACAAAGGAGAAATTTAAACAAATAGGCATGCTTGTAAGTGTCGTTATGGCGTAGCCTTCCTATATTGCTTCAAAATAAACATATTGTGGCAAAATCCCTCGATGCTTTAGAATATGCAAATCAACACGATTTATAAATGAGCAATTACCCAATGAAAACGTCAGTTGGAAGCATCTGCTGCTTTAAAAGTGTGTTCCAACACCTCTTCTATATAGCCAAAAGGCCTGGTCCAGCACTTTCAGCCAGATCCACCCGAGCTGAATAACTTGCAGAAAACCACCTATTGATCTTTCCTGTTGAAATTGTCAAAACCATTGCATATAGCCATATGTGCAAAAATAACAAACCATTGGATATGGCATGATACACTAACATTTCCTATATAATATACACGAAGCTTGGTGAGGTTTTTGCAGCATGCAATAGAAGAACTCTGTCAGAATACTCATACAGAACAAAATGATCTATTTTAAGAGACCAAAAGCCATGTAAAAGAAAGATAATCCATCTGCAGAATCATATTACAATTAAAAAAGGAATGTTAGATGGTCATAAATAAAATGGATTCTATAAATCAAAGCTATTTTTGAAGATCATGGCTTCTGCAAAATCTGAGGATATACAGGAATAATAATAGGTACAACAACACTATGTTATTGCCTGGTTCCAATTAGAAAATCCTCAGCCCCAATCTTGAACATGACATTACTGCTGAGGCATTTCCATTTGCTTAAGAGATAAGGTAGACAAAACTCCAGAAAGCATTATCATCTTGCTCAGGAAGCCCAATATATTAGAGACTAAGCTACGCTCACTAAGCCCATACTTTATGCACCTCAAGATGGTGCAAAATGCAGGGCACTAGACTTAAAATTTATTGCGCAACCTGATAATCAAGTAAACTATGAATGATATGTCTTCATAAACTCCATCAAATGGAGAGCTTTCTTCTACTTTACTCACCTGCATACCTTTGATTGCCTTCTTTGATGTCCATAGTCTCCCCATAATTTGCTTTGTTCATGCAAACAAATAGCAACTTGTGCATATCACACTAGAAAGAAACTGCCCATGAAGCTGCAGAAATCCATAAATTAGAGGCTCATAAATCGCATTTCTAATAGTAAATTTCATAATTTGCCTCTAAATTCGCCTAAAGAAGTGGATGAAAAGGGCTTATCTAACAAAGGCTTGGCTTTTATAAAAAGAAAGGTATAGCTACTGTATGCATATCTATATAGCTAGGTTAGAAGCTCTGATAAGCATAGCTCTTCAATCACTAACAAAAAATATGAACACGACATGAAGAAAATTGCCGGATTGTGAAGAAGAAAATAATATCTAGCATAGGCTTGGCTTTCAAATGCTGTCACGCCATGAAGAAAATAGGCGGCTTGGGAAGAAGAAAGTGATACCTGTTGAATGCCAGTGATGGTGGAAATCATACACACATCCGACCTTCACCAACACCTGCTATTCCGCAGCTTTGCCGAGCCCTGCTATACGAAAAGCAGAGGCATAGAACTCTAAAAAACATTTCTTCAAGCCTTGCCTGTTTTCGCTTGGGATATGTTAGGAATTCATAGGTGAACTATTGAAAGTGGCACAAAATCAAGATTACCGTATGAGCACTCTAGATGTAATCATTAGTACACACCACGAAATACGACCATTAAATCATACGAAAACCATAGAGAAAAAACATACAAAAATACAAAAGCAGTCATCAATATATCAATTCAATGCATCAAGCATTAACACGATGCTTTTTTGAGAGATAAACCAGGCATATCTTTAAGTCCATATCTATACATCAAAGGAATCTGTCTATAAAAATTAGCAGTCAATATAATTCTTACACTAATATATTCCAGCTGGAAATCATGAATCCACGAATCATATTTTCAGTTTTTAGACTAAAAAATTCATAAATATAAATATAACATGAATCAGTTCGCCTTCTTATAGCAGCATCTAGTCTTCTGTCCATTATGGAAAACGTCCATTCGTTTAACGTTTGTACTTTATGTCAGGTACTCAGGAATCAACACCAGCAGGTCATGTTGAAGCTAAGATCTGCTAGCCCATATTCTAGTGGCTACTTTGATCCAATCCATGGCCTTTGCAAGGATTAAGCACCTTGGCAATACACTATTTTATAGGCAAGACATAGCCCTCACAAGCATCACACACTGCGTTTGAACCTGGCCATGCCATTTTCCATCCTCACAAGCCTACAATCGCAATAACACTATGAAATAGATCTCTGCTCCTGATCTTAACTGCCAGTTATGGCTATATATAAATTCGACCATGGCCTCTCACATGAAAATTAGTTCATCCCAGCTCAAAGGCATTTAAATCCGTCTCTTGATCTGGCCAGGCATTCACCGTAACCCTCGTCAGCAGTTCTTGCATCCCTTGTGCTTGTTACCAGATATCCTATCTTGGCTCAACTCTGGTAGATTGTATAGCTTCTGCCAGCTTCTGATTTGATTGCAGAAACATTTTCTTGCCTTGCAATGGTTCGTGACACTGTGTTTCCCATTCGCAAACGTATTTTATACATATGTGCACGTAGGGGAGCGCTCTAGTGTACGGGTCTGTGAGGTGTATATTTATGGACCCTGGATCTGGCATAATTTGAAGAATATGCGAAGATCCAATTTGGGAGTCAGAATTCAAGGTCCATATTGCCTTTATGAAACTCAGCAAAATCCCACTTTTAGATTTATGCTTTTCATTGCATTCATTTCCAAATGGCAGCCATGAAGAAAAGCTTACACATTTTGGTTCCAAGGGCCAACCATGTTTAATTGCCCAAAGTCTTCAACCTGTAGGCAACACATACTATATTTTCCATAAATTCCATTTTCAACACGTTATTTCCCATTTTCATTCTCTACTATTGTTTTCACCTTCTTTCCATATCAACTTAAGAACTTAAGCAACTTATAACAAATTTCTAACTTTCCATTATTTTTCAGACTTTCCAAATTTTGATCCTCCCCCTCCTCCTCCTCGAAGGGTGTGAAACCCCAGCAAATGACTATAATGTAGCCCTTGGTTGTTCAAAGAAGGTATATTGCTATGTTAATCCATTCTTCAAAAAACAAAGTTGCAATTTCTCTTAGTACATTTTTGCCATTTAAATATTATTGATTGCTCTTAATTTCTGTCTCTTGTAGGCAATATTCTATATCAATGTGGGCATATGTATCGACTCATGCACATTGATCAAAGTAGACTTACATTTGATAGTGTTGTTGCAACATGCTTTGAGCAAAAAAGTCAAGCTTCTACTGGAGACAATCAACCGTTAGAAAGTAGTTTGGTTAAATAACAGATAATATTGAAGTGGATTTTCACTCCTTCAAAGTCAATCTATTGAAGATAAAGTGGTTCAAAGCATGTTATAAAGGAAGAAACTGCACAATGAGACAACACTCATCAGGTTTTTATGAGGTTAATTCTACTAAATTTTTAAGAGAAACAGATGATCCATTTGTTTATCCTAGATAGACAAGTTGAGCAGGTTTTCTTCCATAAAAACTAGAGTGATACTAATTGGTGGATTGTGGTTCATGCAACATCTCTCGTCGCATGATCGTTCCTTTTCCTAGCGCCCAGCGCCCTCCTCACTTTCTCTCTAGCGCCCTCACTGCCCCTGCATAGAGCCCCCTTGATTTGCCCCTTTCTGGCTTTCTCTCTCTAGGGTTTACAATCTCTCTCTAGCACCCCCAAACCCATAAAAGGTGCTCTGACTGCGCTTTTGGGTCCCGAAATTGGATTCTGAGCACACTTTTCACAACCAGAGACCCCATAGCCTTTGGAAGTCAGTGCACAGAATAATGTTGAGCTAGGCTCCAACATTTGCCTGACATTGCCATACCCCAACCAACTGCCTCTTGGCTTTGCCTAGCCTGGCCACAGCACTGCCATAGTCTGCCATAGCCTGCCTAGCCCTGCCGGACCTGACAAGCCCCTGTCATAGCCTAAACCTTGCTTGACGTGCCACAACCCCAGTCATGGCCACAGAAGATGGGTCAGCCTGGGAAAACCAAAGCGAGGGGCCGCCACGAAAATGGTCCCGATCAGCCATCATGGACAGGTGAGAGTCATTCTCCATGAAGGAGGAGGCTTGGGCTAAGGCTAAGGCCCCCTCAACGCAGCCAGCCCAGCCGGAAGGGATTGATTGCCAGACCACACAGGAACTCCTGCCTCGGCAGAGAATTAGAGCCATGTCAAAGCGGGCGTGGAGGCTAACAAGCTGCCGCGTGAGGCTAATAAAGGTGCCCGGGCGGGCATGGCGGTGGAGATGGAGTCCCTCGGCAATCCATATGCTCGAAGGCAACCGGTGGTCGAAAGAACCGCACCGTGGGCCCGGAGACCCGCCACAACACGTAGAAGATGGCTTTGGCCCGGCACGCCGAACGGCAGCGAGGCCGGGCGGGGAGCTCAGCGACATGCGGGCTGCCTAGACTCTGTGTTCATCACTCGGACACCATGACACAGCGGCGAGGAGCGGGCAATGCACGGTGACAATGGTCACCGTGTCGGTTTGATCCCGGAAGGTTGAGGAAGCCACCACCATGGCACACGGGGGAGCGGGGCCACTCTTGCGGGACAACCAGACCACGGCCGGGTTCTTGAATGCGATCGGACGGCAAGCCCATCTCCGGGCCTTGCGTGTCTTTGGGGCTCGAAACACGCCCTAAGCTACTCGAGCCTCGAGCTCCGGGGGTTTGCGACCATCCATAGACGAGCGGGGTCTCCCTACTGAGGTTCATAGTCGGTCACTGGCCCGATCACAGAGCGGGGAGATGGCCAAGCAGCGGCCCGAGGCCCTACAAGAGTTGAGCTCCTACTTTCACAGGGGGCGAGGGCGCGGACCTACCACCTGCAATACCCCCAAGATACCCACGGCCTCCCGCAGCCGTGACCCGGGACCCGCCGCGCTGCCCCGCCTCAAGCCACCCTAACGCCATCCCGGCCACCACCACCACCACCCCGGCCACGGGCCCCGCCCTCGCCCACCTTTGACTTGCGGGCCTTGAGAACTCCAAGAGCTTGACGGAGGCCACAATCTAGTAGTCCGGGCATGCGAGGAAGAGAAGCGGGGAGAGTCTCACTCTGAACACACATTCTCGATGGGATGACATTCCCCAGGGCGATTCACATTTCCCCGAAACAGCCCGCCATGGGGCTCGGCTTTCAGTCGTAACCGCATTGTCATATTCAGCGGTTCGCGGATCGCGCAGTGCATGATATCATATTGCGCCGGGCAAGATGCGAGAAGGGGCGCCCCCATGCGTGGACCGGGACCTCACACCCGCGAGTAGGAGAGCCTTGAGCGCAGGGGAGCTTGTCAGGGTCAGAGGCATCTGCCACCAATGGGGTGCCGCGGGATGGGTTCGAGCGGGATGCACATTTTTTGCCGGCACACTCTGCTGCGGACCCCGCCCGATCCCAATCGCGGTTGAGCGTGGCCTTGCTTGCTTCTCTTACCACAAGTACCCCCTTCTCCTGCTCCTACTCACGCTCCCTCCGACCCATGCCCTCTACCACATCTTTGCCTCCGCTCCATCTACTTCTCCTCACTTTCGGCCTCTGCTTCCGGTCCCTCCCCCATGACTCGAGTCAGCGCGATACCCTTCTTGTTGACAAATAGGAATTGTGCCTCCGGGTGGTCTCATGGAATTGTCGAGGCTTCCCTTGGCGAGAAGGGGCAGTCTCAACTTCAAAGTGGCAGCCAATATGGATCTCATCTTTTCATGGAGACATGGGAGCATGTCGGGCGCGAGCTACGATCTGCCGGGTTACCAACATTTCTCGATCTTCAATACACATGCAAAGTGAGAGGGGTCATGGTGGGGTTGCTTGCTACTACCCAGGACAACCTTGGCACATTCGATTACCCTCCACAAGACGCATGCACACAACCGGTACTTGTGGGTTCGTGGTGCATAATACCGGTGGCAACCATCTTTTTCTCGGCGCTGTTATTTCCCTCGCAGAGCACCTTCTATCGCAGCCACTCCGATCGCGGATAGGATGGACCCTTATGTCGATCTATATGATGACATCACAAGACAAGCTGCTTGATTGGGTAGGGTCGTCCTTCTTGGGGATTTTAATGCACGGGGAGTAGAGCATCCCATGAGACTTGACCCCTCACGACGATGTCCCGTGCATCTACGCCCGTAGAGGCAACCCGCCACGAGGATCGGATGACGGCCGTGTCACTCACTTTAAGCGCATACTTGGTCCTGCTATGTGGTATTTTTTACTTGATAATTTGCAATGGCCTGTCACAGTGGCCCGCTTCTCACAAGTGCACCTGCAGACAGGATATGCATCTATGTGCTCGTAGTTGCGCAAGATATGCATCTCATCAGTCGTTTCCGGGTGGGCACCGACAGTCGGGATGAGGAGGTCGACTCAGACCACCTCCCACTTTATTTGGACATGGCTTGGCAAGCCGCCAGAGGGTGTAAATATGGTTCTGCTACCCAAAAAAGCGCGAAAGCACTAAGCACTTAAAGCACTTAGAGGTCGACAAAAAACGTGACTTAGCTCGATCTCGGTTCCCGCGCGCCAATTTTCCTCCCCATTTCCTGTTTCATTCCCGATTACAACAGAGTTTCCCTAATCCCTTCCGGCACACAACAATTGATCCTCTAAACTATCATATTCTCGCTTTGGCGTTCCATCTGATATCATAATGGTCTCGGGGCGATATCCGCGTCTTTGTGCGCGTCAGCGTACACGCCCGTCCGATTGGCGTGGTGCGCCGATGAATACTCAAGCAAGGACGCCCTAGGGGGCAACTTGCAATGGTGCGCACACTTAGCAATGCGCGCACCTTTAGACCTTTAAACCCTTAAAGGTAGACAAAGGGTCATGGGAACCCTAAACCTAACCGATAGCCTACATAAGGCACCAAACCCTAACATTCCCTTTTTCGCCCACAGACCTTCTTCGAGCTCGAGTTCGGCGCTACCGAGGAGTCAATTCCAACTCCCACGATCTGCCCGGCAAAGACCCGGCAGCCGTCGATCATCCTTCCGACCACATCCCGAAAAGAATGTAGACATGGACGCCGGATCAAGAGGAGTGAACCAGGATCAGTATTTGGTCGATTGAATAGCTTAAACCTCATTCCAGCCTTCGAACTAGTAGGTTTAGCCTATTAAATCGCCCTTAGTAGCCCAACAGACCCTGAGATTGACTCTAACTAAAGAATTGACTCTATGTATTAGATTAGTTCTTATTATTTATGATCATATGATGGATGGTTGTATTCTGTGGACTCATTGTATTGGGAAGGGTGGGTAGAGACTTAAAGCTTAGTAGATGATGCTCCTAGCTAGTCCCTCTTAGTGCATTACTAGAATTCGGCCTGTGCACAAGAACCCCACCTGGTTGTGGGTGAAGGGGCCAGACTGGCTTAGAATGAGGTTCGTGTTCTGACCCTTGACCGATCCCTCTGGTGTGTAAGGCCTACCGAGAATCAGAGTGACTAGGTCTAATGGCTTGCCACTGAGTGTGGGTAAGGCATGGGCTCGACACCCGTGGGGTGGAGTTCACCTTCCATTGGGTTAAGTCAATAAGGGCGTTGGCCCTCTAGTCACCTTGGGTCATTCAAATGTAGATCTCTCGGAGGGAGTGATCCCTACCCCCCCCCATCGGGACCGGGAGATGTAACCCGAGAATAGCCCCTTTGGCTATGCACCCGGCGGGGCTACACCTTGGTCGAGGTCCCAACACTTTTCAACCTACTCGCAAAGTGTGTACCCCTTTGAGGAGGGGCGGATGGAGTGGACAACCCTAAGCCATGTTCTTATGCCGGCCCAATCCAATCTTTGTCCATGATTATGCACTGCCCTTGAACTCACGGAGACCCAAGCTAGTCGGGTCCTTCCCGGAGTCCGAGCCTTGGGTAGGGATTTCCTTTGTATTGTCTTTGATGTTTGTCTATGCGGTATTGATGTGCCACCCTTCGAGGTGGATATATGATGTTATGTTCTTGGCGTGTATATTTACGCCCGCCAGCAGCTAGGTAGGCCCCGAGGAAGGCGGGGTGAAATGACCCCTTCACTCTTCCCCATTGTGGACTCTAGGCTAATAACGTTGATATGTGGAGGGCCCCGATCGATGTAGCTGGTGCGGGGATGAACTCCTGCTTGTATAACAGTCTTGGCATCGTGTTATATGAGTAGGGGACGTCCGCGGTGGTATCAGAGCTATGTTCTTGGAGACCAAGAGCAAAGCACTGACCATACTCCCAGTAGTACTAACTTGATAGGATCTTCAAGCCTCGAAAAGTGGGAAAATTTTTCTCATTTTTGGTAGTTATGCTAAGCTAGTAACAGTTAAGTGAATTGGAACTTAATAAGAATAAAAAGAATGAGCCAAGAATTTGCCAAGTAAGGTGGTCTCACAGCTCGCGCCTGGGCAAAGAACTAAACTTTAGTTTTTGAGCGAGGCGCAAGCTGTGAGACATCGAGCCAAGGTCACTCAAACATGACAAATTTGAGAAAACTAAGGTGGTAAGGCTAATTCTAAGATAGGAATTAATTAGAATAGCATGTTTTAATTACTTAAATTACTTAAAGATATGTGAAATCTCACAGCTCGCGCCTGGTCTAAAAACTAAACTTTAGTTTTTGAGCGAGGCGCGACCTGTGAGACCAATAAGTAGAAAAAGTCTGAAATAAGTGTAAGTTTTAATTAAATAGGTACCTTAGCAGGCTAAATAAGAGCAACTTGAATTTTGACCTAAAATTTCCCAAGCTATAAATAGAAGTAGACCCCCCTCATTTGAATGTTCCCGCCTTAGAAACCAGCTCTCGCTCTCTAAGGCGATCTTTGGCGCCCGAGATCCGATTGACGACCCGTCAAACATGGTACGCGAACCAAACATCATGAGGAAAGCCCCGCCCAGCGAAGCGACCATTTTAGGCCGCCGATGCCGGTACGATTCGGGCGATGCTCCAAGAGCCTCCTTAACCCTAATCGGGTCAATCTTCTTCGAGTGAGGGAGAACCTTCGAACGGCAGCAAAATCAAGAAGAGGAAGTACATTCAGAGGCCGGACGGAAGTGATTGAGGAAGAGGAGGAGGGAGCGCAGAGGGAAAAGAGAACCAAGGCCCGAAGAACAGAGGATGCCGACGCCTTGAGCCGACCATTGAAGAACAAGTCGGGCCCGGATTCGAAAAAAGAAGTGAGGAGCAAAGAAGAGCGAGCGAGCCGAGGCTCGAGCCTACAGAGAAGCAGAGACCTCCGCCGCTTTCATCGAAAATATGAACGCCGAAAGAAAAAAAGGAACAAAAGAAGAGGAAGAGAGAAGAGGAGGAGGCAAAAGCGCCGAGGAACTGAAGAAGAAGAAGGGCAAAGCCATGGAGCAGCCCAAAAGGAAGCTAAAGAAAACGCCCAATCCTAAGATAGTGATAGCCGAATCCACCACCTGATCAGCCCCTCCTCCTCTGGACGATTCTCCTCGACGGAGATCATAATCCCAACACCGAGGGAGCCGCTCCTCCAAACCCCCGATCAGAGCAGGTGGTGACCGAAAGCAGATAGCACCAGGAGGAGCAAAGGACACAAGAAAGAAGCCCCCCCCTGCCCAAATGGGACAGAAGAAGCAACCCCGCCTGCCCGAGAGTCTTACGCCACCAACCCCATCAAAGTCTACGAAAAAAGATGCGGACCACGAGGCCTATATGAAGGAGTGGGACGATACAACTCCTACTACCAGAGAACAGGGGTCAAGACCATCGGAAGGGGTCACCCCACAAAGCAGCCAGAACCCTACGACCCCCACCACCCAAGCCCAAGGTCCCTAAAAAGCCTTCCCGAAGAAGCTCACTAAGAAGCAGCTCGAGCAAAGAGCACTACGGAGAGAGATCGCACTTCCAAATAAGAGCTACGGCTTCTGATTCCCCGTGCCCCCTTTGCTCGGCTAGTTAGAGAGGTAATGCAGGATTTCAGGACTGACTTTAGGGTCACAGATGAAATGTCACTGGCATCGCAAAGAAGCGGTGAAAGCGGTTTATAGTACAACATTTTGAAGACTCAACATCTTGCACTGTCCATGCCAAACGAGTAACCCTTATGAGGCAAGACATGTATCTTGCTAGACGCATTAAGGGAGAACGCCCTTAGAACCATTTGTAAATAATTGAAAATTTTGTAAAATGGAACAATTTTGTGTACTTTAGTTGCCTGAACTTGACTAATTAGGATGAGTTAGCAGGTTTTAGTTTTTATTTTAGTGAAATAGGACATTTGCCGACCGAAAGGCGTGATGTCTCACAGCTCGCGCCTGGGCAAGAAACTAAACTTTAGTTTTCGAGCGAGGCGCAAGCTGTGAGACCTTGCCCAAAACTTGCCCAAAACAGCTCCAAATTGACCAAATAAGGGGTCAATTCTACCTGATTTGATGAGGCCATCATCCTTACACCTTTAGTTCACCTAAATTGGACATGTTTTGATCAAAATGGGACTGATGTCTCACAGCTCGCGCCTGGACTAGAAACTAAACTTTAGTTTTTGAGCGAGGCGCAAGCTGTGAGACCTCCTACCATTTCTTCACCGGAGCTTGCCAAAATGATCTTCAACCTGTTGTATAGCATCTTTCAGTAATCCAGCCATGCTCTAACACTTGAACTAGTCTTCAAATTCCCATTTTGACCTCATTACAGACTACAAACACCCAACCCGAAGAATTTCCATGTCCCTCAAAAATTAGGGTTTTCCTCTTTTTCTATAAATAAGTCCCTCATTTTACGCGTAGCACCCCACAAGTTTGCTCCTGCTCTCTTAGCCAATTTTCCAACTTCCTGAGGCGCTCTTGCAACCATTTGCTACTCTCTTCCGCATTGAACTCATGGCAACCTCTGATTTCCGCAGATGGTACGGTAGCCCGGCGCTCATCTTTGCCGGGGCCTACATCGATGAAATTTTCCATGTCTTCCTAAGGAGGTAGATGTCCAAGCAACTTTGCACGAACCCCACTTACAGCGAGGAGTCCCCGTCTCAATTCCAAGCTAGGGTAGAGCCATCTCTAGTGCAGCTCCCACCTTGCGTGTAGGTTACTTTGTTCCTAGGCAATCCCCTAGCAGCTTTTAGGCAATGTTCCAAACATTGCCAAGTACCTCACAAACAAGGCGCAAAGCGACGCTGAGAGCCAATGGTCCTAATCATCCAATAGGACCAAATACTTCTCTTTCAACACTGCCTTGGCAATTTTTCTTACCCATCGTGCCGAAAACACTGTGGGAGAAACCTCCATTCCCCCCATGGACGTGGACCCATTAGCCATAGCAACAGAACAACGGCTCCTTACGCACATACTGACGGGGCGGGAAGGAAAAGAAGAAGACTCGAAGAAGAGGAATCGAAGGGAGGAAGACTACGCCGAACTCGACCTCTACGGAAGAAGAGCATGACAAAGTGAACAAGAGTGGCAAGACTTCGAAAGAAGCCGGCAAACTCTTAGAATCGCGCCACCCCTTGGGCTAGGCATTACAAGCCTAGCCCCCATCATTGTCGAAGGCGAAGAATTTTTGCTCCTAAGCGACATCCAAAATCTCCCGGAGTGCAGAGAAAGGGAATATCGACCTGAAGAGTTGCTGCACCAACTCCGAAGAACGGATCTGGACGACTTCATCGTCCCGAGGAACCTCGACTTTCCACTCCAAGTAAGGGAAGCCGACACTTTACATCGGGGAGTCGACCTCCGTCCAAGCCTACAACAAATCGAAAGCGCGATTATGGAGGCAGACCAGGCCGCAGACCAACTACCGACGGAGGAAGAGTTCCTTGCTCTACAGGAACAGATGGGGATTCGCCACGCGACATCAAACATCTTAACGGCAAGCTCTTCGGCAACACCTCCCCGGGAGAGAAGAGGCGAGTTCGACCTCAGGAGAGCTTCAGCAACAGTCAGGGACTACAGGGAGCTCACCACGGTGGAGGTTGATGATTTTTTGCGTCGCATTAACACGTAGCCGGATAACGAACGGTGAGGGCGTCGCATGACGGCGAGTCGTTCGCGGTATTACCTTCCCCTGCTGATGGACGGAAGAATAGCGGTAATTCACCGCAAATTCACCCCCAGGGGCGAAGAAGGAGTGTCGATGCTGATCGCGCTCTCAGGATTTGGCCGGCATGCTCGGCTACCCCTCAACACCGAATATGCCATCCTGGTGAAGAGAGCGGTAGCACTCGATGTTTTCGACTTCGCCATACCTTACAGGCGGCAGGGAAGATTGGCGGTGACCGCAGCTTATACCTCCGACCGCAGAGTCGAAGACTTGGCGAGAGCTTTGCAGGGTGGATCTTCAGTCAACGTCCTTAGGAACTTGGGTCATTCAGTGGGAACAGCCCAAGTGAAGAAGTTCCTAGAGGATAATCCATCCTACCGGCGTTATCAAGAATAGTTAGGAATCTTGATACCGGAAGTCTTTTGTAGTAAACATATTATATAATATAAAGATAACTTCTTCTGCATTTTTAAATGTTTTGTTGATATATTTTGTTCCGCAACTATACCAACAACACATATAATGCAACAGAACAAACAAAACTAACCGTACAACCATGACCAATTGTGTATGCAGAAAGGGAACAATCGAGCGAAAGCAAAACAGAGGCCCCAATGTGAGATGAAGAAACTCCCCGACAGCAACCCCTTCAAAGGAACCTCTTCGAGGGATATGGCCCCATGACACCAGAAGAAGAGTTGTCGCAGATGCGAACAGACCTGGACCAGATAAAGGCCCTACTAGCAGCCCAAGCATCATCCGGGCCACAAACGACGCCCCGAAAGTCGGGGAAAGACAAGAAAAGGAGTAAGAGAAGGAGGTCCCCTAGCACAGAGACCTCCGAATCAAGCTCAACCTCGGACTCTGAGTCCGAAAAAGAGGCCGAAAGCAGGGACCGTAGAGATCGGCATGAGAGGACACTAAGGCCCTAGATTACCGTAAGAAGGTGGACTTCGATCGGCAATGTTTGGAAAGCCCTCGAACTTGAACAGTTCGGGTGAGAAACGGATCCGCCTAGAAGCGGAGGCATGGCCGGATCTAAATGAGTGAAGTCACGGCAACGCCTATGGCATGAAGGACAAAGACAAAGGCAGGGTGGCGACAGCCAACCTGAAAGGGGCCGCACGCATATGGTGGAAGGGCTATGCCAAAGCCCATGGGTTGAGCAGGGACGCATGCCGATTTAAGAAGTTCTCAAAAGCTTTCAAAAACACTATGTTCCTGGGAACACAAGTCGAACATGATGCAAAGCAGCTTTCACGGCATGCAAAGCTGAGGGTACAAGACGGTCGCGTATAATAATCAAGAATTCATGAGGCTAAGACGATGTGCCTAAACCGAAGCCGAAAAACACGCAGGTGGAAAGCTACATAGAAGGGGCTGAACGAGGAACTCGGGGGAAACTTCGTGGGGCAATAGACCCCAAAACGATTAATGCGGCATGAGTCCAAGGCAATTAGTTTGCAAGGATCGGGACCGCAAAAACAAGCGCCTGGCAGCCTTACTATCGGGACGGAGGGAAAGCAACGAGGGGAGCTACAACCTAGGGCAGCCAGCCCAAGCCCAAAGAAAAGTCCCCATATAATAGCAACCGTGGGAAACAAAGGGGAAAAGCGGTGTCCTTCAAGGACAAACGGGAAGGATCCAACTACCGAAAGCAATGAGGTCCTTCTTGCGGCGATGCCCAAGGAGAAAAGGCAGGAATGCATGGAGAAGCGGCTCTTTTTAGATGTTTCCAGCCCGGGCCACCCGAACAAATGACCCGCCCATTTGTTATGAGCTCAGCGCTTCAGCGAAGTTGGGCGGATGGGACACCCCGTCGACGAGGACGGCGAGGAAGCACGCGATTACATTCAGGGTGAGTGCCACATCTTTGCTTTGCTATAGATCTGAGCGGTGGGGGACCCAATTATAAGGTAATCACCACAATAGGGAAGGCAAAGGCCAAGTCCTTCATAGTCTTGATAGACTCGGAAGTAGCCATAACCCAGCATCCCAGAATGGTTGAAATGTTGAAATTGAAACCACTAAAGTCCAAATCAAGGCCCGTAATCTTGGCAAGCGGGGAGGGCGATAAGACATACGGTGGGAAGAGAATCAACCGACATTGACTTGCCGGGGATTAATATCCGGATAAGGCGGAAGTAATGGGCATTGGCAAATACGACTTGATCGTTGGAATGGAGTACCTTGGTCAGCGGGGGGCCATCATAGATTGTGGAAGCGGAAGGTGACCTTCCCAACGCCGACGCAAAAGCCATTGAGATCCGCAGTAAAGAAGTTACCCCATCATGCAATGTATGTCCGTTAAGAAGCTGCTCAAATCTATAAGGAGCGAGAAAGTAGCATACATCTTCAAGCTCGAGATTGAGGAACCCGAGTCGGAAGAAAGCAAGGAAGACAAGGGGCTCAACAAGTTACCCAAGCCAATCGCCAACTTGATTCACGGAGTTCCACGATCTCTTTCCGGATGAGATCGAAGCTTCCTCCTTACGGGGGAGTAGAGTGTGAAATAGCACTCGAACCAGGGACCAAGCCGACGAGCAAAGCCCCATATAGAATGACCAGACATGAACTCACGGAGCTAAAGAAGCAGCTACAAGAATTGCTCGATCTAGGCTTTATCAGGCTCAGTGTCTCACCATTTGGGGCACCCATCCTCTTTGTCAAGAAGAAGGATGGAAGCTTGAGGATGTGCATAGATTACAGACAATTGAACAAGCACACCATCAAGAACAAGTATGCACTCCCCAGGTCAGACGACTTGATGGATCAACTCCAAGGGGCAAGGGTCTTCTCCAAGATCGACCTAAGATCAGGCTATCACCAGATCAGAATAAAGGAAGAGGACATCCACAAAACGGCTTTCAAAACCAGATATGGGCATTACGAATTCACCGTAATGCCATTTGGGCTATCCAATGCCCCAGCTACGTTCATCAAAGACTTTTCAAAAGAAACAAGCATTTGCCTATGCAAGCAGATGTACCAGATCCCAGGGATTTGGCTGTAATGAAAAGCCTGTTTGTGAATGTTAGAGACACAATGCAATCACAAAAAATGATAAGAACAACTGATGTCCTGCAAGCAAGAAAAAGCACCCTTCAAATGGCAGCATCTTCAACAGGAGGGATTAATCAATCTCATCTTTCAAGGGTTCTATCTGTTCCAAGAAAAAGTATTGCCATGGCATTTAGAAGACGTGTACTTGCAGTAGTCGAAGGCGGCCGTTGGTCAATGTTTGAAAGAAAGAAAAGAAAGGATGCATTCTCACCCGAAGAAATAGCCATTGTGAGGAAGTTCTGGGATGAGAATACTAGAGTTTCTCCTTACAAGAAGCATGTGAGGAAGCATTTGACTGAAAACGGTGAGAAAATTGATCATCCTATTCATTTCTTTGGAAATGACCGCAATAATTAGTTTCAGCCCAGAAATTTACCATGTTATGCACTAATGTTTTCATTCTCTATGTTTTAAATAATTAAATTTATGACTGCCATTGTGTTCAGGTTCAATTGTACCTTGCTTTCAAGAAGGAACATCCTAATATAAAGATGTCCCAACAGGCTTTTGAGAAACTGAAGCCAAGCTATGTAAGAAAACTTCAAGAAAGGGAGACTTGTTGTTGCCAATACCATTTGCATCTTGAATTTGCAAGGCAGGCCATCAACAATATGAGGACAGATCCACATGGTGTTCATAAGGATTGTACCTGTAAGTGCAAAGTATGTGGACCAGGTGGGATGCATGGCCAAGGAGAACACTATCAAATCAAGTAGTGACTATTGGAGAATGGTGGTGCGCCAAAAGGATGAGAGTGATGAGTGGCATAAACATGCATGTCGATGCAAAATTGTACAAAGTGTGGCTTAAAGAAGTGAGTACATGGTTTCATTTGTTTCAACTTTGTAATGTTATTTTGTATTTGAATAGTTTGCTATAGTGTATTGCAGGTTACCAACATGTCCTAAAGAGAGGAATAAGAAGAATCATTTATTGTGAATTGGAAAGTATTTGAAAAGGTAATGACTTTTGAATTATATTGGAAAGTGCATTAGTAACTACTGAAAGCATGATTCAAGTATACTTCCATATTATGAGCTGATCAATTGACTTTAACATGGCAGCAAGAAGTCCAAAGGAAGAATACCTTGAAGTCATCTAAGAAACCTGCAAAGGTTACAAGATTGGCCTACAAATCTGGTAGTCCTTTTGACTTTAATGAGCATGCAACAAAGACAATGAAATCTTTTGTGCCACATAATTATAGAGCTCATTGGCAAGCCAAGGAATTCAGGAAATGCTTGGAAACACTTCAAGATGATACCATTGTTTCTGTTATAGATTTTGCTGAAAATTATGGATTTAAGATCCAACAGGAAGCTCAATCTTGTCATTGGCATACTGACCAGGTGTCAATTCTAGTGCATATAACTTACAGAAGGATAAGGAAAGAAGAAGAAGAAGAAGAAGAAGAAGAAAGAAAAAAGAAAGAGGAAGAGAAATGCAAGAAGGAAAAGGACTCAGCCAAAGAGAGAAGGAAACAAACTCTCAAAGGTATTGTCAAGGAAACTCATTTCTATATTAGTGATGACAAAACACATGACACAGAATATGTCCAACATTGTCTACAAATGCATGCTGATTGGCTGGCAAGTATCGGAGTTGAATATAAGAAACATGTGTTTTGGAGTGATGGATGTTCTGCACAGTTCAAGTCTTCGAGACCTTTCCACTTTCTTGGTAGGTTTTATGGGAGAATGGGAAAGGAGCTTCTATGGAATTTTTTGCTAGTTCACATGGCAAAGGTGAGCATGATGGTCTTTGGGCAGTTATAAAAAGGATATTAACTCAAGAGCAAATGAAGTATAATGGCTGGAAATTGCAATGTGCAAAGGAGGTGGTTGCATTTCTCCAATGGTACTTTCAAAATCATCCATCTGATACTGACATCAAAAGGTAAATTCTATGTTTACTTGCAATTCTACTTTATTAGAAACTTGCTAACTTTCTTGCACATTATGAATTACAGTTTGTCAAACAACATGCAGCACCTAAGCACTTACAAACGCACTTATTATTCTGGTATTTCTATGATGTAGAGTCTTCAAATATAGATAGATCATAGATATTCTCATGCCTCACTTTAAAAGGAACTGCCACTGTGCCTTTTTTGTAATTCATCATTCTTTGAAAGGTATTTGCAAGTTTCTTGATTGTCATGAAATTTGGGTGTAAAGCACTTCAAGCACTTCAAGCACTTACAGTTCATATTGTTACAGGTATTTCTGGGAGATTGAGTCTTCAAATATAGGTAGATCAGACAGATTTGAATGTCATACTTTAAAGGGAACAACAAAGCTACATTGCATAAGACCATGTGACAAGGAGAATTCTTTGAAGGTAGCTCATAGAACTTTGTCATGCTTTTGCAACTACTGCATTCAATTTAAGTGGAATAAATGCATCAGTATGAGTCGAATAGGTGATTGGGAAAAGATTGAGCTGAAGTTGAAAGAGCCTAAGAGTATAGGTGATGGCATGTCTTCAACCTCTGCAACCTTTCGAAGTATTGGAAGCAAGTAACTATTCAAAATATTATCATTCTCATCATTAACAAAAGTAGGCACCATGATGGAAGTGAATGGTGGAGACAAAAAAGTCTTGTATACTGAATCATCTGCAAGAATTACATTCTTCCCATACTATGGGAAAGCTTCATAGACTTTATGCAGTGGCTTCATGAAAACTGGATTTGCACTATGAATAGGCCATTTGAAAGGCATTTCATCACAACTGCTGTGGTCCCAAACAAATAGAAAGTTCTCTGCATAAGAAGGATCTATAACTGTAACAACCTCATTCACATTAAAGCTATTCATGGAGGACCAAATTGCAATGTCAAACAATTTGGTCACCTCCTGCATGAACTTGTGCTTGACACTGGCCCTATTGAATACCACAAGTTTGTTTGTGGTTGATGCTCTCAATAATTGAGAACTTAGCCTTCTTAATTCTTATCCGGTTGCATTTTTTTTTTTATAATGGTCTTCACCAAAGACACCATTGAGATCTAGTATCAAAAGTTTCTTTTGAATACTAGGTATTACTTGCATGTCAGTGCACTTGTGCTTTGCAACTTCGATTGACCTAAAATACAGACCAACTAATTAAGTAAATACAACCATAACAAAATAACACACACATAAATTCAAATTAAAGTTTCATAAACACGGTAGTTAGATAGGAAAGCAGGTAGGTCCCCATCTGTGGAACTACTTTGTCAACAATTGTGCTTATCAAGTCGGATGACCTATTAGTTAGACAATTAATTAAGTGAATACAAGTTTGAATGATAACGAAAGGATGAATTCAAATTAAAAAGTCATATGTAGACCTGGAAGTTAAATTGGAAACACAAAAGTCCTCTTCAGTTGGGACATATTTGTGAATATCTGAACATTACAACTTATGAATTAGTGCTCTCAAAGAGATGTTTGACTTTCCCATAAGAGCATCCATTACTTTTTCAAGATTACTTTGTTTATACCTTGATTGTCTTTGCATCTTGATTCTCCACTTGAATGCCTTGACCAACAGTAAGATCAACATGAGGAATCTTATTTCCTGGCAGCTCCTGGTCCTCCCCTGCTTCTGCAGATTCAAATTTCTTTCTCTTAATCAATGGATACTTTCTGATCGGATCCACTTTCTTGTTAACCTCTTTCAGATTCTTCTTACTTGTCCCTTCTGTGCCTTTCTTCTTAACCTCTTTCAGTTTCTTCTTACTTGTTGAAGTATCTAACACATGGTCAACTTCATTGTCATCGTTCCCAATGTCTGCCTCCAATTCTGATACAGAATTTAGAACTTTGCTGGCACTTCTCAGCTGCCTTGGACTCACATCTTTACATCCTAAATTCACTTTATCTGGAATGTAATCAGAATCACAACTTGCTTTTTTCTTCCTCTTTGAGCTAGTAGAAGGGGATTTGAAGTGAACATCATCATGAACTTCATCTGCCCGAGCTACATTAGATCCCAAATCAACCCTAACTGTGTTTGACCCCAGATCAGTTTTCTTGTTAATTTTTATAGGATCAAAAGAAGCAACCTGCTCTATTCCTGTTGGAGTAGTCATCCCAAGTTCAGCATAAAGATCTTCAGGAATATGTGATTCACATTTCAAACATTTCCCTTCTCTTAACAATGCAGCACACATCAAATGGTACTCATGTTGACATTCCAAAACTAATGACATTTTGTATTTATCATGAAATGTTAAACCACAAGCAGTACAAGAACTTTGCAAAAAACCTGGAAGTGTTCTTTTAATAGTGTTGATCTTACGAGAAAGGAGTGTTGGTTATCTGCCTCAAACTTTCAAGGTTGCTCAAATGTTCTTTGGTCAGTAGTGATCTCGATCTCTTTTTCAACCAATTTAGCCTCCAATGAAATTTTCTTCACAAGAAGATCTGGATCTTCTGGTTTGCAAATAGACTCCAAAGACTCATATGCGTACTCCTCAAACATCAGCTTCCTTTCCAACTCCCTTATTTCTGTCTCCATTTCCATTGTGCTAACCAAAGCCTTCTTCTCTGCAATCCTGGACTTAAGCTCTTCAATAGAAATTCTTTTTATCGGACAATGTCTTATAGATCTTGTCATTACTCTTCTCATCGGCAGACCAAGTTAACAACAAGAGTTTGCATTTCCTTTCCCATCTCTGCCCTTTTATTTTCAAGCATACCAATTCTTTCTGTCACTAATTGCAGGTTATGCTTCAAATCATTCTGATCTAGGATAGACTTACTAATTTCTTTTGCAGAAATATCAGGCTTCAAATCCACTTCAACTTTTACTTTTTCAACCTTCTTTTTCGGCCTGCATTTTACGATAAAATTACAACACATGTCGCCATATGCAGCCCAATTGATCTTATGCCCTTCGGGATCATCCAACCCTTCAGGGAAATTTTCCCATGCAAAAGCATAAGCAAGCTGTTTTCTTACTTCATTGTTACAGGGGCCGTCTGGGTAGAAAATTTTCAGTAACCTATCCAATTTGGCCCTCAAATGTGGTTTGACAAACTGAACCTTGATTGCAGACTTAGATTGGAAAGGTTCCTGCCAAACAGATTCCCATTGTTCCTGTAAAACATTTTTTGGAATTGAGATTGGGATTGGGATTTTGATTGGAATGGGAATTGGAATTGAGAATTGGCCGTGAGCTCTCAGCCATGACAACAGAGCTTGGGAAGAATGACAATCCAAGAAAGAAAACTTTCCTCCAGAATCCCGCCATCCAGAGATCCCGCCATCCAGAGATCCCGCCAAACTTGACAATTGCTCTAGCAATTCGCGAACACATCCATGTCATCGATCCCCCTCACTCCGGAACATGCATACTATTTCTGGAGTAACAACCCCCCGAGGTCGTTGAGAAAAAATTCATCGAGCATGCACCACCTAAAGCACCTAAAGCACTTGTCCGGAAGGTGCTTTTTGGATAGCAGAACCATATTTACACCCCAGAACCGCCACTATGCCAGCCCCTCGCCATCCTCAGTTGCGACTAGATTATGAGCAGGCGGAGGACTACGCCGACATGCTCATGGGCCTTCTGCCCGGCAATTCGTGGACCCCACACTAGAGCAGCCAGGACCCGGTTGGTGAGCTATTATGGGATGCGCCGGGCCGGTGTTTTGGCGGAACTTCCCCTCCCCGCGTCGCTCGGGGGGGATAGCAGCCTTTCCGCGTAACCGGTGGTTTGATGTGGAGTGTAAATAACGCAAGCGCCAGCTCCGTCACGTTCTGGATCCAGGTATCCGCTTGCAGGCCACCACACAGTACTGCGCCCATCCGAAGGAGACAAAGGCGCGGTACCTTGCCAGGCACCAGGGGGAGATGTTCGGCCTGCTGGACACTCATCCTCGAACCTTTTGGCGCAGAGTGCTTCGTAGGCCAGCCCAGCCTACAGGGGACATCACACCCGGGCAGTGGGAGCAGTACTTGCAACAGGGTCTAAGTTAGATATTGGGGTACAAAAAAGCGCGACAAGCGGAAGCGGAGAAAGCACGCAAAGCACGAACATAATGTATCTCGGCTTCCGCATGCCTCTCCGAAACCGTTCTTCTCCTACCAAATTTGTAATTTGTTCATGCTTATTTGAAGGTACCAAATGTCATATTGGGAAATTTTGCTCATTGCGCTTCTCGAATTTGTATTTGTGTTTTCCGCGGCGTTTGATCACCATTAATCTCAGATTCAGAGTTCTTTTTTACCTGCAGATGACTAATAACTCTTGTATTGGGTTTCCAAATAGCGTTGCAGAAAGTTATTAAAGAGCCCCATGTTACTTGGTTATTTGTCAAGTAAACTTTGTATTGAGATTCATCGTCAAATAGCTGTTGCATTCTTTTTGCACATCGAAAGAGCTTCATATTCCTTGTTATTTGTCAAGTAACCTTGTGTTGAGCTTCATCGTCAAAAGGCCATTGCTTTCTTTTTGCACATCGACAAAATCTATCGTAATTTGGTCGAACTTCCAGATCGAATCCTCCTAAATTGCAACATTATTTTCTATGTTGGTTTGTAATTGCTCTATTTTCATCTATAGTTCTATAATTTGAAGCAGTCATCTTGCAGATGCAGAAGATTGCAGTCCTACGGCATGGGTCGTTTGGATGATTTGCACCTTGTAGTACAATTCAGACAATCCTGATGATTTGCATGATCTAATGCCTTCGAGACGTGAGTCAAGGATTGTAAAGCAAGATCAATATAAACGAACAAATCACAGCCTCTGAGTCAAACAAATATTGGTAAAGAATGGTAGTTAATGGATATGACATTGCCAAGTTGAGATTAGATGTTTATATTCTTATCTCCAAACAACCAATTTATTAAGTATACCCAGCATCTTAGTGTGGTGTGATACAATGTTTCACATATGGAAACATATGTATTTTTACAAAAATATATGCTGTAGGTTTCATGCCATATCCCTTGTTGAAACTCTTGCTAATTTGCATATCATATCTGCATAGCCAAGCACAGTTTGAAAATTCCCGAGTGTTGTGTTTCACCAAGCTGGGAAAAGAAATCGTCGTTTCCATTTAACCAAAGCTCCAAGAATAGTCTCAAGCTGGCTGTTTGCAGATCCATAAGTTGCCATCTTATACACCAAATTGGAGTGTTTAAATTCCAATCCTTCCTGTTGCTTCCAGTATGCAGTAAATTCTGGAAAAAGAAACTAGCTATACTAACAGTTCCATTCCAGCAATAGCTTCAGTTGTCTGCAGAAATTTGTTAATGCCAACACAAAGCTGCAGAAATGGGATCATGTATTTCAAGGTATATTTTCATGAAGAAGCACATTAAAGTGTAACATCTATTTTTGGTGCAGTAAGAATACCAACAAACAAATCCTTGGCTATTTATCTCAGCTGATAAATGCACCAAATTAGATCAAGTATTCCAAGGCATATTTTCATGGAGAAGCACACTACCATGTAACATCTACGCCTATGCAATAAGAATACCTACATAGAGTTGGCCTATTAGCTAAATTTACTTTCGATGTGATATCTACAAGTCTATGAGCTTATATCCGTGGAAGTACAAACATTTTGCATATGAAGTAAAAAAGCATGTTAATGCAAATATATGAACCCGTAAAGTAAACACTAGCCCGAAAATAATACAAAAGTCCAAAATAAAAGTCAAAATATAAGACCATGTTGCCCAAAATATATAAAAAGTGGAAAATGTACCATGCCATGCTTTATAATATGACATGCATGCACACCCTAACATGCTTTCACCCAGCTAAGCAAATGACCTGCTTTGAGAGAATGAGCCTGCTAGACCTCCTTTGAGAGGGAAGCAATTTGAAGGCCTGCATACATGACAAATAAAATTCAAACCGTCAACCTGCACTTCTTGTCAAATCTAGCAAACAACCTCAAGCCGATCGCGGGACTGTACCTCTCAACAACCTTCCCATCAATGCTAATTAAAGACTTGGTGAAGTCCAAGTCTACAGAATCCCCAAATAGGCCTCCTTTGTTAGGCTTCAAGAACTTGTATAGTGGTGCTTCTATTGAAACCATTCACATCAATATACAGTTCAATATGGGTCTAAAATAAGAAATAAATTGGCTTGAGCAAGCAAGCACACTATAGTTCTTACCTTGAGAAAGATAACAATATTGTGCTTTGAACCTGGTGCATACATAGAATTTCTTCATTGATATATGGTTCCTGGCTTCCAAACTAATTATAGGGAAAAGCAAGCACCTCTAATCCTGCCCAGAAAAGGAAAAACAAATTAAAGAGATTATACAGGATCTCCTTAGATCTTTTTCCAAACTCTACTTACCTTCATCTTTATACTTCTATGTTTCAGATGTTGTCAAAACCATTGAATATAAAGTTACAACATTGGAAAATTTTGGAAAAGCAATGATAGATGGAAGAAATACTGGAAAGAAAATGCCATTGTGAAGCAACTTTACAATTAGGAGGATTTTGCCCCTATAATTGCTCAAAGAAACATTCTTTCTAGCTGCATCCTATAAAGAAATGAACAGCAGTTTTAAGAACTAGCAGAGACAACCCGCATACAAGAAAACAAATAAGGGCGATGCTTAACACTGATAGATAAATTTTAGATAGTTTCTGATCCTGAAGCCATTGTATTACTCTATAAAATCAATAAGGCAACTCATTGTGTAACAGCAATAAACCTACATTTGGAACTTTAATAAATCACCAAAAGACACCTTCATGTGACATTGTATTAGTTTAGTTCATTTGCACATATAGTTACTTTGTGTAAGAATCAATGGTTAAAGCTGGAATGCTAGACACCCATTCCTACCGTTTCCAAGTCCAACTGTTAAGCTGGATAGCTTAAAATACATCCATACTGTTCTGCAATGCAACAAATGATTTTAAAATACCATTGGATCCTGCAATCAAGCAAAAAGCATGAAAGAAACTACTAGTGTGATGAAAATGCTACGACTGGGTTCCGTTTCTAACATTAGCGTGCTTGTAAGATACTAATGCTCTACCATTATCGATGTCAATCACCATTGCAGAAAACCAAACTCTAGGAAGGCTTTCTTCATTTGAGCATACATCTAGAAAAAACCACGATTCCTCTTAATATAGATATGCAAGAAGCTCTAGCAGAAACGAGCTTCTACAAAGAAGAAAAACATGGACGATGGTGGAAACAGAATAGACTACCTAATGGAGTCCTACCACTACTTACATCCCACTACTCGCAAGTTGTGGTCGATGGAGATATTGCCGGATCTCCCGGTACTTGCAAACCCAGAAATGCATTGAGGTATCATTGTTCTTTATCCATTGATCAATTCTCTCACCAAACGCTTCATCAACAAGTATTTACGGATACTCCATGAGGCATTCATCCCGCCATGGCCAGATCCAAGAAAATCCTCCCACGCACTTAAAATCAGCCCGCCAAATTATCTCTAGGTCATTTGCCACACTGAATTTGAAATTACGGATGTCCATGTCATCGATGGTTCATCAATGGTCGGTCGGGCTCACTTCGCCCGGGACTTGCTTTGGCTGTGCTGACCTCACACAAGCGTGCTTTAGACCCCGCCACTCAACGATCCCTCTTTACCTTCCGGGAAAAGCTATGTGCTAGGCTTGTATTGTCAGCTTTGGGCTGCCAAGGCTTTTTGTCCCCGAGCTATGCCATATCAATCGGGATGTATGAGTCTGACAAATTTTGGCGGGGATTATTTTGGGCTAAGCCGGGCTAAGCATTCACCGGTAGTATCGGTCCGGTAGGGATGCCCCCTCTCCAACAACACTTTTGGCCTCTACATTGACTAGTTAGAGCCACGGCTTCTTGAGCATGGGGGATGGCATATGACTTTTTCACGGGTCATCTGCCCGACTCATCGATGTTGACCTTACGGCCCACACCCGGCTTTTTGCGGTCTCATCACGGATGCCCTAGACACGATACGCGGGGCTGCTGGGACATGCGGCGTGAATCTAGCCAAGACTATAGTGGTTCTCATATCCTCTTCCGCCCACCCCACGCCTCCTGCACTTATATATCGAGGACAACCTGTGGAGGTCACGCCCACCTACAAGTACCTAGGGGTGGAGTTCCTCTCCTCGCTCTGTTGGAAGGCATCCATCCGCTTGGGGTGATGATGAGGGTGGAAAGCTTTATGCCATGCAAACAAATACCAGGTGAGCTCTATGATTGGGGCCATCAATCACATCTGCTTGGTCGGTGAGCCCGTCCTTTCAATGCGGGTCGAGGTTTGGGGCCCTGCGTCTCTTTGGCTTAACTGGAATGACTTGGAGCGGGTGTAGGCAGGCATTTTTGCACGGGCACTTGGGGTGAAACCTTTAGTCCCCTATTAGATTCTCTGCCCGGGTGAAATCGATTCTTGCCGCTTCAACGGGCAACCCTTGATAGACACATCGCCTATTTTCGTAAAGTGGTCAATATGGGTGATGCTCGGCTCCCGCGACTCCGCTTCTGTTGTGGGTAATGGGCCCCGGCAATGCTCGTGGCCCTGTTGGAGGGGTAAGAGAGACTGGTTCGCCCGATGGAACGTCGGCAGAGAAAACGAATCGTCTGCGGTGGACCACGGATGCCGACGGGAATACCGGGCGCTTGCTTCCTTGGCAAGCTCGGGACCCGGCTCTAGAGCAGGTCAAAAGCGACCCATTACAAGGAGCACATCAACCCCCGCGTTGGCCGGGGCCCGCGGGGTCTACTGCGTTCCCAGTACCCCTCAAAAGTCTGGAGACTCATTGCCTCCATTCGCGCGGGTGCCCACCATCTCCGCGCAGGCAGGCGGGGCGGTGGATTGGGGAGCCTCGTCGGGGACGGGGCTCTGTCGGTCTTTATCAAGCGGGTGCCATTGAGGATGAGTCAAGATAATTCTTACACTAATATATTCCAGCTGGAAATCATGAATCCACGAATCATATTTTCAGTTTTTAAACTAAAAAATTCATAAATATAAATATAACCTGAATCAGTTCGCCTTCTTATAGCAGCATCTAGTCTTCTGTCCATTATGGAAAACGTCCATTCGTTTAACGTTTGTACTTTATGCCAGATACTCAGGAATCAACACCAGTAGGTCATGTTGAAGCTAAGATCTGCTAGCCCATGTCCTAGTGGCTACTTTGATCCAATCCATGGCCTTTGCAAGGATTAAGCACCTTGGCAATACACTATTTTATAGGCAAGACACAGCCCTCACAAGCATCACACACTGCGTTTGAACCTGGCCATGCCATTTTCCATCCTCACAAGCCTACAATCGCAATAACACTATGAAATAGATCTCTGCTCCTGATCTTAACTGCAAGTTATGGCTATATATAAATTCGACCATGGCCTCTCACATGAAAATTAGTTCATGGCATATCAAAAGGGATTTTGCCTGGGCGCTTGGCTACAGCATCCCAGCTCAAAGGCATTTAAATCCGTCTCTTCATCGGGCCAGGCATTCACCGTAACCCTCGCCAGCAGTTCTTGCATCCCTTGTGCTTGTTACCAGATATCCTACCTTGGCTCAGCTCTGGTAGATTGTACAACTTCTGCCAGCTTCTGATTTGATTGCAGAAACATTGTCTTGCCTTGCAATGGTTCGTGGCACTGTATTTCCCATTCGCAAATGTATTTTATACATATATGCACGTAGGGGAGCACTCTAGTGTACGGGTGTGTGAGGTGTATATTTATGGACCCTGGATCTGGCATATTTGAAGAATATGCGAAGATCCAATTTGGGAGACAGAATTCAAGGTCCATATTGCCTTTATGAAACCCAGCAAAATCCCACTTTTAGATTTATGCTTTTCATTGCATTCATTTCCAAATGGCAGCCATGAAGAAAAGCTTACACATTTTGGTTCCAAGGTGCCAACCATGTTTAATTGCCCAAACTCTTCAACTTGTAGGCAACACATACTATTTTTTCCATAAATTCTATTTTCAACACATGTTATTTCCCATTTTCATTCCCTACTATTGTTTTCACCTTCTTTCCATATCAACTTAAGAACTTAAGCAACTTATAACAAATTTCTAACTTTCCATTATTTTTCAGACTTTCCAAATTTTGATCCTCCTCCTCCTCCTCCTCCTCCTCCTCCTCCTCCTCCTCCTCCTCCTCCTCCTCCTCAAGAGTGTGAAACCCCAGCAAATGACTATAATGTAGCCCTTGGTTGTTCAAAGAAGGTATATTGCTGTGTTAATCCATTCTTCAAAAAACAAAGTTGCAGTTTCTATTAGTACATTTTTGCCATTTAAATATTATTGATTGCTCTTAATTTCTGTCTCTTGTAGGCAATATTCTATATCAATGTGGGCATATGTATCGACTCATGCACATTGATCAAAGTAGACTTACATTTGATAGTGTTGTTGCAACATGCTTTGAGCAAAAAAGTCAAGCTTCTACTGGAGACAATCAACTGTTAGAAAGTAGTCTGGTCAAATAACAGATAATATTGAAGTGGATTTTCACTCCTTCAAAGTCAATCTATTGAAGATAAAGTGGTTCAAAGCATGTTATAAAGGAAGAAACTGCACAACGAGACAACACTCATCAGGTTTTTATGAGGTTAATTCTACTAAATTTTTAAGAGAAATAGATGAGCCATTTGTTTATTCTAGATAGACAAGTTGAGCAGGTTTTCTTCCATAAAAACTAGAGTGATACTAATTGGTGGATTGTGGTTCATGCAACATCTCTCGTCGCATGATCGTTCCTTCTCCTAGCACCTAGCGCCGCCCTCACTCTCTCTCTAGCGCCCTCACTCTCTAGCGCCCTCACTGCCCTTGCATAGAGCCCCCTTGATTTGCCCCTTTCTGGCTTTCTCTCTCTAGGGTTTACAATCTCTCTCTAGCCCCAAAACCCCCAAACCCCCAAAAGGTGCTCTGACTGCGATTTTGGGTCCCCAAATTGGATTTTGAGCATGCTTTTCACAGCCAGAGACCCCATAGCCTTTGGAAGTCAGCGCACAGAATAATGTTGAGCCAGGCTCTAACATTTGCCTGCCATTGCCATAGCCCAACCAAATGCCTCTTGGCCTTGCCTAGCCTCGCCCACGCCATAGCACGCCATATAGCACCGCCTAGCCCTGCCGGACCTGACAAGCCCCTGCCATAGCCTAAACCTTGCTTGACGTGCCGCACCCCCAGTCATGGCCACAGAAGATGGGTCAGCCTGGGAAAACCAAAGCGAGGGGCCGCCACGGAAACGGTCCCGACCCATCATAGACGAGGGGGAGAGTCATCCTCCATGAAGAAGGAGGTTCGAGGGCTAAGGCTAAGGCAGGCCCCCTCAGCTGCCCGGCCCGGCTGAAGGGATTGATTGCCCGGACCACATGAACTCCCCGCCTCGGCAGAAATTGGAGCCATGTCAAAGCTGGCGGAGGCTAACGATCCCGCATTGAGGCTAATAATTCCCGCCTGGCCGGGTATGGCGGTGGAGATGGAGTCCTCGGCAATCCATGTGCTCGAGAGCAGCGGTGGTCGGTAGAAGAAGCACCACGTGCCCGGAGACCCGCACGGACGTGTAGAAGATGGCCTTGGCCTGGCACACTTCGAACGGCAACCCGGGCGGAGCTCATCGACACAGGGGCAGCCCGCCCGACTTTCGTGGTTCATCACTCTGGACACCATGACACAAGCGAGGGAGCAGGCAATGCACGAGACAATGATCACCGTGTCTCGACTTCAGTCAAAGGTTGAGGAAGCCACCACCATGGCACGGGAGTTGCAGCCACTCTTGCGAATAGCCGCATTACGGTGTTCGGTTCTTGAGACGTCGATCGAGCAGCAAGCCCAGCTCTGGATGCCCGTGTGCTGGGGCTCGAGCATGCCCTCGCTACTCAGAGCCTCGAGCTCTAGGGGTTGTGGGCAGCCATCCATAGACAGGGCCAGGATCTCCCTACCGAGGTTTATAGTCAGCTGCAGCAGTGCAGACAGGAGATGGCCAAGCAGCAGCAGGCCCTGCAAGAGCTGAGCTCCCGACTTCCACCGGTAGGGGGGCGGCTGACCACTACCCCGCAACCTCCCGGTATGCATAGCTTCGGACGCCGCAGCCGGGACCATGCACCGGCTTTGCGCCCCCACACTCAAGCCACCCCACGCCATCCCAGCCACCATCACCACCACCCGGCCAAGGGCCCAGCCCTCGCCCACCTTTGACCCTTGGGCTGCGGAACTCCAAGAGCGAGCGGAGAGGCCACAATCCTCTAAGTCCAGGCATGCCCGGAAGAGCAGGGGGAAAGTGTACCCACAACATCCGAACACACATTCGATGGGATGACATTCCACAGGCAGTTCACATTTCCCGAGCAGCCCGCCATGGGGCTCAGCGCCCGGGTCATAACCGCATTGTCATATTAGCGGTGCGGATGCGAGTCGTGATATCATATTAGCGCCCGAGGCAAGATCTTTGAAGGGGACGTCCACAGCGTGGACCGGGACCTCACACCCGCAGAGTAGGAGGCAATACAAATCTGATCTGATGGTAGAACCTAGCAATACAAATATAGTCATGCCCTTATGCTTGCCAAAATCGGCCCATGACGGCTCAGGCATAGGAGTGTTTATAGATTGAAGCAAGAACCAAATATTTTTATTATGATCTAGCATGGTAAAACTTGATAAATCATTTGCTTAATTGAAAAATGAACGAAACATGCAACAAACTCTACATCCTCCAAAACACTTACCAAATAATATGTCCAATCATCAAAGTTTGTTCTTTGAAGCTACCTTCGACTCCTCTGAGCTGCCTCTTGGTATTTCACTTAAAAAAGCTCTTCTTCTACCTTGCTTTTGGTATATCCGAAGACGCCATCAAGCATTTATATCTTTGCCGCCAATTTTTATAGTACCTTCAAAAAGAGCTTTTCTTTGTAAAGCCTCACCCGAGTGGAGGTCTACGCCTTAGTGCACTGCTAGGGCGTGTACCGAAAATGCTCTCAAGATCATCAGCCTTTTTGATGAGCCTCTCTTTTCCCTTGCACTCTCTGCTGCGGCTTTTTTCGATCTTGAAGCGACCACCCTCTTTAGTGCATATGCTATTGCTCGGCAAGGTGCTTGAGGATTCCATAGCCGGTTGCACATGGCTATCAAAGAGCTTTTCTATAAGAGTCGGTGCCATAGACCTAAACCTATACCCACCGCAAAAACATACAACTATCGACCAAAATCCGCGAGAACACATTAAACAAAACAGAAGAAACTATGAGATTTTTTTCACGAATAAGCAATTGTATACCTACCCTTAGTCCACGTTTCCAATGGTGGTATATCGATCTGGCATTCCACAACAAAAAGGAAAAACTGTGCAGGCCATAACTAGAAAAAAGTTTGGAATGCTACTCAATGGGTTTGTGGCTATGGCACGGAAGCAAAGCAGCGAGGGGAAGAGGCATAGATAAAGGATTAAAACATAGCTGCATATGTACATAGTACACAATGTTGTAGCAGTTAAGGAACTGCAACAGGAAGGTATTAGCTAAGTCTAAGATCTGAGGGACTCCATCTACAATGGCAAACGATCCTCCATTAGGACATATAAAAATAGCCATGGTGATAACCAGGCATACAGAACTGTCGCAAATATAAGAATAGCCATGGTGATGATTCCAATAACCATGATGATGATCCCATTTTTGGAAAAATGATGCCAAAAAGAGCTCCTCCTTTTGCCACAATGACTCCTTAAAATGGACCCGAATACTCTATGCCCTATTTTAGAAGGCGACGGGGGTTGAACCACGCTTTCTGAGCACCGGCTACGGTTCAAGAAGAGTTGTACAACAGAGAAAAAGTTTTAGAACGAATTAGAAGTAGAAGTAGTAAGAAAAAAAAGGAATAATCATTCTTTTAGCCCAGACCGGCCTCTGTTCTTATCGATTCTGTGAGCAAATACATGAAGCATAAGCAAATGGGGTCTCACCAGATCTGCCACCGTCGTTGCTCCAAGCTCCATAACCCTGTTTGGTCATTGCCCTAGTTTAATCGCTACCCTTGCATTGGTTTGATCCCCACCGTCAATTAGTCTAATTAAATCGTTGGCCATCGATTTTAGGGCGTGATGGAACAACGCATAACATTATAATATAGGATAAGTGCTAATCTAAAAGGAAAAAAGAGTCCGACTTAACTCGGGCATAAGGTCCATAAAAAAGATCATATGGGTTTTTTTTAATGGTGTATGGGTTGGTTTTGGGTTTTTTTTTTTTGGGGAGGCTAATGGTCTTTTTTTAGCAAAAGCATGGGCGTCACATGCGTTGCTTTTGTTGGACGAAGAGGATGGTTTCTTGTCCTTATCACGGGCGTGAGGCAGAGCGGTGGCGATGCACTTGTTGAGGAGGAGATGATGACGATTTGGGTTTGCCGGGGTTCAAATCCCCGGCCAGTATATCTTCTTATACAGATTTTTGGGTTTAGGGATGGTTTCGGTTCTTGCTTGGCTTCTTTATTTCGAATTTCCTTCCAGGGTTGTTTGGGGATGGTTTCGGTTCTTGCTTGGCTTCTTTATTTCGAATTTCCTTCCAGGGTTGTTTGCAGGCGGCATTTAGAGACAGTTTCAATTGTTGCTTCACTTTTCATTTCGTTCCAGATTTGCTTGGATGTGATTTTGTTTTTCCTTTTGCTTGCGGATCTGCTTGCGTGCGATTTTGTGCTTCCGGATTTGATTGCATGTGATTTTTGTGCTTCCGGATTTCATCTGCTTCTTTATTTGGTTCTTATGATCTGGTGTAGCGGTTTAAATCAGACTGCAGATTGGAGCGGATCTTCAGCGGGTTCATTGCCTGGTTGATCTGTCATCAGATTGAGGATTTCCGTCTGCGTTGAAGCTCTGCATGTATTTATGTATTTATGCATGTACGTGTATTCATTTTTTAAACTTGCCAATCTAATGGTTTTGTAATCCAATGGTTCAGTTAAAAAAAAAACATAAATAAGGTATGTGATAAGGTATGTGATAAGGTATGTGAAATGAAGAATATCGATAATGGTAGGGAAAAAAGTGGAAGAGTGAAAGGGCTGGGAAAGGAGGAAATTTAAGGCCATCGGAAAGGAAAAGAGAAAGGGGAAAGGGGAAAGGGGAGGGGAGAAAACAAAAAAAAAAGGTAAAACGAAAAGGGGATGGGAAACTAGGAGGAGAAAAAAGGGGATGAGAGAAAAATAAGGGTAAAATAGGAAAAGAGGAAGGAGAGGGAGGGGAACAAAAAAGAATAGACAAATAGAAAAAGGAAAGATGGAAAAGCAGGGAATAAAAAAATGAAAAGGAAGAAAAAAAAAAGGAAAAAGGGGACGGGAGTGGAGAAAGAGTGAAAAAAGTAAAAAGGAAAGGGCAAACAAAAATGGGAGAAAAGGGAATGCGAAATTACAAAAATAAAAATGGTGAAGGGGAAAACAAAAAAGGGAAAAGGAAGATGGTAGAAATGGAATAGTGGAAAAAAAAAAGAAAATGGAAAAATTGAAAAAGGGAAATGGAAAAAAAAAAGGAAAAGCATGGAAAGGCAAAAGGAAAAGGAAGAAAAAGGAAGGGGTGGTTGAAACAAATAGAAAAAAAAAGAAAGATGGAAAAGCAGGGAATAAAAAAATGAAAAGGAAGAAAAAAAAAAAAAAGAAAAAAAGGGACGGGTTGGAGAAAAGAGAAAAAAAAAGTAAAAGGAAAGGGTAAACAAAAATGGGAGAAAAGGGAATGCGAAATTAGAAAAATAAAAATGGTGAAGGGAAAACAAAAAAGGGAAAAGGGAGATAGTAGAAATGGAATAGTGGAAAAAAAAAAATAAGGTAAATGGAAAAATTGAAAAGGGAAATGGAAAAAAAAAAAAAAAAAATGGAAAGGCAAAAGGAAAAGGAAGAAAGGAAGGGGTGGTTGAAACAAATAGAAAAAAGGAAAGATGGAAAAGGGAATAAAAAATGAAAAGGAAGAAAAAAAGGAAAAAGGGGATCGGGTGGAGAAAAGAGTGAAAAAAAAAGTAAAAAAGGAAAGGGCAAACAAAAATGGGAGAAAAGGGAATGCGAAATTAGAAAAATAAAAATGGTGAAAGGGGAAAACAAAAAAGGGAAAAGGGAGATGGTAGAAATGGAATAGTGGAAAAAAAAAAGTAAATGGAAAAATTGAAAAGGGGAAATGGAAAAAAAAAAGAAGGAAAGCATGGAAAGGCAAAAGGAAAAGGAAGAAAGGAAGGGGTGGTTGAATGCTCTTAATTGTGTGATTTTAAGAACGCGAATTCCTTCAACGATTTTCTCCAGTGTATCATTTGCAGTTCTTAGCTACACCCAACAACGTTGGGATCCATTTCTAGTATCAAATATAATTTCACATTTTCCACCACCTATAATACCATCTATGAGACCAATTTTATCTTATCCTTAAATTTATAGTGTCAATCGTAGTATCATAACTCACACATAATAGCCTATCTTCATAATCATCGCATCTGGACCATTCATTCAAAAAAATTCTAGCAGACATATCATATCCCCAAAGCGTAGCCGTCGACCTGAGAAGATGGGGTCAATTCAGCTTTTTCATGTCACCCTATGATTTTAGGGGCATGGTACCGAGGTCAACGATATAGTCAAGCAAAGGGAAAGCAAAGCGAAAGATAATGACAGCACAACATATTTGTAATATTTATACTAGATGTGAGACAGTGTGTCCAATCCCATTCCATTTCATAAGAGTGATAACATTACATAAACTCCATATAATCTGGAGTTGTAGGATTGAAAGTAGATGAAACACCAGACCAGCCCATAGCCCAGTTCATAGCGCACATATGATAAACATAACTTCGCTTATCTCACATAGGTTATAGATACAAAGGAGAAATTTAAACAAATAGGCATGCTTGTAAGTGTCGTTATGGCGTAGCCTTCCTATATTGCTTCAAAATAAACATATTGTGGCAAAATCCCTCGATGCTTTAGAATATGCAAATCAACACGATTTATAAATGAGCAATTACCCAATGAAAACGTCAGTTGGAAGCATCTGCTGCTTTAAAAGTGTGTTCCAACACCTCTTCTATATAGCCAAAAGGCCTGGTCCAGCACTTTCAGCCAGATCCACCCGAGCTGAATAACTTGCAGAAAACCACCTATTGATCTTTCCTGTTGAAATTGTCAAAACCATTGCATATAGCCATATGTGCAAAATAACAAACCATTGGATATGGCATGATACACTAACATTTCCTATATAATATACACGAAGCTTGGTGAGGTTTTTGCAGCATGCAATAGAAGAACTCTGTCAGAATACTCATACAGAACAAAATGATCTATTTTAAGAGACCAAAAGCCATGTAAAAGAAAGATAATCCATCTGCAGAATCATATTACAATTAAAAAAGGAATGTTAGATGGTCATAAATAAAATGGATTCTATAAATCAAAGCTATTTTTTGAAGATCATGGCTTCTGCAAAATCTGAGGATATACAGGAATAATAATAGGTACAACAACACTATGTTATTGCCTGGTTCCAATTAGAAAATCCTCAGCCCCAATCTTGAACATGACATTACTGCTGAGGCATTTCCATTTGCTTAAGAGATAAGGTAGACAAAACTCCAGAAAGCATTATCATCTTGCTCAGGAAGCCCAATATATTAGAGACTAAGCTACGCTCACTAAGCCCATACTTTATGCACCTCAAGATGGTGCAAAATGCAGGGCACTAGACTTAAAATTTATTGCGCAACCTGATAATCAAGTAAACTATGAATGATATGTCTTCATAAACTCCATCAAATGGAGAGCTTTCTTCTACTTTACTCACCTGCATACCTTTGATTGCCTTCTTTGATGTCCATAGTCTCCCCATAATTTGCTTTGTTCATGCAAACAAATAGCAACTTGTGCATATCACACTAGAAAAGAAACTGCCCATGAAGCTGCAGAAATCCATAAATTAGAGGCTCATAAATCGCATTTCTAATAGTAAATTTCATAATTTGCCTCTAAATTCGCCTAAAGAAGTGGATGAAAAGGGCTTATCTAACAAAGGCTTGGCTTTTATAAAAAGAAAGGTATAGCTACTGTATGCATATCTATATAGCTAGGTTAGAAGCTCTGATAAGCATAGCTCTTCAATCACTAACAAAAAATATGAACACGACATGAAGAAAATTGCCGGATTGTGAAGAAGAAAATAATATCTAGCATAGGCTTGGCTTTCAAATGCTGTCACGCCATGAAGAAAATAGGCGGCTTGGGAAGAAGAAAGTGATACCTGTTGAATGCCAGTGATGGTGGAAATCATACACACATCCGACCTTCACCAACACCTGCTATTCCGCAGCTTTGCCGAGCCCTGCTATACGAAAAGCAGAGGCATAGAACTCTAAAAAACATTTCTTCAAGCCTTGCCTGTTTTCGCTTGGGATATGTTAGGAATTCATAGGTGAACTATTGAAAGTGGCACAAAATCAAGATTACCGTATGAGCACTCTAGATGTAATCATTAGTACACACCACGAAATACGACCATTAAATCATACGAAAACCATAGAGAAAAACATACAAAAATACAAAAGCGGTCATCAATATATCAATTCAATGCATCAAGCATTAACACGATGCTTTTTGAGAGATAAACCGAGGCATATCTTTAAGTCCATATCTATACATCAAAGGAATAAATACATAAAATTAGCGGTCAATATAATTCTTACACTAATATATTCCGGTTTGGAAATCATGAATCCACGAATCATATTTTCGGTTTTAGACTAAAAAATTCATAAATATAAATATAACATGAATCGATTAAAGCCTTCTTATAGCGAAATCTAGTCTTACATCCATTATGGAAAACGTCCATTCGTTTAACGTTTGTACTTTATGTCAGGTACTTTCGAGGAATCAACACCCGCAGGTCATGTTGAAGCTAAGATCTGCTAGCCCATATTCTAGTGGCTACTTTGATCCAATCCATGGCCTTTGCAAGGATTAAGCACCTTGGCAATACACTATTTTATAGGCAAGACATAGCCCTCACAAGCATCACACTTTAGCGTTTGAACTTTGCCATGCCATTTTCCATCCTCCTCCACTGAGCCTACAATCGCAATAACACTATGAAATAGATCTCGCTCCACGATCTTAACGCCGCGTTATGGCTATATATAAATTCGACCATGGCCTCTCACATGAAAATTAGTTCATCCCGGCTCAAAGGCATTTAAATCCGTCTCTTGATCTGGCCGGCATTCCACCGTAACCCTCGTCAGCAGTTCTTGCATCCCTTGTGCTTGTTACGGATATCCTATCTTGGCTCAACTCGGTAGATTGTATAAACTTACGCGACCGATTTTCTTGCGAAACATTTTCTTGCCTTGCAATGGTTAGTGACAACTGTGTTTCCCATTCATAAACGTATTTTATACATATGTGCACGTGGGGGAGCTCTAGTGTAATGCAGTGCGTGAGGTGTATATTTATGGACCACGGATGCGGCATAATTTGAAGAATATCACGAAGATCAATTTGGGAGTCGAAATTCAAGGTCCATATTGCCTTTATGAAACTTCGGTAAAATCCCACTTTTAGATTTATGCTTTTCATTGCATTCATTTCCAAATGGCAGCCATGAAGAAAAGCTTACACATTTTGGTTCCAAGGGCCAACCATGTTTAATTGCCCAAAGTCTTCAACCTTGTAGGCAACACATACTATATTTTCCATAAATTCCATTTTCAACACGTTATTTCCCATTTTCATTCTCTACTATTGTTTTCACCTTCTTTCCATATCAACTTAAGAACTTAAGCAACTTATAACAAATTTCTAACTTTCCATTATTTTTCAGACTTTCCAAATTTTGATCCTCCCCCTCCTCCTCCTCGAAGGGTGTGAAACCCCAGCAAATGACTATAATGTAGCCCTTGGTTGTTCAAAGAAGGTATATTGCTATGTTAATCCATTCTTCAAAAAACAAAGTTGCAATTTCTCTTAGTACATTTTTGCCATTTAAATATTATTGATTGCTCTTAATTTCTGTCTCTTGTAGGCAATATTCTATATCAATGTGGGCATATGTATCGACTCATGCACATTGATCAAAGTAGACTTACATTTGATAGTGTTGTTGCAACATGCTTTGAGCAAAAAAGTCAAGCTTCTACTGGAGACAATCAACCGTTAGAAAGTAGTTTGGTTAAATAACAGATAATATTGAAGTGGATTTTCACTCCTTCAAAGTCAATCTATTGAAGATAAAGTGGTTCAAAGCATGTTATAAAGGAAGAAACTGCACAATGAGACAACACTCATCGAGGGTTTTATGAGGTTAATTCTACTAAATTTTTTAAGAGAAACGGATGATCCATTTGTTTATCCTAGATAGACAAGTTGAGCGGGGTTTTCTTCCATAAAAACTAGAGTGATACTAATTGGTGGATTGTGGTTCATGCAACATCTCTCGTCGCATGATCGTTCCTTTTCCTAGCGCCCGGCGCCCTCCTCACTTTCTCTCTAAGCCCCTCCATTGCCCCCATATAGAGCCCCCCTTGATTTGCCCCTTTACGGCTTTCTCTCTCTAGGGTTTACAATCTCTCTCTAGCACCCCCAAACCCATAAAAGGTGCTCACATTTGCGCTTTGGGTCCCGAAATTGGATTACGAGCACACTTTTCACAACGGAGACCCCATAGCCTTTGGAAGTCGATTACGCGAGAATAATGTTGAGCTAGGCTCCAACATTTGCGACATTACCATACCCAACCAAGCGCCTCTTGGCTTTGCCTAGCCTGGCCCGCACAAGCGCCATAGTCACGCCGCAGCACGCCTAGCCTGCCGGACGACAAGCCCTGTCATAGCCTAAACCTTGCTTGGCGTGCCACAACCCCGATCATGGCCCACGAGAAGATGGGTCAACTGGGAAAACCAAAGCGAGGGGCCCCCGAAAATGGTCCCGATCGACCATCATGGGCCGGTGAGAGTCATTCTCCATGAAGGAGGAGGCTTGGGCTAAGGCTAAAAGGCCCCCAACGCAGCGGCCGGCCAGTAGGAAGGGATTGATTGCCGGACCACCAGGGGGAACTCCACCTCGGCGGAAGAGGTAGAAACCATGTCAAAGCGGGCGTGGAGGCTAAAGGTGCGCGTGAGGCTACTTGATTGCCGCTGGCTGGCATGGCGGTGGAGATGGAGTCCTCGGCAATCCATATGCTTTCGAGAAAACAACTGGTGGTCGAAGAACCGCACCAGGCCTGGAGACCCGCGCCACCGTAGAAGATGGCTTTGGCTGGCAGCACGCCGAGCGAAGAAGGCCGAAGGGGAGCTCAGCGACATGCGGGCCTGCCTGGACTCTGTGTTCATCACTCGGACACCATGACCGCAGGCGAGGAGAGCGGGCAATGCACGAGACAATGGTCACCGTGTCTGGCTTCGGTCGGAGAGGTTGAGGAAGCCACCACCATGGCACGCGGGGGGGCGCGAGCCACTCTTGCGGACAACCGGAACCGCGGCGGGTTCTTGATACGATCGGGCAGCAAGCCCATCTCTGGGGCGCGTGTCTTTGGGGCTCGGCTGCGCCCGCTACTCGAGCCTCGAGCTCGGGGGTCGCGGGCGACCATCCATAAACGGGGCGGGGTCTCCCTAGGGTTCATAGTCGGCTGCGGCGGTCTGACGAGGAGATAGCCAAGCGGCGGCCGGGCCCTACAAAGTTGAGCTCCCGACTTCCGCGGGGCCCAGGGGCGGACCGCTACCACCAATACCCCGGTATACCACGGCCTCCCGCAGCCGGCGGCCAGGACCCGCGCCTTCTGCTGCCCGCCTCAAGCCACCCACGCCATCCGGCCACCACCACCACCACCCGGCCTGGGGCCAGGCCCTCGCCCACCTTTGACTTGCGGGCGCGAACTCCAAAGGCCTTGAGCCGGAGGCCACAATCTAGTAGTCGAGGCATGCGGAAGAAGCGGGGGAGAGTCTCACTCACGAACACACATTCTCGATCGGATGACATTCCACTGGGCGATTCATTTCGAGCAGCCGCCATGGGGCTGTGCCGGGTATAACCGCATTGTCATATTAGCGGCGCGGATGCGCGAGTGCGTGATATCATATTAGCGCCCGGGGCAAGATCTTTGAAGGGGCGTCCCACATGCGTGAGCCGGGACCTCACACCCGCCTGGCCGGAGGAGCACGCTGACGGGGCTTGTCGGGATCGAGACATCCGCCACCAAAGGGGTCTGCCGCGAGGATTGGTTAGGGGCAGGATGCACATTTTTCGCCCGGCCCTGCTCTTCTGCGGACCCGCGACCTCAATCGCTTGGTGAGCATTGGCCACCTACGCTTCTCCTACCCACGGTACCCCCTTCTCCTGCTCCTACTCCTGCTCCCTCATGACCCGCCCTCTGACCACATCTTTGCCTCCGCTCCATCTACTTCTCACTTTCGGCCTCTGCTTCCGTCCTCCCCATTTCTCGGTGCACATACCGATCTGCTGGCGACAAATAGGAATTGTGCCTCCGGGTGCTTATGGAATTATCGAGGCTTCCCTTAGCCGAGGGGGGGCGGTCTCAACTCAGAGTGGCGGCCGATATGGATCTCATCTTTCTCATGGGAACATGGGAGCATGTCCGGGCCGCGAGCTACTTGATCTGCCGGGTTACCAACATTTCTCGATCTTCAATACACATGCGGGGACGGAGGGGTCATGGTGGGGTTGCTTGCTACTACCGGACAACCTTGGCACATTCGATTACCCTCCAGAAGACAGACAGGCACAATCGGTACTTGTGGGTTCGTGTGCATAATACCAGTGGCAACCATCTTTTTCTTGGCCGCCTGTTATTTCCCTCACGCAGAGAGCACCTTCTATCGCAGCCACTCCGATGCGGATAGGATGGACCCTTATATCGATCTATATGACTAGTAATGGTGCCCAGCGTTGCTGGGCATAAGTTGGGGACCTGTTTGGATGAAAACCTGTTCAGCTCAGACTCTTTTTCAATAAATCTAATATAATAGAAACCAAGCCCAGCATTGCTGAGCTTTAAGAGGTTTTTTTGCATTCGACACCCTTCCTCTTCCCTTTGCCTTTGCTTTATCTCGTATTTTTCTTTTTCCTCGTTTCTCTACACACTTTCCTTTTTCATTTTCCCTTTTTTCTCATTTTTCCTACAGATCTTCCTTTTCCCTTCTCTCTTTTTTCCTTTTTGTTTAACCCACTTCTCCCTTCTCTTCCCTTCCTTTTCTCTTTCCCTTTTTCCTTTCCCTTTTTTCTAATAGAGTTTTTCTCTTCCCTTTTTATCCTTTCCCTGCCCTTCCCATTTTTTCCTTTCCTTTTTCCTTTTCTTTTTCCCTTTCCCTTTTCTCATGCCCTTTTTCGTTCTCTTTTCTCCACCTTTTCATGTGCCACTTTTCTTGCTTTCCCCATCCTTTTCCTCTTTATCCCTTGCCCATTTCTACTTCTCTTTTTCATTTCCCTCTCCCATTTTCCCCGCGCCCATTTTTCCTTCACTTTTCCCCTTTATATCTTCTTTTTCTTTTTTCTTTTCCTTCCCTTTTCATTCTTTCGCCACTCTTTCGCTTTTCTCCGTGCCCTTTTTCCCTTTCTTTTCCCCCTTCTTTTTCATTTTCTCTTTTACTATGCCTCTTTCCATTCCCTTTTCTCTATCCTTTTCCCTTTTCCTTTTCCCAATGGCCCTTTTCCTCCTCTCCCAATCCTTTCTCTCTTGCCTTTTTTCCCTTCCATTTCCCCCTCCCTTTGCCCTTTCTTTTTCTCTTTCCCTTTCTCTTTTCCTAAGCCCTTTTTCCCAACCCCTTTCTCCACTTTTTTTTTCTCTTCTCTTTTTTTTCCTTCCATTTTCCCCTTCCCTTTTTCTTCGGCCCTTTTGTCTTCCCTTTTCCTTCAGCCGTTTTGTCTTCCTTTTTCCTTCGGCCATTTTGTCGTCCCTTTTCTCCACTTTTTCTCATTTCTCGTTTTTTCCTTCCCTTTTCCTTCGGCCCTTTTGTCTTTCGTTTTCCTTCGGCCCTTTTGCCTTCCCTTTATCATTTTCTCCTTCCCTTTTCCCCTTCCCTTTTTCTTCGGCCCTTTTGTCTTCCCTTTTCCTTCGGCCGTTTTGTCTTCCTTTTTCCTTCGGCCATTTTGTCGTCCCTTTTCTCCACTTTTTCTCATTTCTCGTTTTTTCCTTCCCTTTTCCTTCGGCCCTTTTGTCTTTCGTTTTCCTTCGGCCCTTTTGCCTTCCCTTTATCATTTTCTCCTTCCCTTTCCCTTTCTACTCCATTTTTTGTTCTTTTCTCCTTTTCCCTTTTCTTTTTTCTATTTTCGTCTTTTTCCTTTTCTTATTTTTATTTTCTTATTTCCCCTTTTTTCCTTCCTTTTCCCTTCTCTTTTCCTTCGACCCTTTTGTCTTCCTTTTTCCTTCAGCCATTTTGTCGTCCCTTTTCTCCACTTTTTCTCATTTCTCCTTTTTCCTTCCCTTTTCCTTCGGCCCTTTTGTCTTCCGTTTTCCTTCGGCCCTTTTGCCTTACCTTTATCATTTTCTCCCCCCTTTCCCTTTCTACTCCATTTTTTTGTTCTTTTCTCCTTTTTCCCTTTCCTTTTTCTATTTTCATCTTTTTTTTTTTTTTTTTTTTCCTATTTCCCCTTTTTCCTTTTGTCCTTTTCCCCTCCCTTTTCCTTTTTCCTTTTTTTTTTTTTTTTTTTTTTTTTTGTAGGCAAGCTTTTTTAATTTTCTATTGATAGCAAAAACAGGGTACATGACCTTATTGGAATGGGCTCCACAATAGGCCAGATAAAACATTCTCATACAATGGTCTACCAGATAACTCAATAAAGCTTGTTAGTCGGAGATTAGAAGTCCAAGAACAAGTATCACTCTTTTCAGCTGGAAAAAAGACAGAGATCACTTTAAGATCTGAAGTTGTAGCCATTTGAAGCTCACCATCCCAAGATGCTAGCAGTTGAAGAGCACCTGATTGCAAATATCATTCTGCGTTAACTAGGCCTAGAATATCATCCTAACCCTGCTGTACTACAAGTGGCTATACCTCTATTCCATTTCTGTACTAAGGGGATGGATGCCCTTTCTTCTAACAGTGTAGGATATCAGACAAGCCTGCCCCCGAAGGGGTGTCCACTCGCTCTCAAGTGCCTTTTCACCTGCCAGCATATACTTCAACCTCAATATGTTCAGCTCACCCAGAAATCCGAGGTTCAGGTTCCCTCAGGAACACAAGAAGCATGGCTTAATGAGTTGAGCAACTGTTGAAGCAGCCTGGTCTCCCGCCCAAAGCTTCCTCATTTAGTTCCCCCTTAATCCAACTGTCCATCATATATATCTGCCCTTAAATCCTAATCTCCCCAGCTGGGAAGGGAAAAGACTTTGTTTTCTACCCAAAGGCAGCTATGCCTAATAACCCAGAAACCATAGCTACAAAGAACAGATGAAGAGCTTGAAACCTCTGAGCCAAGTAGCCTGCAGTGAGTGCAAGCCTTCCTGTAATGCAGTGAGTGCAACAACAGCCCTGACATCGTTGCTTCCAGCTACCCCTTCAGCCTAACCCTTTGCAGAAAGGTTGAGAAAACTAGACTAGCTTACCTCTAGGACGACCCACAGCTAGGCCTCAGGAACTTCCAGAAACAGGCGGGCTTCAGATGATTTCTGGTCTCAAAGAACTTGTGCCACCAAGAGATACCCTGTGCAAGATCAAAAAGCCCGGCCACCAGAGCTCAAGCCCACAAACTAAGACTGGAAAACAAATCAAGAGGGGGACTAGCCGCGAGCCTGGCCACTCAGGCCCTTCCAGCCTCGAATTCCTGGTGATCTGCACGAGAGCGGGCCGCCGCCACAGGCGGCTGCCCTAAGCCGCTGCTCGAACCCTAAGCATTTTCCCTTTTTCTTCATTTTCCCTTTCTTCCCTTTTCCCTTTCCCATTTCACCCCTTGACTGTCGGATTGAGTTAATCATATTGAAGCAACAGTCAAGATGAAATCTTGGTTGAAGTCGCGCACATGTCATCTTCACCGTTGGTCGATCAAATCCTCAACCGTTCGATTTAGGTCTCCATGGAAGACACACGCTATATTTTTATTATATAAAGATGGCATACGGCAGCACAAGCAGTTGGGTAGGGTCGTCCTTCTTGGGGATTTCAATGCACGGACAGGAGTAGAGCAGCCCATGAGACTTGACCCCCTCGCTGACGATGTCCTGTAGCTACGCCCCGCAGAGGCAACCTAGCCACGAGGATCGGATGACAGCCAGGTCACTCACTTTGGCAGGCAGTTGCTCCTGCTATGCGATATTTTTGACTTGATAATTTGCAATGGCCTATCACAGTGGCCCGCTTCTCACAAGTGCACCTGCAGACAGGACAATCAGGGGGGGACTATGTGCTCGTAGTTGCGCAAGATATGCACATGCGTTTTAAAGGGTAGGCACGGTCCGGGATGAGGAGGTCACCTTCCGGACCGCCTCCCACTTTATTTGGACATGGCTTGGCAAGCTGCCAGCACCCCACTATGCCAGCCCTCGCCATCCTCGATTCGCGGCCGGATTATGGCGGCGGAGGACTCGCCGACATGCTCATGGACGCGCTCCCGGAATTACCGACCCCCACACTAGAGCGTGAGACAGACCCAGTTGGCCCGAGCTATTACGGGATCACGCCGGACATGTGTTTTGGCGAGATCCCCCCCCGAAATCACGCTCGGGGACAGCAAACTTTCCGCGTAACCCGGTGGTTTGATGCGGAGTGTAAAGAATGCAAGCGCCAGCTCCGTCAATGCTTCGGATCCGGTACCCGCTTGCGAGGCCACCACCGCGATTACCGCCCATCCCGAAGGAGACAAAGCGCGGTACCTTGTCGCACACCGGGGAGATGTTGACTGGGGGACCTCATCCTCGAACCTTTTGGTGCAGAGTGCCCAGAGCCAGCCCGACCTATAGGGACATCACACCCGGGCAGTGGGAACAGTACTTGCAGCAGCTCTATGACCCACCAGGGACGCGTACGCCCATACCCCCACAGGATGGCCCCCCATTGGTTCTCGCGGAGGAGGATGTTGTGGAGGGCCTGCAACGGCTGGCTAATGGGAAGGCAGCTGACCTCGATGGTATGCAGGCCGAGTTACTCAAATGGGCGGGGCGGCCCGGCGGTGCCCATCCTCACTACCATTGTTCAACGAGCATTGCGGGGAAGGTTTCCCACGACAATGGACCACAAAGCGGGGGTTGTCCCCATTCACAAAGGCGGGCGACCCACCTTGTCAGAGCCAATTCGGGCCGATCATGGTCAGTTCAATATTTGTCAAACTGTTGGTTGGCATTCTCGGCGGCGATTGACCCGGCCCAAGGAGGGGCCAGATGTCGAGCCCTCACACAAAGCGAGGCTTTAGGACCCAGCCACTCAGCGGTTGACCATATCTTTACCTTTGCGGGCACTGATTGAAAACTGTACGAAACCATCGCCGGGACTTGGATTGCTGCTTTGTGGACTTTCGAAGGCTTTTCGTCTGATCCCTCGGGGAAAAGCTATAGGCTAGACTGCGTCAAGCTGGGGCTGCCGCTGCCTGTACGAGAATGCCATATCTGAGAACTGAATGAGAGTTGTTTTGGCGGGATGCAGCCGACCGGGCCAAGCATTCACCAGTGGTATCGGCGTCCGGTAGGGGGGGCTGCCCCTCTCACCAACACTTTTTTGGCCTCTACATTGACCCGCTTAGAGCCCTAGCTTCTTGAGCATGGGGGATGGCATACGGCTTTGCACCAAGTCATCCGCCCAGCTCATCTATGCGGACGATGTTGACCCTTTGGCCCACACCCCGGAAGCTATCACGGTCTCATCCGGATGCCCTAGACACATTCTCGCCAGCTACGGGACATGCGGCGTGAATCTAGCCAAGACCCGGTGGTTCTCATATCCTCTTCACGCCACCCCACGCCTCCTGCACTTACATATCGAGGACAGCCTATGGAGGTCACGCCCACCTACAAGTACCTAGGGGTGGAGTTCCCCTCCTCACTCTGTTGGGAGGCATCCATCCGCCTTGCGGTGTGATGTGGGCCGGAAAGCACTTTATGTCATGCAAACAGCCGTCGTGAGAGCTCTATGATTGGGGCCATCGGTCACATCTCTTTTGGTGACTGGTCGAGCCCGTCCTTCTCAGACGGGTCGGGTTTGGGGCCCTACTGCCTCTTTGGCGACTGAATGACTTGGGCAGGTGCGTAAGGCACTTTTGGCAAGGGCACTTGAGTGAAACCTTCACCCCTATCGATTCCGCCGCAGAAAACCGGATTCTTGCCGCCTGGGCAGCCCTTGATAGACACATCGTCTATTTTCAGAAAGTGGTTAATATGGGTGATGCTCGGCTCCCGCACCTGGCTTATACTATGGCAATGGGCCCGCAGTAGCTCAGGGCCTGTTGGAGGGTAAGAGAGATCAGTGGTTCGCCAGATGGAACATGCAGAGAACACAGATCGCGTCGCAGGACATAGAGGCCGATCGTGATGGCTGCCGGGAATACCTCGACGCTTTGCTTCCTTTGGCAAGCTCGGGGCCCACTGGCGCTCTAGAGCAAGTCAAAACGCCCCATTACAAGGAGCACATCAACCTCGCGTTAGCCGGGCCAGCCTACTCTACGCATTCTCGGTGCCCACGAAAAAGCGCAGACTCATTGCCTCCATTCGCACAGGTGCCCACCATCTCCGCATTGAGATGGGCAGGTGGATTGAGGAGCCCCGCCAGTTGTCCGCTGTCTCAAGTTGTTGTAGAAAGAAGATACATCAGGATGTTCATACTGCTTGACTATTTTCTTGGGAGAGCCAGCAAAGCCGGCCCTCCAATCTCATTAAATGTATGCTAGTCTGTGCCCCACTTTGTTATTCTTCCTTCTTTCCGCCATTGCTGCTCGTTACCTCTGCTCTGTGCCATGCTGCCAGATCTGAAGAATAAAGATTGTGAGAATCAAGAACCAAATCAAAAAGGAAAGAAGTGATGCATCATACTCTATCTTGTTCTCCATTGCTGCCTTGCACATATAAAGTTGTTGCCTCTATTTTGCATGCAAAAGATAAGGTGAATGTTCCTGTTTCTGGCAATGTTGAACATTCTGAAAAGGCACCATCTGCCTCACAGGACTGGATTCTCTAATAGGGCTAGATGGTCGGGGTTCTTGACGTGGCGGAGACTTATTAAGATGCAATGCATTGCAAAATACCTCGACACGTTCGTTGATTTGGGCCTCTTCAGCTTCTACAACATTTTCTTGTGCAGGGTGGTTTATCTCATACATGATGCCTTTTGCCTGCACGACTCCTGTTTGTGATGTTGAGCCTGGGCCTCATCTGTTTCGTGCCATTCTTCTCATTGTAATTTCTAGATCTATGCATTAAAAAAACAACACAATTGTGAATAAGTAGTAATACTAGTAATGATATGACGAATAGAAGTAATAGTAGTAAGTAAGTGCAGGTCAACCTTTGAGCGCTTCGTGGCCTCTGTGGTGCAGATCAGTCATGAGACTCACCGTCGTCATGTGGAGCAATTAGTTGCATGCTCTGTTGTTTGTTACTTCACTGGCCCTTTTTTGGATTTGAAGCGCGCAGGATCATGGTTATCTGGGCATCTACACAAATTAAGGCTTCCTGCGTATCAATCTATCAAGCTCGTGGCCAAAGATCAACGGTGTTTTCTCCTGGTGTTTGAGTCTTCCGAGCCAATGGCTTGGTATTGATCGTTTATGGAAACAATACTTCTTGTTCTATCAACAGTATGTTCCTGACTCTTTTCTAGGTAGGCCAGATGCCTTACATGCCCCATTTTGGATTGCTATTGAAGACTTTCCTCTAGAGTTTCAGGATTCTGAGTTCATTTCTGCTATCGTTAATGAGATTGGACTTCACTTGCAATATGCTATAACCAATGGCATTACTAAGATTTGTGTAGCATAACCCATTCATCGTAATCTGCTTCAGACAACTGTTGTTCAGAGTGGATCCATGTTCTTTCCTTTCAAGCTACAATTGTTAAATGGCCCAGAGCTGGCTCTCATGTTCCCTGAGGCCCCTCTCTTTTCTCAATATCGTAAGTCTTACCAACAGGCTCTTCTAGTTAACTCTGCTGCAAATCCTGCTCCTAGCTCTGCTCCTTCTTCAATGGATGTCTCTCATCCCCCTGTGACTTGCTCTACTTCTATTCCAGCCGCTGGTCCCACGCCTCTGCTACTGGATCAACAGAGGCAAAGCTGGAGGAGATCCAAAGGTCGCAAAAGCAAGTCGAAGAGGCTTGGGGGCAGTACGTCGTGGTGCCCACCCTCCACCTAAACATCCACATGCTCTTTATCAACCTCGAAACTCTGCTAAGGGTTCTAACACTTCTACTTCTCAGCTCTCCTCAGCTAAATTATGCTGATTTTTTAGAAAAACAGTATTGGCAAATGCATTGTGTTGATTGCAGTAGCATGTAATGATTATTTAAAGATAGATTGCTTTCTATGGTTCTTGATTACTGTTGGCCTGCATTTGCTTGACCATAAGATAGCCTTGGGGTTGATCTTATTATTATTGTGTGTATTTGATAGTATGATAAAGATAGGTTTCGAAAATATGAATAAAGTAGTGTCATAATGGGGACATAGTCTTGGCCTAAAAATTGGACACCTGACTTTTTTTAGGGCTGCATATTGTACCAAATTAGTTCCTTGAAAAGGTCTAATGAGGTAAAAAGTCTGGATAACAGATTTAAAAGGTTTTTTTTTTTTTTTTTTTTTTTTTTTTTTTTTCAGATTAGGACGATGGGCACACCCTACCGTGACCTCGCCACCGTCGCCAGCAACACCCGGGTACCCCCTGCCCGCCGATTAGGGTTAGGGTTTTGCACCGGGTACGCATCCCAAAATTACACTTGACCCACATTAAATTAGTCATGAGAGCATCTACTACAACAACCTAGCACAAAACCAAACATCAAAGAGCTAAACAATCACACTAGCTTAACTCCCACCTAACTACTGAACTAACGAGTTAGGGTTTGGTCAGTGCTATGATTTCGAGTAATCGAAATCACGGCTCTGATACCACTGTGATGCTCCCTGACATATACGACCCTTGGACGTATACATACGGGGACTTTCCCCTCCCATGGCGACCATGAGCAGGGCCCTCCGTCTAACTCGGGCCATCTATAAAAAAGATGCTCGAGTGAAGGACATAGAGGGGTCATTCGGCCCACGCCTTCGATGGGGCTCCTACGTCGCGGAAGCATGAATACAAGGTTAGCATACAACATAATCATATCATAGGCACATCCATCCAACTGATAATAACAGAGAAGATGCATTTAATACTAGAGAAAACACCCCAAAACCCCTGGTTCTACCCCGGCTCCGATTCCAGTGAGGATCGACTAACGGCTAGGTCTCAAGAGATCAGCAGACCTAATCTTGGCATGGCGTTGGCTGGCATAGAACATCGGCTAGGGTTTTCCACTCCATCCGCCCCTCCTATGCACACTTTGCAGATGAGTCGAATCATGCTATGGCATCACTATAGCCTTCCGGAGACGCAGACTCTAGGTATCACCCTACGAGCCTACTCCAGGGTTTATGACGCCCCGGTCCGACGAGGCAGGTCAGGGAAGTGTCCCCTTCCGGGATCACAGTGGTTCCATGGGTGAGCTAGAGAATACGTGCCGCATCAGCGACCCCCGCATCCGTACCCGACTTACTCACCCTAAATCTACTCAAAGTGCAAGGTGCCACATACGGGTCACACCTCTACACCCAGGGAGTGTTCGACCCATACCCGGCCCTCTATGTGACCGGCTATCAGGCCTAGCCCAATGTAGGAGTCTTAGGAGCCTTTTATGTTCATGCAAGACCCCACCCCCACTTCACCACTGCGTCCCTTTTCTGGTGCTAAGCCATCCCATAGCATCCACGACTCGGTGGCCTCTTGTGCACAGGCCGCACTAATGGGAATAATACAGGGCTCTATCTAGGAGCATACTACAATCCACGGGCTCAGAGGTCTCTACCCCCCGTAATCCCCCATTTCGAGAGTGCTAACTAAGCAAAGAACTACTGATCCATCAGCCAAAACACATACGGAGACTATATAGATGAAAATACTCACCATATAGATGAAAATACTCACCATATCAATCAAGGGTTAGCCTAACAGGTAAACCATAGAGAAAACAGAGAGAAAACAGAAGGAATGTACACACAAGGGCCCAATAGGGGCGCTACCCTAGAACAACAAGCTATACTAACCACCAACCTGAGTTCCTGCTGGATCCGTTGTCATTTGGTAATTCCATCTTCCCTGGACTTGGCGCTCAGCACTGGACACACAGGTAAGTTGGGCGCTTAGCACAGGTGGGCGCTCAGCTGCTGCTCCTCTTGGTCGATTAGGGGATCAATTAGGGATAGGGGTCAAGTTGATGACCCAAATTGGAATTCTCCATGCTGGCCAATCGAGTTAGGCCAGGTGGCGCCTTCCCAAGTAATTAATTAACTTAATTAAACCACTTAGATATTAAATTCCTTAATTATAGGTTATTATCCTTAATAATTAAATTAGCATAGCTAATTTAATCCCTTTTAAGTCAACCCCCCTAGGTTACAATACCCCATGGTGGCGTACCTTTACTGGGTGACGTGTCAGTATATTTATACGTATACCGTATAAATACTTGGAACGTCACAGATTCGCTGCAATTGGCTCTCCAATTCAAGATTGTCATGCAGTGATGACCCTTCTAGGAAGTTTGCCTCCTTCCTATGATAATTTTATACAATCTATAGGCGCTCAAACAATGTGAGCCGCCAGATCAGCCGCAACCTTCTCTAATATTATGTCACTGCAATCCACCATAGCCATGCTTCTTCAAGAAGAAACTAAGTATGTTGCATTTGAGTCATCTTCCTCATTATTTTTGGGCCAAAGCTCTAGCTATAGCTACCTACATTCAAAATTGATTGTCCACACAAGCTTTACGAGATCAAACTCCATCACTACAAGAGAATAAGCAATCTATGTCATTAGATTCATCATTTATTTGCTTAAAAATGCACTTTCATATTTCTTGAATTTTGACAGAATAAGTGACGGTAGCTATTGATAAAATCGCGCCATCTATATCGTCATTTGTAGCATCACCAATAACAACAGTTGTAACATCATATTTTATAGCATTGTAGTGGTATAATAGTATCATTTCTAACATCATCTATAGATGCATTTATAATATCATGCATTTTGTCGTTGTGGTTCTATAATAGTGTCAGCTATATGATCACATGTATTGCTATAGTTAAATCATTCATAATGTCACTACAAGCGCTATAATAGTGTTATCTATAACAGCACTTGTATTGCTATAATTAAATAACTCATAGTGTCAACATGAGCATCATCCTTTGTATCACTCTTTCTAACATGACTAGTATCAAATGTAGCATCATTGACATTGCCATATATAATGCCACGTGGAGGTTATAATTGTATCATTATTAACGTCAAATATAATATCACGTGTTGTTACAAGCTAGATTGTAATTATCAACCTTATATTATCTTATATTATAATGTTATATCGTATTGGATGGATGAAGCCCTAATTTGAATGGCTGAGATCATCTAATTGAATCTGAAGACCGGGATTTATTGCATGACTTTCCACTACCATGATTCGTCATGATTTGATCTCTTAAGGGGAAAGAAAAAGGAAAGGGGAGGAAAGGCATGGGTAAAAGGCAAAAGGGAAGGGAAAAAGGGCAAAGAAAGGGAAAAAAAAGGAAGGAAAAAATAACATGGAAAAAAAAAAGGGAACAGAGATATAGAGGGGAAAAGGGAAGGGAAAAAGTGCAACAGAAAAAGAGGAAGAAGGAAAAGGTGGGAAAAGAAGAAAAACAGATAGGGGAAATGGGTGGGAAGAAGGGGACAAACAAAGCGCATGGGAAAGGGGAAAGGGAAAGGAAAAAAAAAAGGAGATGGAAAGGGAAAAACGGAACTTGGAAAAAGGGCACGAGGAAAAAGGGAAAAGGGAAGGGGAAAAGGGAAAGAGGGAAAGGGTAAGGAAAGAGGAAAAGGGAAGCGAAAAGAAAGCATCAAAAAAAAGGAAGGGAAAGGATTAGGAGAAGCGAAGGGGAAAATGGCATGAAAAAGGGGGAAGGGAAAGGGAAAAAGAAAATGAGAGGAAAAAAAGGAAGATAAAAAGGCACCGAGAAAAGTGAAAGAGAGAAAGAGTGGGAAAAGGAGGAAAAGAGAGGGGGAAAAAGTGAACAGGAAAAAGGTGGAAACAAGGGGACGAACAAAGCGCATGGGAAAATGGAAAGGGAGAAAAAAAAGGTGGAGGTAGAAAGGAAAAAAAGAAACCTGAAAAAGGGCACGAGGAAAAGGGGAAAAGGGAAGGGGAAAGAGCATGGGAAAAAGGTTAAGATGAAAAGGGTGAAAGAAGAGGAAAAGGGAAGCGAAAAAAGGGCACGAAGAAAAGGTTAAAGAGAAAAGATGAGGAAAGAGGAGAAGGGAAGGGTAAAATGGCATGGGAAAGGGGAAAGGGAAAAGCAAAATAGAAGAAAAAAAGAAAGATTAAAAGATACTGAGAAAAGAGAAAGAGAGAAAGGGTTGGAAAAGGCGAAAAAGAGAGGGGGAAAAAGGGAATATGAAAAGGGTGGAGAGCAAGGAATGAAAAACAAGGAAGAGAGAAAGGGGAAAAGGGCACGGGAAAAAATGGAAGAGGGAAAGGGTGAGAGGAAAAAAGGAAGGACACTTACAGACTTTGCCTTCTCAATGGCAATCCATCTGGAACCTTGTTTGGTCTAAATATAATCCTCCAAAGGTAAATGTTCTACTTTGGCAAGTGATTCATCGCTCTTTGAGAGTTAATGAGATGGTTCATCGCTTTAAGCCGGGAGTAAGCCCACTTTGCCCAATGTGTGTGCGGTGCATTGACACATTGGAGCACTGTTTATATTTGTGTGCAGAGCTGAGTAGTCTTAGGTCCTGACTGCATTCTCTTTTTGGAGTATCTTTGGATAGTCAAAGACTTTCTTTTGGGTATTTATCCAAACCGGACCGCTTCTAAAAGGATTGCATTTCACATGGCAAAGTCTTGGCTAATATGGAGTGTATGGAAGCGAAGGCGAAGAAAGGTCTTTTATGATAAGCGTATTTCTTCTCAGGTGGTGCTTCAAGAAATTCGTAAGAAGTTCAGATCTCCAATTGGCCTGATCGTATTAAAATTCCAATATGGTGATCATCTAAAAGTGATTGATGCTTCAGGGACATTTCTTACTTCTGGAAGTGCTTTGTAATATTTTGAGTGTATAATATGAAATAAAACACGTTCTTCCAAAAAAAAAAAAAAGGGGGAAAAAACATGGGAAGGGGAAAAGAAAATAGAAAAAGAGAAGGGGAAAATGGAAGAGGGATTAGGGGGAGAAGGGTGGGGAAAAGAGGAAAAATTGAACATAAAAAAGATAGAGAAAAGTGAATGGAAAGAGGCATAAGAAAAGGGAAAGGAAAAGCAAAAATGATAAGGAAGGAGGAAAGGAAAGGAAAGGGAAAAAAGGTACGGGGAAAAGCGAAAAGATGGGGAAGGGATGAAAAGGGAAGGGAAAGGAAAAAATAAAGGGAAGCGGAAAGGGGGAAGGGAAGGGAAAAAAGGCACGAGAAAAAAGGGGAGAGGGAAATGGGAAAAGAGCACAGGATAAGGAGGAAGAGGATGGGGGAAAGAAGAAAATGGGCACATGAAAAGGTGAGGAAAAGAGAAGAAAAAAAAGGGCATAGGAAAAGGGAAAGAGAAAAAGAAAAGGAAAAGAAAGGGGAAAAGAAAAGGGAAAAATGGGAAGGGCAGGGAAATGATAAAGAGGGAAAAGAAAAAGCCTATCAGAAAAAAAAAAGGAAAGGGGAGGGGGAAGGGGAAGAAAACAAGAAAAGGCATGGGAAAAGGGAAAGAAAAAAGGAAAAGGAAGAGTAAAGGGAAAGGGAAAAAGGGCACGGAAAAACTAGGAACAAAGCGGAAAGACTTAAAAGGGAAGGAAAAAAAGTCAATCAGTAAAGGGAAAAGGGAAAAAAAGAAAGGGAAAAAGGGAAGGGAATGGAAGGGGAGGGAGAAGGGGGTTAAAAAAAGAAAAAAATAGAGAAAGGATAAAGAAGACGTGTAAAAAAATAGGAAAAAGGGAAAAAACTAGCAAAAGGCACACCAGAAGGCTTTGGCAAGGTCAAATTGGTTAGGTATTTAGACTTGGTAGATATATTCAATACGAGAGTCTTCTAGAGAATCTCAAGGATCAAAACGAACAATAGTTAAAGTATTAACCTTAGTCAAGGTTCAAGTACAAGTAACATGTAAAAAAAGAAAAGTTATAAACGCTAATATACCTCAAAATTGATAAGGTAAATGAAGCTCCATAAACACCTGAAGCAGCATTAGGCTTCCCTTTATAGAGATGAAATCAAAGAAAGTAATTAGAACAAAATTGCAAACAAGGAAAGGGGAAGGAGCTAAGAACTTCATTGCAACCGAAGTCTAAACATTTCAATGCCACATGTTTCATATGATTACAAATTGCAAATCACTTGAGACAATATTCAAAGAAGTTTGAGTCTATCAGTACAATGGTGCTAAAGGAGTAGGCAATAGTGAGTTCGTTTCAATTCTATAGGCATAATATTAGGGTGGCATTGGGTAAGCAAGGAACATAGGGGTAATATTGAGCAAGGTCAAATCCATGGGCATGAAAGGTAAAAATGACATTTGGAAGGAGAGGAGCCATCATCTGGAAGGAACTAAGGTTTTGTGATTAGTTTAGTCTAATTAAACGAAACTTTGAAATATGGATATGGTTTCGATATAGCAAGGAGGTGGCAGAGCAAGGATCTACCTTGGGGCAGAGCAAGGATGTGGTTTGGGGCAGAAAAAGAAAATTGCTCGATAAGAGTTAGCAACAAAAATAATGACAAATCAATTCCTCTCCATCTGCAATGCTACAATGCTTGTGTTTTCCTATTCATGCATTTGCTTATAAGTAAACAAAGAAATCAACATTCATCTTCATGCTGAAGCAAGCCGTTCAAAACTGGAAGATGCAAAATAAGATACTACCATACAATGTGAAGTTAAAATACAGATTTCTATTGCTCATACAAAGATTAAATGCATAACGTTAAAAATAGCAAAAAGTTGACAAAATAACACCTTTGGTGGCTTAGGAACAGAAGTGCTCCGTCTTTAGTCTGTTGAACAGGCATAACATTAGGTACTGCAGAAGGGTTATTGGGCAGAGAAGCAGATTCTAGCTCATTATGAAGATCAGTAATCGTTTGCAGTAGCTCCTTCAGGGAGCATCACCAAGAAAAGAAGTTGTGTCCATCCCCAAAACCTCATCCCCAAATTATCAAAAATTCTACCAAAAGGATAGCAATACAATCTAAGAATAGCCATCATCTTTACATAATTAGACATCATTAGAGAAAAAATGGAGTCATCTTGCATCCCATTCAAAAATTCGAAAATTCCACATCAGCTTTTCCTTTGCACCAATAAGAAACAAGTTGTGTGTTAAAAAGGCATGTCCATGTGGCACCATATCAAGCCAGAAATCTCCTATGAAGATACGTTTAATATTTTATCAAGATACTTCTCATTTACTTCAAATTGGACACCACATCGAGCCTCTTTCATTTATTATAGTTGTGGGAAGTAATTGTGCTCGAAAATACCATTCTCGAAAGACACACAACTCGAATCACTACGATAATCAACCTAACATTCGGTTTAGGTTTGGGATTTCCCACTTTGAACATACTGATTTTCGTAGTCGGCCTGGTCTTGGGCGGCATCCAAATTGCTCAGAAGAGACCTGCTTGATTAGCGTTCTTTGCAACAGCGGTGAGTTTGATGAAATAGGTTTTCTGGAATGAATTTTATTGCCAGTTTCTTTTTGAATCATCTTGCTGGGTTCTTATTTAATCTTGAGTGTATTTGATTTTGTGTTGCAGATGCCAAGATCTGGAGCAAAGACAGTATTTTTGTGCAATAAGAAGAACGATGAAGATGAATGGGAAGAGCTTGATGTCTCAATTGGATCTTGGGTAACTATGATGCCTAAAACCTCTGGTTATCATGGTGTATCAAAGCATAAAATAAAAGACAGTTCAAATCATTGGAAGGGACGTGTGAAAGAATTTATATTTGGTCCTGGCTGTAAGACAGTATTGGAAATTCTTGTGGAGCATGCATACGATTCACAAGCTATTGCAAAGGAGAGCATTGCAAAGAAATGGTCTTTTCCTACACTCTCATGTAATTGCCTTTGTTCCTCAAATTTTATAGATGTTGTTTCAGCCAAGAGTATAACAGGTGTGCTTGAAGTCTACCATTTCAAAGTAGGTGACTTGTTATTTGGAGACTCTTCCAAGAGGAGCTTGAGAGACAGGGGCATCTGGTTTCATACATATCATTATAGTTTATCTTCAAAAGGTGTAGGGAAGCTAGCAGAAATTGATTTACCAGCTTTGACAACAATGGTAGCTGAGTTCTCTGATCAAAAATTGCTCACTGCCTATCAAGAGCAATTAGGAAGGGAAGTTTATAGAAATCTGAGGGAACGTGGAGGTTCTGCCAATCAATATTTTTTCCCCGCTTTGTTTTGAGCTTTGAAAAATCAATTAAGGTTGCTCCACCTAACGTTATACTGATCCCGGTGATGTTCCAATCCCCCTAGAAAAAAAAATTTTCCGGCATATGGAAGCGAAAGGAGCACGAAAACAGAGAGCAACTCATCGAATGTGCACCTTCAACAAATACATTTGTCTTGGTGGAGTTTTCGATTTTTCTTTCATAACTTGTAGATGTTACATACTTATAAATCATTCTTTTGCAGGTACAGATTGTCGAAACAACTTTTATATTGCAATTTTTTTGTCGAGAGGAGGAAGCTAGTAAAGGAGAAAGGCCATTGGCAGTGGAGAGCAGTTGAAGACCATGGCAATAGCTCGCCACTTATGGAACTAACTATTTTTTGTGACAATGCTCCTAACAGGGTGCTAAATGTGGAAGAGGATTGGTCGCTACTTGAATGCAGAGAATATCTCAACACTTTTAAAATTTATGGTGACTTCCAATTTTATTTGGATGATAGAAAGGTTGGCTATCGTAGGGAATGTTCTGTTCTATGTAAGGAATGTAAACCTCAGCGGAAGTTAAGCATAAGAATGTTAGAAGTTTAAAAAAAAAAAGGAGAGCTTTTGGTTTTGCCAGGTTCAATCCCTGGTGTCTCATTCATTTGTTTAAATTGGTTTTGTCCTTTACTTTTCACACTTTAGAATTCAGTGTCTTTTGCATGCAGATTGGATCTGGTTATTAACTGAACCTGTTTTGCATGCAATGTGGCCCTTCGAGGGGCAATCTGTCTATAAGGAAATATCTCAGGCAGGTCCTTTGTGCGACATTGGCCTTTAATTGGATTTTCAGCATTAAAAGAGAACACAACAGCAATATGTATTCTAACCCTATGGTTCACGGCTACTGCAATAACACTCTGGCATCTTTTCAGTCTAATAGTCAGTAGAATTCATAATGTAATAGAGATATGAAAAGAGATGAAAATTTATCTGTTCCCAGTTGAAGAACAGCCACAACAGTGACCATTTTCAGCATGATAATGAGTGAAAGAGAAACATGAATTCAGAACCATGAAACATTATTTGGGGTCACATTTCCAGATTGCATAGCATCAAATAGTGTTCAAGATTCAGGTAAAGAATTAAATAGAAGAGAATACGAAACATCTGATATTCCTCCATGTAGCCTTGCTTATAATGGTTGATATACTTAGGTAAGGCTTTGCTTATAATGGTTGATATACCAACAATTTAGAGGGCTTATTGAGGCTTAGTTTTTAATCATATATTACCACTTGGTAACCACTTGGTAAGCACTTTGTAAGCACATGGTAAGCCCTTGGTATAAAATCTCGGAACAAAACCTAATGTATAATCTAAGTTCTCATACTTTCCATCAAAATGTACTTACTCATGGTTATCAAATTCTCGGGTGTAAAGGGACATTTCCTAGTACAACATCATGGGTAAGTTTTTATTTGGAGTTTTTATTTGGAAACAAGAAGATTCTTAATTTTAAAAGTGCATTATTGATTTATATGCCAAATCTGGAAGCATGGTAATGTCGTTTGAATATAACATGCTGACAATGATTGACATGTTGTCAAAAGTTAAAGGAGTTGTGAGGCCTTAAGAAGTGATTTTGTTTGGATCAATATCATTCTTAAATAGTTCAATAGCTCGTAGGTCCTTTTTATGTCCTATAATTCCAGGCAACCATTGCATTCCAAAGACATTTCATTAGAAATGTTATTGTATTTGGCTTAGGGCCAATGTTTTCTCTTTGTGTTTAGGATGTCCAACCACTTTAGTTTTCGCCACCATAAAGGTATGCAGCAATTCATATCCTCAATTGCAATTATGAACAATTTTTCCCAAGTTCAACACTATGGTCCACATAAAATTTCGCAACAATTCTATCCCAAAATTTGCAATCACAAACAAGTCTTCCCCAAACAAACAATAACTTTGAAAACGAGAGGTAAGGTTCTCTAAGATTAAAAACTACAAGTGCATGGTCTAATGGAAGCTTATCATACCTCCTTATCATACCTAATGGAAGATTATCATACCTCATGATCATGGGATCATGGGATGACGAAAATTTCAGGGATGACGAAATTATGGAACGACGAAATTATGGGACGACGAAATTATGGGACTACGAAATCACTTTATATTGGGCGTTGCTTGCGTTGCTTCCTTCATCCATTCTTCCCCTCGGCGTCTTCCTTTCCGACTTCATCCATTCCGACTTCCTTCATCCTTTCTTCCCCTCGGCTTCTTTTCCTCCCTGCAAACAAATGGCCAGGACCAAGGTCACTGCCCGAAGGGCTCAGGCAGAATCATCAGCTTCCAGCCATCCAGGCATGGAGTTGACTTTCGTGGCGACCTTTAGCTGTTACGAGGTGAATCGACTGAAAGAGCAAGGAGCAAGTGTTAGTGAAAAAGTTCAAAACTGGCTTGATCGGGTGAATCCTAGTGATCAACGTCTTCTACGGATGGACATGGAGGCAGATGGCATCCTCCTTCGAGTCCATCTTCAGATGCCCCCTCCAGGCTATAACATGCAAAGATAATCGGCTGCTATTTTGATGTTTCTTAAAAAAACAGGTGTAAAAACGTGTAGGGCTTTTGCATGCACGAGTTTTCTTGTAATTACAGTCGTCCAACTTAATGTAGTAGGCTATGTATGGTAGCTTCTGTAAGAACCAGATTCACAAGAGTGCAAGGCTTATGCATGCACGACTTTTTGTAAAAACAGGCTTCCAATATAATATAATAGGCTATGTATGGTATCTTTCTGTAAGATCCAGACTCACAAGAGTGCAAGGCTTATGCATGCACGACTTTTTGTAACAGGCTTCCAATATAATATAATAGACTATGTATGGTATTTTTCTGTAAAAACCAGATTCACAATGTATTGTATCATTCTGTGTAAACTTCAGGATTCACAAGCTCATATTTATCTATCAAATTTAGTACGAGATCATAGAAGGCCACAAATGCTCATAAAAAGCTCATGAAAGGCGCAACTTTCCCAAAAGTTCTAAGCTTCAAATTCTTTCCACTATGAGAAAAGAAAAGTATTGCTGTTTTTTGTGAAGGGCAAAAGAGGAACACGTTTAAATTGAAGGTGGAGCAAGTTTGACAGTAATCTGTGTGTCTGGCCAGTCACATAAGACTCGAAGACATCAATGAATGCAGAATTTTTAAACCCAATACAATTAACGTGCCAAGCACTAAACCTGCACATTCAAGCACACTAAGCACTAAGCTTGAAATTAACAGGGCACTAAGCCCTGTTAATCAACGTGCCAAGCACTGAACCTGCACACTAAGCACTAAGCTTCAAATTCTTTCTTTTGTTTTTTGTATTGCTATTTTTTGTGATTCTCTGCATATAGTATTGCTGAGGCATTTTTTGCTGGAATTGTGTGAAGTGTAACACTAAGCACTAAGTATTGCTGTTTTTTGTGATTCTCTTCATATAGTTGGAAGAGACCTCATTGAAAATAGTTTCTCTGAAAATCCAGTTCAAGCTCAATACAAAACGTTTACTACAGACCTCTGCTCATAGCTTACAGAGGTTTCATAGACCTCTGCTCATATATTACAGATATATTACAGACCCGTATATATCATACATTACAAGAATGTGCCATGCACTGAACCTGCACATCCTTGCTTCTTTACTATCTCTGCAAATATGTACGAGCGTGTTAACTCTTCTATATTTTTGCAAATATACTTTACTCTGCTATGTCATTACACTTTACACATGCAACTAAAGTAAATTCAAACTCAAACTAACAAGTGCTTACCCATTGAAGGTGTTGGCATGATCAGAATAATGGAAGAGAGTATTTGCTTCCAATCCTTCGTCGTTTCCTTCTCCATTCTATCATACCGCTGTTAGCTTGAAATTTCTCCAAGCTCTTTGTCTTCGTTTCTTCATAGCTTCGCAAAGTGCATTATGAACTGTTGGAGATGCACGCTTTGCCAAATTCTCCTCGTGTCTCAAAAAGCACTCTCGATAAAACCATTGTCCCATTTGCAGCAATGGATTGGATTGACGAGAATCATAGCCTCCACCACGCGAAGTTTTTTCCGATTGAAAGCCATCTTAGCACGCTTTGTGCGACTTTTCCATGCCTCGGGTGTTCCATATGGCTAAGCTTCCATATTTATCCGCAAAACCAAGGTCCATGAGCATAAATTATATGTATGTAATGCGTAACCGCTTTCTCCCATGCATCAATGTATGCCTTTGTGAATGCATTAACTCACCACTTCGAAAATTCTGCTTGTCCTCTGGCGTAAAATAGCTCTTTTGTAACAGCACGTTTAGGTCGGACAAAGTATTCCATGCAATCCGTTTTCTTGTGGATGCATTGTTGGTCTTGTCTAATTCTGCATCTATCAACTTCTTACCAAAATCATACGAGCCTTTCTTATCATCACTTTGACATAAGAAACGCTTTGCCTTCTCACCTCCAATGGATACCTTTGCTGGAATAGAACTTCTTCCATCAGCTGACCTTTTGGTGTCTACTTCTAATGTAACACATCCGCCATGTAAACCAGCAGCGGATAAAACTTTCTCAACACGCTCGATTCCTTGTTTTCGTTCTTTCTCATCCCTAATGTTCCAAACAAATAATTCTCGAATGAAAAATCATTTTTCAACTATCCTAACTAAAGCATGAAGTGTACAAAAATGTACCCTGTCCAATGGAATTGGTAGTATTGGCCTGACTTCTGTATCTTTTGTATGCCGAGTAGGTGGAAGACCTTGGTCACACCTCAAAGTACTTTTTGCACCGGTGCTTGTGTCTTTCAATGTCTCATGACAATATAAGCACATCTTGGTAGTCTTTGCCCCTGAGGAAGCAATTCCATACATGGCCTTCTCTGTTTTCAGATCGGAAGCCATATGGAAGTTAACACAAAATGACCCAAACCCTTCAACAATCAATTTCTCACCATGATTATAGCTGTCAATTAGCGTGGGAATGTTCGTTTGATCAAACACCCATTTCAACACTTCAAAATTCTCTTTTCGAACTTGGAAAAGCCCTAACCACCACGTATGGTCTTCCGATTGGACGGAAAACCAATCAGCCTCTCTCTTTTTCTTCTTCAACAGCTTTTGCTTTTCATAATCGGGGGAGAATGCCATGTTCATTAACGTCAATGATACTCTCTCATACTTGACTTTGTGTGTAAGCTCCATTTCATCAAGCTTCAAGCACACTTGCAGCTGCCCATCAACATCATCCTCATGTAAATTGTAAAACACCACCATAAATTTCAAGACATTTTCAAGGTCAAACCATAAGTTATTTTTTTCATTAAGACTGATCATAACAGAATAATTAGTGTTATCATAACCTTTTCTAGATCTAGTACTCTTACCATTTTTAGATCTAGTTGTCTTCGTACCTATTTGAGGTCCTTGCAGCTCGCTTGAGCTCGGTGGACTACAATTTATGGAGTGCATTCCTCCTAAAATTTCTCCGATCATAATGTTCCTTCTTGTCCTTACTTTATTCACATAATGTGGCCTTGGAACAATTACTTTATTGGTTCCAAATGTTTTTAATGCATCATAAAATGGCTTGCATAGCAATCTATAAGCTGCATTGCTTATTCCAGCCGAATCACAAATACTTTGCACCTTGTCAACATCTATTGTAGAGCATACTTCACTAATAACCATGTTAATAACAGACTTTCTTAAGTCATTGTTTGCTGGTGCATTTAGCATCGCTAAAATCTCCTCCTTTGAAGCAATGCTCCTTACAATTTTACCAACATTATCTCGTACACCATCATTGCTTTTCTTTGTCTCCAATACTTGCTTGATGGCATATATTCTCCTACGATAAGCCCCACATCGAATATTTAACTCATTGATTGGCTTCACCTTCCTCTTCCTTTCTCTAAGCCCAAAAGCTGTTTTTTTTAATTTATCTAACCTCCTTTGTAGCATGCAGACCTGTGCCTTATTTTGCTTAGCATTATTTGCTGCTGAATTCCTGTCATTCTCTGCTTGTTTGACAACAGTCTCCAGCATTCCAACATCTTGTTCCAATTGTAAAGCTCTCTTTTTCAATTGATGAATTAACTTTCCCTTTTCTTCAATTTCCTTTTTCAAATTACAAGACTCCACTTCTTTCTGCTGCAAAGAATATGAAAGTCTATTAATGTGAATGGTCAATTCCATGTTATGGAATGCCATGCTCAGAAGTAGCTGCCACCCCCGCCCTTCACACACGAATTTGACAAGCCCTGTTAAACAAGTGAAATCAGGATGCTTTCCTGTCACAGGATTTCGTGGGTACAGTTCTCCTACAGCCCAAATGTCATAATTTTTAGCTCCACTCATTCGCAAAGCATTCAAATCGATCTTCTTTCCTTGCTGCCCAGCTGTAGAAGTGCTTGCTTTTCCATATTCTGCTGAAGGAAGGATAATTCTAAGTTGAACCATGGTAAGAACAGGCCAAAAATCTTACAATTGGGATCCATCACTGTTATATATCTGATGATTTGTGGGAAATTTGAATTCAAATCTTAGGGCTCAATGTGGGAGATTTGAATTCAAATCTTAGGGCTCAAAACATATTCAAAAATTCAAATTCTTGTGTGTGGGAAATGAAATTCAAACTTAGAGATCAATCCCCAAACTAGAACCGGAGGGCAAATCTGACTTACCTGAAGAATGATACCTGGAGAGAAATAACCGCATTCCTTGGATCACGAACCTTTGGTAGCAATAAATTCGAAGGCAAAGGGGAGCCTGAATCTGCAACACGAATGCACAATCTAAGCACACGAGCAGGAAGGGTTTCGTTCTTCGTGAGAATTTCCCGTGGATTTGCTTGAGGATTTTATGTGGCGACGTGGCAAAAATACATTGGACATATAGATATCTCCAAATTCGAATTAATTTTGGTTGCCCCTCGAAAACACCAACTAAAAAAAAGGTAAGATGAGGTAAAAATAAAATAAGTCATTTCTTATTGGGACACCACGAGACCCCACTTTTTTTCTAATGCCTCATCCCCAAATTATCAAAAATTCTACCAAAAGAATAGCAATACAATCTAAGAATAGCCATCATCTTTACATAATTAGACATTCTGCTCCTGTAGGCCGATGATATGGTACATAAAAACCCCTGATGCTAGCATCAATCTTTTTGCAGAGTTGAATGGTTTCCGTAATGCTTAATTCTTGTTTCTGCTATTCCAGCTTGTCTGAGTACAAACTGTGTTTGTCTTTTATTCTGCACAATTTCATACTCAAATGTAAGATCAAGCATGACATTACTACATGTAAAGACCAATAAGCCAACTTGTAGCAAACTCCAAAAACCTCTAGAGTGTAAAATAATGTACATGTGTGTCCAAACAGAACCAAAGAGATAGGTCATGTGAACTCAAAAGAATGCCAGATCTATAAACAATTTCCCCATTGGATTGAGTTTGCTGCATGTGATCTCTACCTGTATATATATTTTGCACAAACCAAACTGTAGCAACCCAGTTATGCCATAGCCGGAGCTTCACCCTTTACCTCTATTTCACTCTTCAGATGTAACCTACACGACAAATACTTCTTCACTAAAGAAACTGGGAGCTTCTTTACAGAAAAGAGAATAAGGTTTTAGGGGTAGTTTCTACTTTGCGGCCCCCCCTGCTGGATGATAACATCTCCACCATTGATGGCTTTTTTGAAGCCAGATCCACCGTCAGATGGATAGGGGGCCGTAAACTAGAAGTGTCCCGGTTTTAGAATATGCAAGAGGCATCTGCAAAACCATTTTATCAATTTAGCACTTCCTTGAATCTCCAATTGATTGCTATCAGGACTCTAACACTGCAAGGACGAAATTAACTTAGGAGCATGCTTCAAATGCTAAAGCTACAACAAAAGAGAAAAGAGCTGGAAAACCGCCCTTCTGCCTAACCTTAACTGAAAAAATGTTGAAGCTGCCAAAGCTGGAAGTGAAAAAATCTGTGGGATTCACCGTTTTGCCTGCTTCCGTCATTTTGAAGCAGGGACTAAAATTATGGAAGGCAGAGGAGAGGTCTCTGACTAATTCGGCGGTACACAAGTAGACAAGACAAGCAATATTACTAAACAAAGGACACAACCTTAGCCGGCCATGAACTCTGCACCGAGTTCTGGAGGCCGATCAAATAAGCAGGCCCTGGCAGGATTAATCTCAAGCCAGTCAAAATGCAGCTCGACCATGAATCCTGAATTCATGCCTTCAAAGGTCGGTCAAAACACAGCCGCCGGCCATGGGAAGCCGAGATGGTTGAGGCTGATCAAACACATTCTTGCAAAATCCTTGGCCAGTCTGCATAGCAAGAAATTAAGCACTCTACTCAGACTCCTGAAAAATCGAAGAGGCAAAATCCGGTATAGAAAAATGGCCGCGCAAAGAGCAGGCCAAAAATAAGAAAATACAAAAGCTTCCCTAATCTAAGCGCAATAGGATGAGAGTAAGAAAGGTGCACACAAGATAGAGATGGCACAGAGATGCAGAATAACTGGAAGAATGGCGCAAGGGGAGAGGAGTCGGTGTCTATGAAGCAGGAAACGGAGGTAGGCCTAGGGAAGAAATGGAAAGACATGGAAAGAAGGAGGAGAAAGCAATTAGGGAATTGGAATAGGGATCGTGACTCTTCCTATCTCCGTGTTTTTTTTGCCCTTCTCTAATTTTCCTCACCTTAGATCTTAAAAAAAGAAGATCTAATGGTGCAAAATAAGGCACATCATATTTTGATGATATGGAAGTTACACGTGGATAGGCTAGAATTGCAAGAAAGGTTGTAGGCTTGGTTAGGCTGTTGTGTTAAAAAAAACGTGCATAAGAGAATAATGAAAAAAGGAAACGCGGGATAGCAAAAGACAAAGGAAAGGGGAAGGGTGTCGAATACACAAAAACCTATTATAGCCCAACAATACTGGACTTGGTTTCTATTATATTAAATCTATGGAAAGGAGTCTGAGATGAACAGATTTCTGTCCACACAGGTTCCCAACTCATGCCCAGCAACGCTGGGCACCGTTACTAGTCTTATCTTATATTATAAAGTTTTAGCGTATGTCATGAATCAAACCCTAATTTGGATGGTCGAGATTATCTTATTGCATCCGAAGGACAGAATTTATTGCACGACTTCCCACGACTGTGATTGGCCATGCTCTGATCTCTTAAAAGGAAAGGGAAAAGGAAAAGGGACGAGAAAAGGGCAAAGTGAAAGGCAAAAAGGCATGGCTAAAAAGGAAAGAAGCAAAAGGGAAAAGGAAAGGGAAAAGAGCACGGAAAAGAGAAAAGGAAAAGAAAGGGAGAAAAGAAAGGTAAAAAGGACAGAATGAAAATGAGAAGGGGGAATCGGTGAGGACAGGAGTAAAAGGGAAGGGAAAAAAGAGACGAGGAAAATGGTAGAGAGAAGGACAGGGAAAAGGAAAGGAAAGGAAAAGAGAAAAGAAAGGGGAAGGAGGAGGGAGCGAAAAGGGACACTGGGAAAGAGGAAGAGGAAAAAGGTGGGGAAAAGAGAAAAAGGGAAGAGAAAAAGGACATGAAAATAGGGAAAAAGAAAAAGGGAGTGGAGAAAGAGGAAAAAAAGGGAAAGGGAAAAAAAGAGTGGGAAGCGGGGAAGGGAAGGAAAAAGGACATAGAGAAGGCTGAAAGAGGGAATGAGGGAAACGAGAAGGGAAAAAAAAAGGAAGTGGGAAAGTGCGAGGAAAGGGAAAAAGGGAAGGTATGGAAAAAAAGAAAGGTAAAAGAATAAAAAAGGAGGAAAGGGAAGGAAAAAGGGCACTGGAAAAGGGAGATGGAAAAAAAAGGTGGGAAAAAGGATATCGGAAAAGGGAAAGAGAAAAGGAAAAGGAAAATGGAGGGAGAAGAGGGAAAATGGTACGGGAAAAAGCGGAAGAGAGAAAGGGGTGGGAAAAGAGGAAAAGGGAAGGGAAAAAGGCTATCGGAAAGGGAAAGGGGAAGGGGCAAAGGAAGCGAAGCGAATGGGAGGGGAACGGAGGGGAGAGGAAGAGAGGGGAGGGGAGAAAGGAAAATGGTAAAAGGAAAAGGGATAGGTAAACGGGGAGGAGAAAAAAAGGAATGAGGGAAAAATAACGGTAAAATAGGAAAATAGGAGGGGAGGAGGATAAAAAGAAAGAGTAAATAAAAACAGAGAATAGGAAAATGGAAAAGAAAGAAAAAAAGGAAAAGTGGTGGAGAAAGGGTGAAAACGAAAAGGGCAAACAAAAATGGGAGAAAAAGGAATGCAAAATTAGAAAAATAAAAACGGTGAAGGGGAAAACAAAAAAGGGAAAAAGGAGATGGTGGAACTAAAATAGTGGAAAAAGAAAAAGGTAAATGGAAAATAAAAAATGAAAAATTAAAGAAAGGCATGGAAATGCAAAAAGAAAAGCAAAAAAGGAAGGGAAAGTGGAAATGTGGTCAAATGCTCTTAATTGTATGATTGTAAGCACGTGAATTCATTTAACAATTTGCTCCAGTGTATCATTTACAATTCCTAGCTATGCCCAGCAACGCTGGGCTCTATTTCTAGTATTATTATATTATAAAGTTATAGCGTATGTCATGAATGAAACCCTAATTTGGATGAATGAGATCATCTAATTGCATCCGAAGGCTGAGATTTATTGCATGAGTTCCTAGCCCCGTGATCGTCCATGCTCTGGTCTCTTAAAAGGAAAGGGAAAAGGGAGGAGAAACAGGCAAATTGAAATGCAAAAATGCACGAGTAAAAGGGAAAGAAGAAAAAAAAAAGAGAAACAAGCACAGAAAAAAGGAAAAGAAAGGGAGAAAACGAAGGAAAAAATGATATAGTACAAAAAGAAGAAGAGGGAAAGGGTGAGGACTGGAGTAAAAGGGAAGGGAGGAAGAGGAAAGTGGTAGAGAGAAGGAAAGGGAAAAGGGAAAGGAAACAGGAAAAGAAAGGGGGAGGATGGGGGAGCGAAAAGGGACATTGGAAAAGGGGAAGAGGAAAAAAAGGGGAAAGGAGAAAAAAGAAAAAAGGAGGGGAGAAGGGAGGGAAAAGGGGAAAAAGGGAGGGAAAGAAAAAGGGAGGGTGAAGGTAAGGAAAAAGGGAAGGAGGGAAAAGAGAGGGGAAAAAAGAAAAGAGGGAAAGTGCGAGGAATGGGGAAAAGGTATGGAAAAAAAGTAATGAAAATGACAAAGGAAGAGGAAAGGGAAGGTTTAAAGGCACAAATATAAAGGGAAGGAAAAACAGGCACTGGGAAAGGAGAAGGAAAAAAAAGATGGGACAAGGGGATATGGGAAAAGGGAAAGGAAAATGGAGCAGCAAATGTAGGGGCATGTCCGGCCGTACTAAGGGAACGTATCTGGTCCGGATCTAACTGAATGCTGGGCAACTCTGACAGCACTGAATAGAACTTGAGGGTCCAAGCACTAATATGCAAATTTTTTTTTAAAAATAAATTGAAGGTCAATGACGAGCCATCATCATTTTTCCTGTCGGGCATGTCGGACCCACTGAGCTCATTCCGTCCTCCCTGCATGATTTCCAATCATCCCTATAATTTTTTTTCAAAAGCAGAGATGGACATGCAGACGAACTTCAATTCCGGAGAAAGCTGCGGAATACTTCCTCCAGCCGAAACTTTGGATTTAAAGGTAATCTCCATTGTTTTTTATGCCTTTTTTTTTCCCTCGTTGCATGCTTGTGTTGAATCGATCTGTAGGAAATGCGGATAGCATCGTCAATAGAGGAGTTTGCTGTGTATCGAGGTATTTGTAATGAAGGCAGAGATCCATCAGCATTGAGTTGGGATGATTGCAATCAGAATGATTTTCTGTCTGTATGGAATTGCAACCTAAAAGACAACAAAGATAAAGCTGCACCAAATTCGGCCTGAGTTTGAAGAGGAACTGAATGATCTGGTTCGACGGGTTTATCAGCATGATTGAAAAATAAGGAAGCAAGAACTCAGTTTGCTAGGGCATTTGCATGGCAGCACACAAAGAAGGCAATTGCAAATCCTATTAATTTCAGAGTTAATTGGGCAAGATTTTCATGGAAGTCGATGCAAATTTCAATGAGGAACAACCAGACAAGGACTGTGAGAGAACAAATGGGTTATTCCAACATTGCCAATTCCATATCCCGTTTGGAAGCAGATTTGAAATTGTTTAGTGAGGAAGTTTTGACTTTAGAAAATCAGTTGAAGGAAAAGCAGATGCAGCTGGTCGAAACAAAAGGTCTTCTTCGTGGATATGATGCATCAACTGTAAGGAATTGCATATGGTGCTGCAGTCTAACAGATTATGTTCAAGTGGGCATAATGGCCTTTTGTTTGCTCCGATAGCCATGCCTGTAAGTAGCACTTAAGCACACATAGCAAATGAAAGATTTTCAGCATGCATAAGAAATAATTCAATGCATTACCCTTGCCAATCCTACTTCTCAACCTAGCATTCTAAACAGGTTATGCTCAAACGTGCAACATAGACTACATCAACACTAAATAACCTGTGAATATATGTACTACATGAATGTGCATGAATTAGTGAGCGTACCTGATGATATTGTTGTCTTTGGTGCCTCTCTTCACTCTGAAATACCAAACTAAGAAATGAACTGCATTCTCAGCATTCCTAAGAGGTGTACTGTCTCGCTTCAGCATCTCACTCGTTAATATCCTCTTTATGACAGCCCCAGCGCCATCATGTTCCCCTTTGCCATGGCATGATGCAAAAAAATTCCAGCCAATCTTGACATCATTAGCTTGATAAAACCTACCTAAATAGTAAAAGGCCCTTAAAGATTTGAATTGTGATGCACATCCGTCGGACCAAAAAATATGTTTTGAATATTTTACACCTTTACTTATCAAATAATCAGCATGCTTTTGGAGGCAATGTTGTATGAATAAAGTGTCATGCTCTCGATCGTCTGACATGTAAAAATGACTTTCTTTCACAAGTTTGCGATAACCTATGATAAGATTAGGATCTTCACCTTCGTTTGTATGTCTGTAAGATATGTGCACAAGTATTGAACATTGTTCGTTCCTCCAATGCATTGCTTGGATCTCTTGCTGAATTTTGAATGTATAATTCTCGCCGAAGTCAATGACAGACACGACCGTGTCTTTTGGGAATGTTTGTAAACATTCCTTGAACTGAGAAGCCTGCCACCATGCCGTATGATTGTGAGGAATGAATTGCTTTGTGACTGCATCTGCATGTTCCACAAACTCATGCAAGGAAGTGTTCTTGTAAGCCAACTTTTTTTTTTTTTTTTTTTTTTTTTTTTTTTGAAGGTAAGATTTTTTTGTATTGAAAATATTGGAAGAATTACAATACAAAGATCCCTCATGGATCAGATATGAATAAAGTACAAAGGATCCCTCATGGATCTGAATCATGTCTGCAGCTATAGTACTCATACGGCTCTCTCAACCTCTTCTTCTATCCAACTAATACTACAGTATGAACATCTTCTTAGCTAAATAGAATACTACAGGAGTTAAATCCGCATTTTCCACAAAGTCGTGTAAACAAATCTTGAATGCTTCAAGAACCTCTTTACAAATTTAGAAATGAAAAGAAAAGAGACAAAGGGTAACTTTGAACAATCTCCCGCGTGATTCCGAGGAGAAGCTAATATGCTTGAACTATGATCCAATTCTGCATTTTGCTACCAAATGTGAGATTGAAATGAGATCTTTGCATTGTCGGAAGTGCCCGGTCAACCTTACGCAATAGGCTAGACACCTGACCCCTTGACCACCAAAACTCCCCTAAAGTTTGGCTCATGATATCTGGTCTTGATATGGAAGCGTCTTCTGGACACCAAAAAGCTCCCTAGCTTCGGCAATATCAAACAATCGACATCCCGTTTTAAACTCAAAAATTGTGACCAAGAACTTACACCGGCTCTTTCCAAGAAAACATCCTAAATCTTCCCGCTAGCAAGAAAGAGCAAGAGGAGGGAAGAAAACCATCGTCCGATCGGAGGATCCATCTAAAAAGACGCCTAAGAAGACCGAAGCCTTTCTTTCTAATTCACCGCTTAATGCTGCTTCACCTTATAGGCTCCACGCCCTTTCAGTGTGATTTGCTTAACAAAATCATCATTCTTGTTAAGAGACTGAAAGCAGAAGGCCACATTAGTGGCTTACCAACACAAACCAGAAAGACCGCCTTGAAGCTGCTTCTGGATCAAATCTGCAGATTCTTTCAAGAAAGAAACCCCATGGCCATTGGCAAACCCCACTAGCATCAGATTAGGGATTCGGGTCTGCAAGGATGGCTGTAGCAGTGCCGGTCAGAGGAGAAAGAGGGCGGCCTCCTCCCCCTGTTGCCGCCCTAGCCGCAGGCGCAGGCGCTCCGCCACTTGTAAGCCAACTTCATCACATCCTTGCTTTTGACAATTGGTTTTCCCGCTTTGCCTACATCCTTCACATAAGTCTCTTTGACCTGCAACATAATAGACTAGTCAGCAATGCATGCATTAACCAAAATATAGTTCGTCAATAGATCAATCCTACATCATTCCACAAAAACATAGGCTGGAATTACAGGACAAATATACTAACAAAACAGAATTAACTATTCAATGCAAAAAAAGAAAATTGATTACAAATTTTAAAAGACTATCAATGAAATGATAGAGTAGTTACCTTCTCAAAGTTCTTCCAGTCTAACTTTATTGTCTTCCCTCTTTTCTTTTCGACATTTTAGGTAATCAATAATTTCAGCCCACAATCAGCACACTCCATAGTCAAACATTTAGAGTTATGCCAATCTGTAGTCTCTTGCTTAGGACACACCATAGACCTCCACATATCATTAACATTGTTGAAGGTGTGTTAAACTTCTTTGCCTAAAGTTGGGCTGGACCACAAATAGAACACTTGCATGTACAATTTGGACTGTGAATGTTAGGATCACGTCTTACTTTATTAATTGCTTGCCTGACAAACTCCATTCTCATATGGTAAATGCAGCAACACGTTTCCCTTTCCTTAAGCCTTTTGACAAACTTAGGCTTCAAAGCTTCAAACAATCTAAGCCCTATCTTCATGTCCGGATATTGACGTTTGAATCTTCTATAGAACATGATCTGCAATTCAAAGAATAGAAGGTAAGTCACGAAATGTTATTTCTAGCAAAAGATAAACAATTAGATACCTGTGTCTCTTCTAGTAAGTGAATGGGATGCAGATTATACGGCTTTGCTATCTTTTGACCGTTACTATGTCTCCTCAACTTAATCACCTGCCTTTTATTTGGAGAGACTCTAGTTTCAGTCCAAAAGTTGTGTACCTTTTCACGGTCTGAATCAGAAAGCCTATCAGATCTGCTCTTCCTCTTGAACATGGAGCAAGGTCATCCAAATTCAGCGCGTTTCCTTTTGTCCAACGCAGCATAGACAACCCTTCTCTTCATGTTCAAGGCCTTTGCAACCGCTGATCGATTGCTGCATGAATTGACTGCCATCATCAAAGTAGATGACCTCGCTTGATTAACGTCTATAGTCCTGCCACTTTTTTGGCTTTGAAGAGTCTCTTTCACGTTCTCAACAACATGTTGTATACATTAAGTGCCTTATTCCCAATGATGTCAAATTCAGATAATTGTTCAGCAGCCCTGGATATGACTTCCTTTCTATCATCAGAATCCAAATTCAAGCATATCTCATTGATGAAATCCACAATAGCCTTCGAAAGCTTTTGTTTCTTCCTAGTGGTCAATCCTTCCGTGCTATTGTCTGATTGAAGGCCAGCTTTTATAGAATCCCTTTTCTTCTTCCTCTGCAATTTCTTTTTGGCAGCTAATATTCTTCTACATGCAGTGTTAGGAGATATACAATTGCATACCTTGCTGCAACCACTGTTTGTTGCACAGGTCCCATTAATTTTATCATTCAAAACTGGAGATGATATTACCTCAGATGCCTTTAAATCAGTGGAAATTTGAGTCTGCATGTCATTGTCATTGGGAATGCCATCTTCTGCAACTAATTTTCGAATGGAATGTTGCATGTGAATTCCTAGAGTAGAAGCAAGTTCATATGGATCTTGGCCTCCAAACCGAGATGTGAATTCAACTGCATAGAGGGAAACATAATCCATTGAATTCTAGGCCAAGAGCTCTTCAATCCCAACGAAAATTGCATATGCCCACCTTCATGGCAGGAAAGTGATGTTGAAGACACAGGTCTCTTGACACTTCTGAAACCATGGCTAGAGGGTTTGTTGATAGTATGTGAAGCAGAATCCTTTACGCAATCCAACTGATGTACTAACCACAGCTGTTTGGAGGCAAATGCTTTTAGAGGGCTACAAGGACAGAGATGGCATGTCCAGGCTATTGGCAAGTCAAAAAAGAAAGTAACATATTGAAACAATGAGAATGGTATGTCTTGGCTTCACATCGGCCCGACCAGATTTTGAATGTAAATTAATGTTAATATAAAAACATGAACAATAGACTTGTATATATTGGCATCATATCCGATATGACCGGGTTGTATATCTTGTGATATGTAATACAAGAGTTTTTGTCTCCATACATGTTCCACTTTACTACGCTTTGTTTCATGAATCAAAAGAAAAGCTATTGATATCCATTATAAAGAGAACAAGTTCCGCAGGACTAGTTTAACTTCTTCATGCAACAATTGATGAACATTTTGTACTTTCTTATACATTGTGCTTGGAAACGAGAAGATATTGTGTGATAACAAATTTAAGTATCAAAATGCACCATTAAAAATAAGTAAATAAGAAAAAAACTTGCAAAGAATCGACTAGTTTTCTCAACATAACACGGACTAGTTTAACTTCTTCATGCAACAATTGATAAACATTTTGTACTTTTCGATATACATTTTTGCTTGGTCACGAGAAGATATTACGTGATAAAAAATTGAAGTATCAAAATGCACTTGATTAAAAATTAAGTAAATAACAAAAAAAACTTACGAAGAATCGACTAGTTTTCTCAACATAGCAGAAAGATGATGGCAAATGTGAAAGTTCCTTTGTATAGAACTTAGTCATGTGCACTCAACAATCTCGGGTAGGCTTGATATAAGCATGTCATGCACCTCTCGTGTGATCATATATATCATCAGACGTGCCCCCTTCAACTTATGCTTGACCTGGCGCATCCGTGAACTTTGCTCCAATTACATATTCAGCTGGTACCAATACTATTTTGTCATCCAACAACTTGTACTTGTGCTTTGTGCCTTGTAGCAGTTGATAGTAATGACCAGCTATAACCCTGTCACCAGCCAGCATTCTATTTCCATAGTCGTCAATCACATCTTCCTGAAGAATATGCATCTCCTTCACGCATAGGAGGGCCGGTATGGAACATTTTCATGATTCCACGGAGCAGCAAAGATGCAAATATGTCTCCAATTTGGGTACATCGGATAGTTCTTGCTCATCGGTGCATAAAAACCAACTAGCTCTTCTTGTTAAATGGACACGGGCCGAACTAGGCTCCAGCCAGGCGACTTCCACGCACCACAATGCTTTCGAGATTCTCACATTCTCCCCATCTGAAATTCAAGCAACCATTGCAAAAACATGACAGGGATCTATACATGACAAGTGTTGGGTCAGCTGGATTAATAGCAGACACACAATGTATAGCTAGAGTACCAGGCAATGTCTCACAATCTGAACGAGGGTCCCTGTTAATGTCTTACGCCATCATCTCCCATATGACTCTGTCCATTTTGCACTTCTTTTGTCTCAAAGAAAGTGCAAGCGAGTTGGCACCCAAAATCGAACACCATTCTCTTTCCTTTGCTCGCCTCGCTGGGAACCTTTTCTCCAAAGCGACACGCCCATCATGTTCTCCTTTTCCATGGCCCGAGCCAAAATAATTCCAATTGCATCCTAATTTTATACCGTTATAATATTGGGCCACATTCAAATAAAAGGCTCGAGAACACTTAAACCGAAAGCGACACACCCATCGGACCACATGACATGGTATTTGATATGGCCAAAACCTTTTTGCATCATCCAAATATGGTGCTTCTTGAGTCAACTGAACAAAGAAAGCATCATGCTTCATAACATCGAAACATACAAATGAACAGTTTTTTTTCAGCTCGCCATTGACTTTCGTCATGGTTATATGCACCGAATAGTTGTCCGGTCATTGTTCCAATGTTCCGGTTTCGAACCTTCTGAATGGTCAAAAGTGTAGTTCTCTGCAAAGTCCATTCTTGACAAAATAGAATCATCCCTCAAATTTTGTAATCGATTTCTGAATTGTTTGCTCGCCAACTTGTTGAAAAGTTGTGAATAGTGAACTTTGAAAGGTCTTTGAAACATCTTGTCAAGCAATGTACCCGAGTCCCGCTTTTCGGTAACAAGCTTCAACCTCCTTGAAGTGCCAGCTTTTGGAAGGTTCGTTCAATGTGCTTGTAAACTTGACTCTTTCTCCTTAGGGACAGATTTGAATATTTTTTCGATGCCACAGTTCGCACTCTCCCTTGACCGTCCAAACTATGCCACTCTTAAGCCTTCCTTGTCCGCGGCCAAGTAGCTCTCCACATAGCACCAACATTTTGAAATGTTTTAGAAGGAGCTTGGCGGGCGCCATTGTTCTCATCTGCTGCACAAACACCACAAGAACATGTACAATTGGCATGAAATTTGCTCCTCGGGGCCTAAAAAGCTTTTACGTATAGATCGGCTTGTTCATGCTTCACGCGGCGAAGATGTGTTCCTCTCTTTCAACCTTCTCACACACGCGTGAGGCTTAAGCAGCTCGAACTTTCCGATGCTAATCTTCACTTCGGGATGTTCATCTTTGAACATCTCATACAATTCACTCTCTAAGGAAAAAAGCGGCATGTATAAGTAAGATATAAATTAGAACTACTTACGAATTCAAAGATGTTGCGGACATTGCATTAGTTCTATGGCACTTTCGGATCATGATTTGATATACATTCAACTACTCTACCACAACATAGTACATACCATGTAAATGATATGTATAAATGTATAAATAATGTACTCCAAAAGAGTTCGGATGTACATAAAAACTCAATATGTAACCGAGTCCTGCGGCATCATCAGATTACAAATGTATGTATTTCATACTTTTTCTTATGGAAGGAAGTACATTTAAATACTTTTATGTATCACCCTATCTTTCAAAACTATCTTGAGATCGGAAAGCTTAAAATGTACTATAATGTACTTGGGAACTACAAAAATCAAGACTATAATCACACGGCGACTTTCAACACATTTTACGCCTTATGACACATTGGATGTAAGTGGAAGTACATCCAAGTACTTTCTGTTAAACATAGCTCACTCGGTACCTCCAAGTGTAAAAATAGAATTACTGTAGTTGGATGTACTTCAATGTATATCATATACATCCCTTGCATGGAATGCAAATAGGATTACTAAACTTATCCAGGATGCCTGTAAGCTAGCTTCTATCAAGCTTGCAAAAAAGAGGATTAAAAAGACTTAAACCGACTGGGGCATGTCCAAAACTGGATTGGAAGGTGTCCTTTTCTTCCCGACATCCACAGACTTTGGAGAAGTTTTTGTGTGGGTTAACCAAAACTCATTTACCAACCGTTTGGTTGATTCCTGGCATGTCCGCCTGGGTTGCCTTCTGCCGGTGCCCACATATTAGCACGATAATGACATCCGCTTTCTTCTAATTGCGGCTTTTGTGAGGTTTCTTGCTTTGCACTTGAAGAATTCGGGAGGCTACTCCTTTTTGCTCGAGTTTTCCATTCTCACCAACAATCATTTGATAACAGGGAATGCTTAGTCGCTAATTTATCATTGCTATTTGCTTGTTTCACTTCTGCGGACCTTCACGGATATTTTTAGCATAGTATCCTTCCCGAATTGCTTATTTTGATTTCCAATGGCGAGGTTCAAAAAAGAAGTGCGACCTTTCATCCCGAGCGGTTTTTCCGCTAAAGCTCTCCTTTTGCATGGACGTAAATCTTGAACCCGATCATATATAAATTTGCAAATTTCATCAATCTTACGCTTCATTTTCTTTGTCACATTCCCCCGATATTGCAATCTTCTTGCGCCATTTTCCCTTCATTGTTCATCATGGTTCTTGCGTGATTTAGGGTTAAAATTTGGAGGAATTCGGCAAGAAGGAGGGAAATCTGAGTCAGGCGAAGTTTTAGCCGAAAAGTGGGAAATTCTCCTAACGCTCAGCGTTTCTTGGAGTGGTTAGAAGCGTGAATTGAAATCGCTTCATGATTGCGTTTTAATTGACGTGGCAAGTAGTTCCGAAAAAAAAGATTCCATAATATAGCTATTATGTACATACTGAAAAAACGGTTATGTATTTGAAATGTGATACATCTCTTACTCTACATTTGGCCAAATGTAAGACACCCTAGCTTTCTTTTACCCAATCACACTTACCAACTGAATCCTACTCACCAACAAAATTCTACCCAGAATCCTACTTGCCAACAAAATCCTACTAATCAATTTGGAGCTCCAGTCAAAGGATTTACGTTTACTTTTTCTTTCAACTAGTAAGTACAGGTTTTAATTGTCAAAACTAATATATGTGTTTTGTATTTGATAGGTTTCAAATGTTGCTTGCAATCCTTCCATATTATCTCAGAAAAAAATATGTGCTTCGTATTACATTGGATTGCTGGATTCTTTTTGTAATACGGAAAACATGTTATGAAAAAATGATATGAAAACCTGAAATCTACAAAATTATTGTTGTTGGTATAACAATTTTGTAATACATGGTCTTGCATAATTTCCTAGGATTTTATGCATCTGAATGCATAACATCCTAGCTTGTTTTTAAATTCTGTTGTGAATGTACAAAGTAAACTTGGATCACAATGTGTTAGGGCTAGTAACGCAATTTGATCCAACGGCTGAGATTAATCTCAGCCTGTAAATGAGAGGATCAGTTTGTTAAGGTCAAACGATGCATTCAATCAAACCATAGTTGGGCTGACCCACCGACCTAGCCGACCTGCCGACCTAGGTGGGAGAAGGCCGACTTAGGTAGGGATTTTTTGCCGATTTACCGACCTATTTCGCCAAAATTCAACTTTCTTTTTTCCTGTAGTTAATGCATAAATAACATGTAATACATCTCTACTTTTAAATAAATAGTGAATACAGACAAGTTTGCACCTCAAATAATCTAAATAGTTGATTTATGCTATTAAACTTCAGACAAAGCAAAATACATTGTCTTTTGAGGAAATATACATAACAAAACGAGTAAATAGTAGCATCAAACCTCTCTAACTTCTCTATCATGAGTTTAACCTCAGCCCAAAAAGTGACCTCTGATTTTGCATGAATTCGCTGAGTATTCATGATCACAGTACTCACATTTTGACCACCAAACACCCTTCCCCTTATCATATTTACGGATCTTGATGACTTGTTCCCACTCCGGACTTATCATCTTGGCCTAACAAAACAAAATAGTCAATACAAATAATCAACAATTTAACATGTGGTTTGTAACAATGGACATCGATCCAGAACATAATTGAAGTAAACATAATTGAAGTAATTGAAGGCAAGTGACCGTGTGGGGCCACAAATGTAGAACGGAAATTGTGGACAAAATTGAGACCGCAAATTTTGGATCTCAACCATAGCCGAAAGCACTCCAGGGTAGTATTTGCAAAAAATCGTATTTGCAAAAAATCTTGCAAGTTAATTGCTCATCTCCGTTCATTCTGTGTCAATGTTTCAAGGTCAGACTTCTGGCGATGATTACGATGATTGGGCTAATGATGTTCTTGCCCTCCCGCGTCAAATCCAGAAAATATGTGGCAGCAGCAAACTGTGTTGTCCTAATCAATGTGTTATTCTAAGAGCTTTTCTATCTTCTATAGCATTCTACGTGCAAACGCACTGGCAGTCAACGGCACTGGCAACAACGGCAGCTGGAAAACACGAAAAGCGGAAGTCAATGGTAATGGGAGAAAAGCTGATTGACGTTTTGAATTGTGGCGTCGAGTTTTTGAAGCGCTGTGCAACGCAGGATTCAGTTAGCGCCCTTCTTGTGAGTATTGGTCAGCTTAATTGGATTGTTGATAGTGTAGCAGGCTACTCTAAAATGATGAATAAGTTATTAGCACATGATCTTAAGGAACTTCAAGATGAAATAGAATCCCATTGTCGCACGGCCCAAGATCAGCTTCTAGCAGCTTATAAAAAAGACAAGGAACTCATGGATAGTCTGATAAAGCAGAATGCATCGAAGGACCTATCAAAGCTAGAGGACCTGTATAGTCCTGCTCCAGTAATGGACGTGCTTTTGGATTTTGATAGAAACTTAACTATTGCAGACAGTGTTCTATTTGTTGAAAGCCAATTTCCAGTAGAACGTTCTGCCATTATCCCAGAAAGTGTCGTGTCATGTATGACGGAATTTGGGGTCATACATGGCTTACACATAGGAAACGTATCAGGACATTTAAAACGAAGGACTCTTATTTTGAAGTACATGCAACAGACTAGATATCGTAACGAGTATTTGTGCTACGGGGTAGATATGATGTTGCAAATTGCTACTGCTATGAGATATCCAGACAGATATAATGTGATCCATATAGATCTTAAGCCAAGTGATAGTACTTTAGTTCAGACTCAGACTCAGACTCAGACAGACCTCCAGACTCAGGCAGATTCAGACGTCTATATATTTGGCAGACTTTGGGAACTAGTCATTCGACAGAAATGGGATCGTAGTGGTGTCAATGATGATGATATTAAAGCTATCATACATCGTTGTCTAGATCCAGAGCAGCATAAACGACCTACATTTGAAGATATCTGCAACCGTTTATGGGATCTCAAGGAAAAGATGTTGTTGACCTATTTAGAAGGACTAGAAATTAATGAGTTTGAAAGTTTGGAAAAAGTCATAAGAGTTCATTGGGAAAAAAACTTAGAAGAACACGCTTATGGAATCAGCACCAGCAAAGAGCAATGGGGCAATCGACCAGTATCCATTAAAGAGTTTCCAAAACAATCTGATTGCTATTCTGAATTTGAAAAATATCATTCCTTGAGAACCCATGGCTTAAATACTACCCACATAGTACAAGTATTAGGTCAAATACATTTAATAGATCGCATAGAGCTAAAGGCATCAGGCAAAAAATACATACATCGCAGAGATGCACTTGTTCTAGAGCTCATGGCTATAGATTTGAAAAGGAAAATAGAGATCAGGAAGGAGTTGAGGAGGAAAAGCAGTCCGTTCTCCTTAAACGAGTCAATTGATATCATGTACCAGATTGCAAAAGGAATACACAATATACATGAAGTTAATGCGGTGCATAAGGACATAAAGACCGCTAGTATATTCCTGAATACTTTGCAGGATGGAAGCCTCATTGTCAAACTTACTGATCTTAGGAATAGTTATTGTAAACCTGCTTGCCTTGAAGCTTGGACAAAAGAGGAGGCCGAAAACTTAAGGAAGGAAGACGTGTGCAGTTTTGGCCTTGTTTGCATAGAAATCCTCACAGGAGTGCAACCAGATCTAGAAGGGGGCAAAATGCCTTGTTTAACTCAAGGCATCCCTCACAATCTTGGCATGATTATACGTAGTTGTCTAGAACCACACATGCAAGAACTTCCCACCTTTGAAAAAATATACAAGGATCTAGGCAGCCTCAGGGAACAGTGGAAACCAATTCCTCTCATTCCTCTTATTGCTAATAGTGAACTAGTAATACAACCAATTCCTCTCATTCCTCTTATTGCTAGTAGTGAACTAGTAATACCACACTGGGCAGATTTGGGATCAGGGGGTTATGGGGTTGTCAGCAAAGCGCATTGGGGCAGTCAACCAGTAGCCATCAAAGAGTTTAAGCATGTTGAGCATTTTAAACATGAATATGAAATATACAATGCATTTAAAACCATTGATGGCTTAGCTACGACCCACATAGTACAAGTATTGGGTCATACAGTATCAAATCATAGAAAACTTAAAAGCAGTGACAGATATGCCCTTGTAATAGAGCTCATGGATACAGATTTGAAAAAGTTAATAGAGATAAGGCAACAAAACAGTCCGTTCACCTTAAAAGAGTCAATTGATATCATGTACCAGATTGCAAAGGGAATAGACAATTTACATAAAGTTGACGTGGTGCACAGGGATATAAAGCCTGCTAATGTCTTGCTGAAGACTATGCAAGATAGAAGCGTCATTGTCAAACTTACAGATTGTGGAACCTGTAAGGTAGACTTCCACACTCATAGTGACCACACGCACCGTACAGGTACAAAGATATATCGGGCACCGGAAATGGAAGAAGAGGGGGCCCAAATTTCAAGGAAGGTAGACATATATAGCTTTGGTGTTGTGTGCATAGAAATCCTTACAGGCAAACCACCAGATGCAGAAAATTTAAAAAGGAGGGAAATGCCTTCTTTCCCACAGGACATCCCAGACCTTGCCATCATTATACGTCGTTGCATAGAACAAGAGATTCCGAACCGTCCTACCTCTGAAGAAATATGCAAGGATCTAAGCAAACTCAGGGAACAACAGTTAAAGGTAAATTCTCCTTGAATTTGCTTCTGATTAAAACTAATGTATTCATGTGCGGACCATGTGCGCTCCTCAATGATCTTTTCTCTTACATTTTGAAGACAAATAGAAAGGGATGGTTCATAACGTGTTTCTAGAGTCCATAATGTGTTGTATATTAGTTTGGTTAAGCAATATGTTTCTGACAGCAGCAACGTCTTTGTAGGATTATGATTCCTCAATGAAGGGAAAGCGTAGGAGGCTGAAATGAGATGAAAATTACCTCTTTCAAAAAATTTGGATGAGCAGATGAGGCTGAATTGAGAAGGAACTTGAAATTAAATATGATGCATACGGCAGAAAACAAGAATCTTATATAATCATACATGGAATCATATATTCATGTATGAATTTGAGAATACATATTTGTCTTGAGAGACAGTAGCAGCAGACTGGAAGGGCTCCCCCGTAATTGTGCAATGCTTGAGTTGAACTATATTTTAAATATGGAAAAGAGGACAATTTTTATAAGCAGGTGAAAGGGTATATGAAATTTCATGAGGGCATGTCTTTTGAAAAAGGACATATATATTGGAAAAGGCATGTCTATTGGAGACATGGATCAATGAGGTGGACAAGCTTATGTGGCTTAAGGTGACGTGGCAAAATAATGACGGTTTGCAGGCAGCAGATAACCTGCAGAATCCCATTCCGTTAACACTCCCCCTTAGCCGATGCCTGTCGGACTGTCTTCTATGTTCAGGCTTTGTTTATATAGAATAAGTTTGTCTTTTGGGTGGAGGTTTTGCAAGAAAATCTACTCAATATCTTCAGTGGGGCAATATTGAAGTTGAATCCTCTTCTCAAGAATCTTTTCCTGTACAATACTGGATCTCAATATGTTTTGATCTAGCATTGATTCTTGGTTGAGTTGCCATGCTGATGCAGCTTGTGCTATTAGTCTTGATTAACACTGGTCCTTGTGAAGGTATCATGATGTCTTCAAGTAACCTTCAGAGCCATATAGCTTCTTTTGTTGCTTGGCAAATAGCTATATATTCGGCTTCAACACTGGATAAGGAAATTGTAGGTTGATTTTTACTGCACCAGGAGATGGTGCTTTTTCCAGGTTGAAAATAATCTCCCGTTGTAGATTTGTGAATTTCAACATCATTGGCATAAGAAGCATCACTATAACCTGCGAGTGTGAGCGAACCACCTTGTAATGTAAGTCCAAAGCTAGGGGTGCCAGGAAGATAGCGAAGAATTCTCTTCACTGCAGCCTAATGCATAGGTCTTGGATTACTCAAGAATTGACTCCCAAAATTGATTGCGCGAGCAATGTCGAGTTTTGTACATATAACAGCATACATGAGACTGCCTACTGCATTTCATAGGGTGTATTCTTCGTGATCTCTTCTTCTTGAGGATTTTGGAGACACATATTTTGGATAATTTTATATTCATATCCATTGGCGTACTTATTGGCGTGCTCTTATCCATCTCAAATTTCTTTAAGAGGTCTTCAATATATTTTTGTTGACTGAGATGAATTGTCTTCTTTTTCCGATTTCTTAGGACTTGGATTCCTAAGCAGTAAGCAATTTCACCATAATCAGTCATTTGAAATTCTTTGGCAAGAATTTGTTTACACTCGCTCAAAAAATTAAAGTCGTTGCTTACTAATATGGCATCATCCACATACAGAGCTAGAAGCAAAATATGACAGTTTCTCTTCTTGATATAGATGTTACTATCTGCTTCCCCTTGCTCATAGCTATGTGACTTGAGAAAGGTGTCAATCTGTTGATACCATGCTCGTGGAGACTGTTTGAGGCCATATAAAGACTTATGCAACTTGCATACTAGAGTCTCTTGTCCAGGTTGAAGATAACCTTCAGGTTGTTTCATGAAGATATCTTCTTCCAAGTTATTATTGAGAAATGCAGTCTTAACATCCAGCTTGATAGATGTACATATCTTGAGCAGCAACAAGTGTGAGGAGAGTTCTGATGGATGTCATTTTGACAACAGAAGAGAAGGTATCAAGGTAATCGATCCCTTCGATTTGAGAATTTTGCTACTAATCTTGCTTTATAACAATAAATGGATCCATCAGCTTTGAATTTGTGTTTAAAGAGCCACTTACAACCAATTGCCTTGCGCCCAGGTGGGAGTGGTTGCAAGGTCCATGTCCGATTCTTCATGAGAGAATCATATTCAGAAGCCATAGCATCATGCCATCGTTAAGCTAATTGGAGTAGCGGAGAAACCTAATGAGGACATATATCAAGTGACTGCAGAAGTGATAGAGACAGTATTCAAGGAACACAGGAGTGTCATTGTCAAGGCATTACGGTCAGGCCAATGGAGAGGGCGGTCGAGACACATAAACCTGACATTGAGGGATTTGGCAACCAAAGAAAGAATATTACGGATGGGATCCAGATTGAGGAATGGGATCAAGGTACAGGAGGCTCTAACAGTCATGCAGCGACAAGGGCTGCACAGGGAGTTAGCCAAAGCCAGGGAGTTGAACCAAGCAGGGATACACGCTGGGTGTCAGGAATGGCAAAGTCTACCTTCACAAGAAGGTAAGAGAACAGGCCACTCTGGCGCAGGAACAGAATGTGGGAGCACGGGGACAAGCAAAAATAACAGAATTGGAGAAGGAAAACATAAACCCCCTGATGACCGTACAGCAGGGGCAGGAGAGCAGAGTTCTGGGGGGAGCGCTAAGGGCGATAACGTTAGAAGGGAATCAGCACAGAGGAGCAGAAAGAAGCGGAAGCGGGGGTGATGAAGACCGAACACCGCAAGCGGGGATCATGGGCCCAACCTCGACAATGAAGACCAGAGGAAGGCCAAGAAGAACAGGCAACGGGACAGAATACACGGAGACCCCAAAGGATCAACCTCGAGGGAAGAAGCGCTAACAATATGGTACTGGAACTGTACCGGGTAGCCATGGGATGACGGGGAAAGACTCGAGGGTGCTCACAGCTGCGACATAATATGTCTAATAGAGACATGGGAGCACAACGTCAAGAGGCTACCAGAGGAAGAGGGATATCAGCTATTCTCATGCTGGAAAGATAAGGATTTCAAGATAGCAGGCCTGGCCTGTTATGTAAAGAATAGCATAGCTAACAACGCATGTATATTACATTCAGATATCAATAAAAGATACATGGTGTTGAATATTCAATTGCAAAACAAACAAGACCTATTTCTGATCATAGCATACTATCTGCCAAACAATGACAAGCTAGAGTTGCTGGATCTAGGGGAGAATATGATGAAATGGAAGGAACAGGGGCCAATGATTCTAGTAGGGGACTTAAATGCTAGAACTGGACAGGAACAGGCACAAAGCACGAACATTGATGGAATAGATGGTCAGATAATATACACAGCAAGAACACAGGAGTGGCAGAGAGATACAGAGGATAAGGCAGAGGTCAACGCTAAAGGCGAATTACTACTTGAAGTTTGCACGGCGACAGGGGTAATCATAGCTAATGGAGTGCAAAAATGGGGAGGATCAGGGAACTTTACGAGTCAAAATGCATACGGCAAGAGCATAGTAGACTATGTAATTATGAATGGTCAAGCAGTTGAAATAGTTGTAGGACTAAGGCTACAGGACTGGCCGACTGGGAAAAGGGAAAGTCATAGACCGCATTAACACTTAAAGGGAATGGGACGACACAGGCCGACAACACAGGGGAAAAAGGAGGAAGAGAAAAGGAGGATAAGAATCCAATTTCAGGAAAAATAAGGTTTTCCTTCGTTTCACCGAATAGAAGGAAAACTAGATTCTAGAACTATGATTCGGTTAGCAGGTAGTTATTTTGTCTTCTTCCTAGCTCTATTTAGCATCTTTATCGGCCCTTTCTTCCTTCATCAGCCTTCATAGCATCTCCGTTTCCTTTTCCTGCGTTTTGGTCCACCCCCCCACCCTTCTCCGGTTTGTTTAACTTGTTTCGAAACTAACTTTTGTTTGGAGGCCTGGTGCCTAGTTGGAGGCTTGGTGCCTAGTTGAAGGCTTGGTGCCTAGTTGGTGGCCGTTGTGCCTGGTTGAGGCCCTTGTGCCTGGATGGAGGCCTTAGTGCCTAGATGGCCTTGGTGGCCTTTGGTTTGTCTTTCTTTGAATGCAGGGAAATGGTTGCTGTGTGCCTTTCGTTGGCATGGCTTTTCAGAAGTGAGCTTTGGTTTCGAAGCACAAGATGAAGATCAAGCGAGGAGACAAATTCAATCATGTTTCGTTTTTGGCAGCTTCATTGCTGTAATGTATTTACACCCAATAAGGCTAGTCAGCATGAGGGTACAAGATCTATTATGGTTTTGGGCCTAGCATTGGTTAGTGGTCCCATTATCGTCAGGGTTTTTCCTCGAAAACCCGAAAGGGCGAGGTTTTTTAATCCCGGCCATAATGGTTTCACTAGCTTGCTATCAGTATGTACTTGTTTTGGTTATCAAGGAGATGCCCATGGCGCCTGCTTGCTATGGCCCCGAAGTCTGGTGCTATAAAGTTTGGGAAGAGACGTGCATCTGATTCCTCTGGGCATGTTCCGGTATGGCTTCAAGCCATGGAGGGCAGATTGGAAGCGAAGTTTGACAATCTGAGTGGCCTTTTGGAGAGCAGGTTGCAGGCTAAGTTTGATGATCTGAGTAGCTCAAGGGCAGAAATTATTACGGCTCTGGAGGCCAAGGTTTCCTCTCTGCAGGAAGAGATCCAACAGAGGAGCAAGAGAGCAAGAGCCCCTCTCTTAAAATATTATGAAAATATGAAACAGTATGATGTCTGGAATCAGTTGGAGGACTGTTTTCTAGAGTTAGAGAGCCACTTACGGTCGCTCAAATCCCTGGACGCAACAGCCGAAGACATCATTGCTAGAGGTAAGTTTTTGATTTCTAAGAGGAAAGACATAATTTGCATCAGGGATAGGGAGGGGCCAAGTGTTGCAGACTTCTATGAGATGGCGGATTTAACCTCTTGCGATTTGAAAAACGGCCCAAAGATAGGGCTAGATGGATCTGTGGTTACCCTGTCTTAAGGCTCAGGATGTTTTGCTAATTTATAAACCTGTTCTAATTTTTTGGTGGGTTTCTTGTGGTTCAGTCGTTCTGCTTTTTGCTACTCAGTTGTTTGTTGGTTGAGAAGTGAAATTGTTTGTTTTATTCTGAATAAGAGACAAAGTCTCAGGAAGTAGGTTGCAAAATGGTTGGGTTTCTGGTTGGATTTCTCAGAGTTTGTTTCTTTATCAATTTTTGTTCTGCCAATGCTCCTGTCTACCTTGGCTGCTCTTGTGCACTTGTTTCGCTTAATTTCCAGGTTATGTACTCGGCTACCTTAACTGCGGGCGGTTTGATGACCCAAAATTGTTGGCAGAGAGGGCAGCCATACCCAAAGACCTGTGATAATGAAAAACCCCTTTTACCATGTTTCGTCTGTTTTTCCGGCCTGTTCTCATTTAACCTGCATGAGAGCTCTGTTTTCGGATTTGCAGACTTCGAACCCTGGAGCCAAGCGGGAAACATGCCAGACCTTGCAAGACCTAGGAATCGTCTTTTCGGCTCTGCGCTTTTCTTCATTCATGTGTTTTCCTTTTTTGTGTCTTTAATCTACTTATCTCCAACAATGCACATATGTTTACTTGTTACCCTTTTCAGCTTTATTCATACAATCATAATAATTTTATATTTTGCTTTCCGTTGAACACATTGGAGCACATGGTTTTATTTTAAAGCATGGTGTCTTCTAATGCTCATTTGATTCGAAAGCATAGTGTTTTCTGAATGCTTAGTTAAATTAATTTGGGTGAACTAATGGATGGAGCGCATCATATTTCAAGTGTTTTATGGAGTCTGTTTTAACCGTACTGGATGGTGATTGTTACTTTACGATGTTGTGGCTCGAACGTTATATTTATTGGGTGTTTATACATGGTTACTTTGGTGTAACGAAGTAAGCAGAAAAGTTGTTTTACCTTGGGCTTTGTATCTTCCAACCTTATTTCATCATAGATATTTTTGCCCTTTTTCTCTTTGCCATTGGTGTGTGCATATTCTCTAAGATCATATTTTCTTTGGGATTTTTTGTAAGTATGTGGCCTTCTATGTTACCCAATTGTTTAGGCCTTGGCCATTTCTTATGAATAGCTTCTAGCCTTTATTCTTGGCCTGAGCTTTAGTCGATTTGCTTTCGTTCTGCCTCTTCTTCAGCATTCTTGTCTGTTCTGTCCCATAGTAGTTCTAGAAATATACAGATACATTCATACAAACAATCAGGGAGGAAATGGGAAAGTGGGAATGGGGAAAACACAAGGCGGATGACAATGGCAATGTCCTCAATGACATCATGGTGAGAGTAGCAACAGAGGTATTCGGGAAAAAGAAAAGACCCAGGAAGAACAAGGCTTTCAAGGCATCAGTGTGGTATGATGACGAATACAGGGAACCAAAAAGAAGAACCAAAAAGCACATAGGGAAGGAGATATATCAGACAGAAAAAACAGCATACCTAAGGCTATTGAAGTTAAAATGGAATAAGAACTTGCTACAGCATCAATGGGGTCTGGCAAAATTGTTGAAGAGACAGCCCCGAAGGTTTTGGAGGGGGTTCAAAAGGAAGGGAGGGGAGAATATGAAAACAGAGAATGAGTAGGACAGTATTGGAGCAGCCGGATGGGAGAAATACCTGGAGAAATTGTATAAGACAGGGGCATCACCCGTACCAATACCAACACTGCAAGATTCAGATAGACCATGCTTCAACATGCAAGAGGTAATGGTAACCTTAAACAGGATGGCTAATCACAAAGCCCCGGACCTCTATGGTCTGATAGTGGAATTGCTAAAATGTGCTGAAACAGAAATAGGGAAAGAGGTCACGGAAATTTTCAACGGCATAATACATACAAAACTTCCAGACAGGTGGACATACAATAGGGTCATACCTCTACATAAGGCAGGAAGCAGGCAAGACCCAGGAAACCATAGGACAATAATAGTGAGCTCCATCTTCGCAAAATGGTTCGGAAAAGCACTGGACAGCAAATTAAAGAATTGGGCAGAAGCGGGAAACATGAGGGCACAAGGACAAGCAGGTTTCAGGCTAGAACACTCAACCACAGACCATCTAGTAACCCTTCGGATATTAATAGAACAGAACAAAGCACTGGGAAGAAAGATAATTTGCTGTTTTGTAGACTTCAGGAAAGCATTCGACACATCCCGAGAGAGAAGCTATTACAAAGGTTGATAGATATGCAAGCTCCAAGAAACATGGTAAGATCGATTGCAAGACTATATCATAGGGTATATGCGAAGATAGAGCAAGAAGGACAGCCAATAGATTGTGATACAGGCTCAAACAGGGTTGCCCACTATCCCTGACTTTATTTGGGATATACATAGATGCTTTACAGGGTTACATAGCAGAACAGCAGGGGGGAAGAATATGCCCCTACGTTAGGAGACACCAAGGTACCGATTATGCTATAAGTTGAAGATCTGAGTATGATGGCCACAAAAAATAAGGGGATGCACAAACTACTAAAAATACTGGAAACATTCTGTGAAAAAACTGGGCTAACAATAAATCTAGCAAAGAATAGAATAGAATAGAATAGAATAGAATAGAATAGTTTTTTTAACGTCCACGGAGACCAATAGGTCATGGGACCCATACAATGGGCTAGTACAATCATTACTACTAGGATTAAAAAACCCCTGCCTCGAAAGGTTTTCAAGGGAAAAACCTTTGCAGTAATGATGATACTAGACAAGCGGAGATAATGACTACTGAGGGCTCAGTAATTGCTGACGTTTATCTAGAACCTCAAGTATGTATATCTAGATAGTTATTTTCGCCATAAGAATAGGCATAGACCCTTTAGATATAGGGAAACAGAAATAGAGGAAGCAACGGAATACAGGTATCTGGGGTATGATGCACATGGCACAGGGAAGTGGGCTAAGGGTGCAGACACGAGGTTCCAATCAGCCATAGGAAGCTATTTCAATATGAAGAATTCCTGCAACAAAAGCAGAATAATTGACTGGGACATCAAATGCTACTTATTCAGTGCAGTAGTAGCCACTACACAATTATATGGGGCAGAAGCTTGGGGGCCAGGCTTAACAGACAAAAAATGGGAAAAAGAGGCGGAATCCTCAGGCAATGGCACAAACAGAAATTTAAGGTACGGACAAATACGCCATTGACAATCATGATCCTCGAAACAGGGCAGAAACCAATGGAGGTGAGAGCATAGGAGAGGACCATAAGGTACCTGATTAAGGACAATGCAGGAGACCTTCAGGGGAAATTGTCTAGTATTGCAATCACTGAGTCAGCAAAGTCACATATTCTCATAGGCAGTGGATGGTTTAAGGATGTGGCAAAATGGACCAGAGAGATGGGATTGAACCAGAGTGACCTAATAAATGAAGGGCAGTGGAATGAGGAGTGGGCAGACAAAGCAACAAAAGCATGGCTGCAAAGGCACACAGGACCCAAGACAATCTAGCTCATGACAGTTTTTAACCCAGAACAGCATGTAGGATACAATGTGTATCGGGATAACATATTGGGGGGCATATGCATGCTACACCCTACCATTTTTTGAACCTGCCAAAGTACCTGCACTAGGTACTTTTGGATTGGGTACTATTTTCTTGTTCTTTTGGTCAAAACTAATTCAAAAGTTCAATATAAAATGTCAAAAGCATATCAATGTTCAAGGTTAAGATAGAGATAATACTATTGGAGGTCAAAATGAATGCATTCAATTTAACATTTGTAGGTATTGAGATATTATAAAAGTACCCCGTACCCATTGTTGGGTACTTTTTTAGGTACTTTTATAGTTCCTAAATGGTACTTTTTTTGATAGAGTGTAGCATGCTTATGCCCTGGGAAAAACCAAAACCGCGCATGCTACACAAGTCCAGGGGCCTGAGGGCACAAGGGACGTTAATCTCTATTCTATTCTATTCTACTAGAAAAAGTGCCCAGCGTTGCTGGGCTTTTGTCGGGATTAAACCAAAAAAATAACATAAAGAAAAGGTTGACAACATTGGGTTTTTCCTCCTTTGCTTTTGATTATTTTGTATATAGCACGTAGATTATAAAACACAAGAAGTCAATTCGGATTATGCAAATTAGATTCTAGGGTTATGCGAAGTTAGATCTCTAGAGTTAGTCCATGATCTCATACTGAGAGCATATGAGAAGATATAAATGACATCACAGGACAATGCCAAAAGCTGGACCTATCAGAAGATATTGTGTACAGCTAGGTTTTTAATGAACTTATTGCCGTCATGCATTGTTGTTATAGTGGTTAAAATTAGGATGTTGTTGATTGTTATAACAGCATTCAAAAATAAGATTATCTTTATTGTTGTGAAGGTGATGTGCATTCAACTGGACAAATGGTGATGCTCTGCATTTCACAAAAGATGCCCCCCTTATTTGTGCCTTGCCATTCTTGGAAATGCAATATCATGCTTTGCAATGTCATGGACCTTGGGCATAATGGACCTTGGGCATAATGACTACTATGAATAATAATTCTCCTCTCATCTTTCCTAAAAATCCTATGAGACATATGACGACTCAAGGTTGGTGTTACTGGAATTTTTGAAGGTGCTTAGATTTGCATCAAAATGTTTTCTCTGCTAAGCTTATAACTTGCAAACACTTCCTAAGAAGCTTACTGGAAATTTTGGGTCACCATCTAAAGATGAGAGAATACAAAATATTAACCAAGATATACATATATGCATGCGTATTGAATACTGAATGACTGCAATAACAATATCACCCAAAATATGAAGAATGTTTTGACATTGATGCATAGTAGTTTTGTCGGCCCAATGATGTAATTTAAATTGTAGCTAGGTTTAACAAGTAGACCATAGAAATAACACCCCGTACCCAGTAAGTTCCATCCTTACCCCAAAGGGGTTGCCCAGTTGTGCATGCAACCATGCTCGGACTTCTACTACCTGCAATAACCATTCTTGTTTTAAAACTGACATATGAGTACCAAGGAAATAAAAAATCAAGATGGAACCTTTTTCTTGTGAAATGCTAGGCCAGAAGAACTTTGAGGAGAGTACTTATCAGCCCAAATTGTTCCCGGAACACCACATAGGTCAGGATCACCTGAGAGGTGGGTAAAAATGATCAATTGCAGTCCTTATTACACCTGATTTGTTTTTCAACATTCAGAATCCTTTTAAGCATCCAGATGGTCACTCTAACAATTATATGGCAAGGAGAATGTAATCAAACTGGGTATATGATTATGTACTTCAACATGTGTCTGTTGGAAAAACCATTTTCAATGATCTGTTCATGCAACCTTCTCAATTCCTCTATGCTGCTTTATCCTTTTAAAATTCTAAGTAAAGTAACTTTGGTAGGCTTTATGCCTTCAACCTGCATGCTGTTGCAACATTCTCGAGCAAGAGAGCTTTGAGCATGCTGAGCATACCCTGTAATCAGTGTGCCCCATGAGACTGCATTTTGGTTCAAAGGTCCATCCAAGACACGGTGTGCTTCGTTTAAGCTCCCATTTCACTCCCACTTCTAGCATACATATCAATAAAGAAACGCGGTCATGTGGTGCTTGGAGCCACCGCCTTGCTCTATGCTAACTATCTTTGCCACATGCATGTAACAAACTTGTCGCATATTGACGCCTTATTTCCCCAATGATGCAAAGATATTTGAGGAAATGGGGTGGCTTCAAAAAGGCCAATCGCGCATTTTGTAGAAGTTTTTAGATTATTTTGATCACATTCTAACACTGGGAGATGGCAAGAACCTGGTTATCAGAAGGTAAGGGATCCTTGAAACAAAAGACACCTTATGAATGGAGTGTGATGTTTCACATTTCTTTGTTGCCTAGCAAGCAGGGAAATCAGCAGACAGGTATTTATTGGATTGGATCCTCCCTACTGTCCGTAGTATGGACTGCATCATGAGTTGACCACTCTTAAAACTTAATTAGGCGGAGACCCTAGGCGATCGAAATAAATGAACTTAATCAAAGCATCAAGTGTGTGACCATGATCCATCTCCATGCTCTGAATATTGGTGCCGTTTCTGAGGATGTGGACTAACTTTCTGTTGTTGATCTTATGTTATATTGCATGTTGTTGCTTGAATGTCTTGCAACACCCATGCAGAGAATTGAGGTAGCCTTTATAGTTAGTTGCGTACTTCGGGATTACTAAGCCCCCTAGAATTTCTCGTTGATGCCCCAAAGATCCCGCCTAACATGACCGCATGTACAAGTCCAACTCTTTGGATAGCAACTATGTGTAGAATCGGATGATCTCCCATTTTTCATGCAGAGAGCTTGAGGCGGCGTTGGGGAGTTCCTTGGCATTAGCATGATATTTCTTACCATGACCATTATCAAAGGCTCCAATTTTTGTGTATCAAGCATTCGCTCTAATTATTCGCTCAACATTTGTGTCAGACCTAGAACATCCTTTGTGACTAATCTTCTAAGGAACTAATACACAAGTTCCCTTCACTTGCATAAGATTTCAACCTCAAAAGACAACGTTTCATTTTTTTTTTTTTTTTTTAATGTTGCCACGGTTTGTAAACATAGCAAACTGAATTTCAATTCATGATGTCCTCGTTAAATTCCATTTTCACAATCAGAATTTACATGTGCACAAGGAGATCGAGATTGCAAGGACATACCTCATTTTTCAACTTTATCCAAAGAACACGGAAAATATAGCAGCAAACATGCATTATTAAATATGTAATAGAGCTGTGAGAACTGAAGTAATGAATTTGTAAAAAGTAAAGCCTAATGTAGAGGCCAAAAATTATTGGTCAAAGTGCCTTAGTGTCCCAGTCTTCACCATGAATAAATGTCTAGGGCATTTTACATTGTCACATCTTACACACATGATAAAAGCTGGGCCTGTTGTTAATATCTTTGTTAATAGTGCTGCTATTGAAATGTATCCCAAATGTGGCAGCATGAATAATGCGTGCTCACTTTTTGACTGTTTGTCCACACAAGATGTCGTGTCGTGGAGTTTAATAATTTCAGGATATGCTCAATATGGCGAGAGTGCAAAGGCTCACGGGCTGTTGTTCCGACATATGACAACACAAGGTGTAAAGCCAAGCCATGTTACGTTTGTTTTCAGTGTGTTGTATGCATGCAGCGATGCATGCATGCATCATTATGCATGTATTGTAGATCTTCTTGGTCGTGTATGGGCTAGAGTTTATGTTCTGTTTCTAAAGCCAGAGAATCCAACAAATAATCCCTCAAAGATCTGGAGCTAAATTCAAAGATGGCAACATTTTTTTGAGTCTTCCATGGATCCCGATCCACATTAAGTATGTCATTTCCAAGGAGATCAAATAAGAAAAGAGCTTGAACCGTGTCTTGACACTTATGGCACTACTAAGACAATTAAACAAATATGTGGTAACCCAATCAAGCAGGCTTCAGGTGTTATTGGGGTATTCAAAGAGACAACCCCTATATACCACGGTTGGTTAGAGCAGGAGAATAGAGAAGAAGTAGACAAGTGTTAGGAACAGAAGAAACATCCATAATCAAATAGTTGGATGCTTAGAGCCGTGGCAAGGATTAAATGTTCCATTTTTGCAGAGGATGGGTAGGCTACGGCATGGCATAAAGCCTGAGATTATGCTTGCAAACTATCTTTTAGTCAGGGCTTGTACACGAACTCTAGGTTTGGATCTGAGAACAGAAGTTATCTTATGATCAAACTTGTCACCTACCTCCAACTCAAAGTCGATTCAAACACGAAGCACCCACGCTCATGTTCAGTGGCTCACTTGTAAGTGTGATCAACGACTTGGCCTTGAGAGTCTAACTCCATCTTCATTATAAATCTCCATGTAAGAGACATGGGTCAGAAACTCCCTGCCAGAGATCTGTGAAGTTTTATTGACAAAACAATATGCTTATGGCATGCAAATCTCCATCATGGCATGTGTATAATATGCTGGCAGGAATGTACGTACATTCTTTATGCTGTAAAAGACATCACGGACGCCTAGATGAATAATACCAGGAACATCTCCTGATCCCTGCATTGTATAGGTTTTCCCACTACTCGTCTGTCCATGTGCAAACACTGTGCCTGTCCAACAGCAAAAGCTTAATAAAGACATTTCACTAACATTGGTTATGTATGAGAAACCTAAGTTTTTGAAATATATGCTTTGTAATAGACGATACAACTCTTGCTTAATATACTTTAGTGCATGTACGTCGTCAGTTTGCAAACAATTTAAAAACCCAGTCTTTTTAACATGTGTCTTTTACCATTAAAACCTCGTACTGCAGAAGCAATTACTTCCTTTGTATGGATGTTGTAGACCTCTGCATTTCTGGCCTTTGTACCAAAAACATGATCTGCATGAACACTGAACATTAGAAGTAATCACTATAAGTTAGCATAGGGATTAAATGATATGCTCTTACCAAAAGTATAAGAAGAAGAAGGAACAGGTATGCCATATGAATTGCACAAGGAAATAGTATTTTCATCCACTTTCCAAGGGTTATTTATATCATTGTCTTGCTTTATGATTGGCCTCACGCAAACAGCAACAAATATTCTTTCCATGTCTTTAAGTCGTGTCTGCTATACAGTAGAACTTTGTCACTGAATGCATAAGAGTTTAGATTGCATCAAACGTGCCCTGCTCCTTCTGTCTGAAAAAGAAGAAAGTTGTGCTCTGCATAGGTAAAAAGATTCATCAGCATGATACGGTTTTGCCTTTGATTGTAATGTGATATTGATGGCCAAATGGCCTTTGCATTTTTCAATGAGCATTCTAAGGCCAGAAGTAAAATCTTTATTGCTCATCTTGGAGATATGAGCTGCGCATTTAAATTATTTTAAATGCTGCCAAGAAAATACCTGGATTTGCAGTCCATTGTAATTCTCCACCAATGCCCTAATGTACATATCCTAACTGGTTGGAAATCCGTAGAACAGAGGCCCAAATAAAAATAGATTCCACAAACGGCCGACTCTGTGCCATAAATCTAGGTTCCATAAATGCCCAAAACAAAAATAGGTCCTACAAAATGCCCGACTCTGCTCTTGTTCTGCACTTCTCGGTGGATTTGCAGGACCACGAAAAATGAAAATTTGAAAAGCACAAACCACTGTTGAAAAATGGAATAGCCGAATTAGAGCATCTACCAGAAAAGGTCGAGCCAAAACGGGGATGCAAACCAATTTTGAGGCAGCCACAAAGAGATCAAACTGCAAACTTGCCATCCGACTTCCGCTCAATGGCATCAACTCAGATCCAAAAAGAAGACGCCCAAGGAAACCGTGCAATGAAGGGACGAAAATACCTTTAAAAAATCGAACGGGGAAAATGCTTAGGAACTCATCACCGGCACCAAATCGAAATGGCCATAAGCAACTCAGGGGAAAATGTTTAAGAACTTACCATCGACACCAAATCGAGAAAGGAAAGGCATCACCATAGCTCCGGTGGTTGTTGCAATGCAATGGCTATTACAAAGTGCGCGCAAAACAAAACCGCTAAATCTACGGATCAAAACAGATTAAAAAAAGTCAACGGCCAAGATGCTGCACAGACTATCACAAAACTCCTTTATTATTATATATAGATTCTATTCTATAATATATTTTGTGTACTTTGTCTATGGGAGTTTGAAGAAGGTATTGCCATTACAAATGATATTACAATTGTCATAAGCATTAACATTTATACAGGGTAAATTTTAAGGAGCTCAAAATTTTAGCACTAAGATTACGTTTGGCTAAACTTGAAAAAAAAGGAGAATTTTGCATTTCTATTTGGCTAAATTTGCTTAGAAGTAATTCTTAATGCATAATTATACTTGGCTAAATTTGAACTTTTTTCGACCACTAACAATTTTATTTGGCAAATTTGAGTAATACAAATTTTGTATGCCTTGCAAAAGTGTGCCTCATCTTAATGCATATCCTAATTTTAAGAAGCCTTATTGCAAGGCTATATAAGTTTGACTTCTTTTTCCATAGAATCAAGATAGGGCTATAGAGTAATGAAAATCAAAGTTTAAGTTCCAGTTTTAGGAAAATACAGCAAGAAGAAAGAGCTCAGCAATAAGTATAGCAATCAACCATGAGGTTTAATGTAGCACATTCACAACCTTCAATAAAAGAATATCGCCAGGTGAAGACATGGGTTCTTAGCTACAATAATCGTCCCTTTCACCACACAAATGGTATCACATATGGTAACACCCCCTCTTACATTTAGGCTTCCCAGACCATCTTCCAATATATGGTGGGATCCTGAGGGAAGCCTTGTGTAAAGACTTCACGATCGCTGAGTGTTGTAGTTTCATTTAAACAATCCTGTAAGGATCAGCCTTGTAAGAATAAAAGACTTTGTTCTTACCAATGAAAGCCTGCAACAAAACTTTTGTGGCCTAGAGAGTGTATTGCATTATAACTTTCTTGATAATCTCTAAAATAATTCTATGTGTGTTCCCTGAGCGACCTGTCTGTAAAATTTCAATTGCCGATGGAAGGATCTTCTAATAGGTTATCAAGATATTCTACAGTCTGCTTCTGCATTTCCTCAAAAACTGTGATCTATCTTCAAAGTGGATAATAAAATAATAATTTAATGGTTAATTAACATGGATTATAGCAACGTTAAAACAACACGTCTAAGTTAGTACAGTATGATGTGAACTTGAATCTGATATTTCTCAGCAATTGCATTACAAACGAGGTTTTCAATATTATCTGAAAAGATGTATTCTCGATCACCGATAACTTTAGTAGTATCTTCCATACAAGAGACCCATTCAAGCTCAAAAGCAATGATACTTGTTGCATTACATAGACAACATGGTGTTTGAGATCTAGGCTAGAAAAATATCTATTTATGAAAGTAAACTTACGATGTATCAGCCACTAAGACGTTACTTCTATCCATTAGAAAGCATTACTTATTCAAATATTAAAAGATAGAGAAATCAAAATTAAACAAATTTCCTGTGCATGAGACAATAGTTTATTCTAATAGTCATATCTATCGCTTCTTGACAGCAAAATAATCTAATAGCTTATTTACCTAAAGGAGCATATACTACTACTTGTGTGTGTAATTAGATCTGTGTATAGCAGACCATGAACCTTTGTTAAGCTTGCCAGCAAATGCATCAATTATGCTGCATTGGATACCAACAGTTAGCAGATTATACATACTTTTATAGCAAAACCTATGAAAATCTAATGCAGCTACAGTACCTGGTAACAACATTTTCGAGAGATGTACCAACAGTAAAATACAGATATAGTGTTGATCACAGACATGTTCTTGATGTATGTTTTGCTAAGAGGAACAACACTTCTTGATTAGCAGTCCAAAGTCTCGGTTTTCCTGCAAATAACACACAATGATACTATGTGCATAACATCGCAGAGATACAAAAGGACATAAATGTTAGCAAATAAATGGAAAATAGAGATTGTCATAAAAATAGAGCCAAATATGCTGAAGGTAGATAGATCGAACCCAATCAAATAGGTAGTGACCCTTCTATAACAGCATGTTGGTCCCTGCAAAAACATCCAGATATGGATTTAACTTATTTTCTAGAAAGGATACACACACAATAATAGGGCTCAAAACCACATGCAAATCCGACATAGGAGGTTAGCCTTGTACCTCTTGCTGTGGGAACATAGAGCAGCAAATTCAGGCTATCCAGCAGACGCGAAGCATCGGTCCAATCTAGCCTATCTCCACTTGAACAAAAGCATAACAAGAAAGCCACTATAGGCAGCGATTTTTTGCAGCAGAAGAACCATCGGTGGGCAAGACATGGCTATTTGCCGATTTTAGAGCTTGCTGATTCGTCTATAGAGAAGGCGATTGTGATCACCGTCCTGCAGATTCACTCGGCGATATTTCAGATGTTACGAAATTTGCCCCCTTTTATATGGCTATTTTTTTTTTCCCATGAAAAATCATCCCTTATAATCTTTCGCCACTTTTTTCTTGAATATCCCTAGAAAATTGCCTTTTGGCGATTAATCGCCACTCTTTTATACCCTGCATTTATATTATCAGTATCAAAATTACAACAAGTATTGATATTAAGAGTGATGTAAGTCGAAATATTATCCATGATGCTATTATCAATACATATAGCGCCATATGCTAGCACTGATATAATTGCGAATATGTGATACTATAAATGAAGCTGATGATACTGTAACTGGCATAAGCTATTACACTTATATTGTCATTAGTACCATTGGATTAATAAATGATGGTAAAGTTGATGCAATATGTGATATTATTCATGACACTATTAGTAACACATATATTGTCATTAATTAGTATTGATATAATTGTTGATCAAATTTATGACGATGCTAATTATACTATAGATGGTAGAATCTTGTCAATGGTAGTGTCATTGTATCTATATCACTTAATACTTTTTGAAATTTTAGGTGATATTAAAGTGATGAAAAATGTCTATCGTCTTGTAGTGCATATGAAGCTTGGATTGGAAAGCAACCAATACTATCCCATCTAAAAGTGTTTGGTTGTATTTGATATGTGCATGTACCTAAATAAAAACGAAGAAAATGGGAGGACCATAGTATCAAATGTATCTTTGTTGGCTACAGTATGTCTGCCAAGGCATATCGTATGTACAACCCCCTTACCAAGAAGGTTTTCCTCTCCCGAGATGTTACATTAATTGTTGAAGATACCTTCTGGAATATGAAAGACGTATCTCCAACTTCTTGGTGTCAAGGCCCCTGGCAAGTCCTTCATCCTCCAATATCTCCTCTCATTCAGCATGATCGCATGCAACCCAATCCTCCAATTATTCAAGCAGAACAACAAGCTTCTGTTATAGTTCCAAAGGAAGCCCTTGCAAACACAAACACTGAAGAACTTGTTCCCAAAATTATGCAAGATGAAGATGTTCAAAATGCCCAACCAATCACCTCCAGTGACAAAGCCTGATAATGTGCAACAATTTATGGATAGCCCACTTTCTCTAGTGGCATCCCCAAGTACAAGTCAATATGGTCGAAAACATACTCCTTCTTTGAAGACTTTGGAGACTACTCTGCTCCTCATATTCCAATATATGTGGCTTTATCCTATCAAATGACTCCCATGCATCTAACCTCAACATTTTATTTCTCTAATTCAACCAACCTTTGTAGAATTTTTTATTTCTCCTCTTCACACTACAAGAGAAAGGTGCTCATATCGTCAGGTATTACGTCGAAATTGTTGACACAAATGGGATCTTCTAAACTCCATTTATTGTCACATCCTTGTCACTATGCTGACATATTCATTTGCCACAAAGTTGTCACCGGAGCGTCAACTATTATGACAAGATTGTGTCATGTTCATTTGTCACAAATTTAGACGCAAAGGCAATTTCTAGCAACACTGCAACGACGATGTGTCAAGATGGCATTGATATTGTTATGAACATTATAACAAGTTTATTACCAATATACTATCAAGCATTTGGCATCATAGTAACACAATTGTAGTAAATAGTTGTGGGATATAATTATTGATATTTCAACAAAATTGTGACAAGCTAATAACAAACATAATTGAATCTACTTTCTAGAATTGCATCAAATTTAAAACTCAAAAACTGTTCAACGTTGCACTCCTATTAAGTCAAGTCTTGTGTGAAAGGACACAATAAATTTTAAGGCTCAAGTTTTTCTACTTTGCATCATCTAATGAGTCAAGTCTTGTGTCAAATCTAGTAATAAAAGAAACAAGAAAGTTACGACAAAAAAATAATCAATCACCTACAAACACAACCAAGATATTTTGCTAATAGCATCTCTCTCAAAATTGCCCTTATTTCGAGTAAACAGAACGCTTTTTTCCAAATTGCAAGAAGATGGTACAGAAAGTTGACTGATTTTTTTATTCATAATCATTATAAAGTTTTAACAATGCTCATAGGCAAAAATTACATGCTGAAAGAACTAAATTTCAGAGACTATCATGAAGGTAATAGTTTAATCTTCTCCATCTCCACGGTCCTCTTCATGTTGTGGACTGCAACAGATGCCTTCATCGATGCCATTCTTCTCTCCGCTGCATTCTCCCTTGTTCTCATGTTAGCCACATTTAAGACATATCAAACTTCTCAAATTTAAAGACAACTCTTCTCTCAGCAGTACCTTATTCTCTTGAATTGTTTCCAGGCAGGGGAGGGGCTTCTTCCTGCCTGGTTTAGCCAATTTGGCGTATCTTTCTTGCTATCCTTTACCGGCCTTTTGGCCTCGTCCCCCGTGACCTTCGCCCTCGATCCTAGTTTGTAAGGAAGTTCTCCGGTAGCTCCAAGCGGTTTGTTGGTTTCTTGCGAGTCCCCATTCTAGAATCGCGATCGATCCGAGACATCGGACGCCATTCTAGAATGGGACGACGAGCATGCATGTCATGCATGCATGCGCGGCGGCATGCCCGCTTCGGTTGGAATTCGACTATTTCAGGCGCGTTTCTGATCCACGACTCATCGGGCTTCCTCTTCTCTCGTAGCCCTTATTCTCTTGAACCCACCCTCCCCCCCCCCTTCTTTTGTTTATTATATTTTGTACAAGTTACGTTTATCATATTTTTCCACCCTACCGGGTGATGCTATTCTCGCTATGTTTTCTCATTTGTTGTGTTGGTGATGTGCAGTACGGGCTGGCGAGCATCCGCTTCGACTTCTCCATGCGAGGGTTTTGGGAGCGATTCTATGCCTTTACGCTTGTCTAAGCCCCTTGCGAAGGTTTATCACTAGGGTTTTCCTCCGAAAACCCGGGCGGGTTTTTAATCCCTGATAAGCTTTCGCAGTACATCACCACTCATCTATTAGCATTGTATTTTTTTGGGGTCCAAATGATATAATTGGATTTTCCCTTTATTTTTCGTGGGTAGTTCGCATGTGTGCGGCTACCCACTGTCCACCATTGTAGAAAATCTGCTGAGATGAATGAGAAGCCTATCTATGGGCGGTTTGTTGGTTTCTTGCGAGTCCCATTCTAGAATATATGTACTGCATGTTTGGCCTGTCTACAATCTCCCTTAAAACACAATCATTTTAGCATGCCTATAATATCTTAATCAAGGATTGGTTGCTCACTATAATCATGCCACCTAAGTCATTAAAATTTCAAAACTTAAAAGATAACAAAACCACATGACTCCAAGCATAATAAAACCAGACTAGTTAAAAATAAACCCTTTCTTACCTCTTTCTTCTCTTCCTCGTCAGATTCACTATCAACGTAGCATATGGTTGGCTGCAAAATCTCAAGAATTAGAGGTTCGATAGTTAAAAGATGACTGGCTTGAGCAAATAAACGTACAGTCTTAATTTCATTCTCCATTTTTGACTTGGCCTTGAAGATAATCCCTTTTTCCCTTGACATAATCGAGAGCCTTATGCTGAAAGAAAGAAACATATAAATTCAAAAACCTGCTCCACATCAGCCGTCTAACACTCTTTTCTTGCTTTATCCTCAGTCTAAAACATAGATTTCTAAAACATAAATCTCTATTTCTAAAACATAGATTTCTAAAACATAAATCTCTATTTCTAAAACATAGATTTGTAACATAGTTTTTAATCAAATTTACTGACCTTTTTCGGGACGAAGCCTTTTGCTACCATTCTCTTTTTAAAAGCTTCATATCCCCCTTTATCCAATATTTCTTGAATCATATCATCCGTCGGCATTGAACCCCAATCTTGGAACTGCATTTTCAATAGAATCGGCCGAAAGAGAATCAATAGCAAATAACAAAATATGAGAAAGCAAGGACACAAATGGTAATGTAGAAGGTTGTCAGTCCTCTAAAGGTTCTTTAAACATTCAGCCATCTAATCTCGCAGTCCAATCATAAGTGGTGTGTCTGATACTCTCTCTCCTCCTTGTAAGAGACTGTAAAGGGTTTTCGTGTGTAGATGACAGACATTGAAGTCCTACCCAGGTTAAGGCAATATAAAATATCTAATTGGTAATACCCAGGAACATCTTAAGATATTCATGCACTAGCTTCCCTGCATTCGTCATTATGTTCAGAGTAGAAAAATTACCGGTTATTTAGTGGCGGGATTGAACAGCTTCAAACCAGGTAATAAGATATACACTATGTCAATCAATACACATTCACAACAGAATAAAATCAGTTTTTTCTAACCTCTTAGGCAAGGGCAATAAATCATTTTCAAAACCAGTGACAACAATTAACATCGTAATGGAATGCAGCATTAATGATTAACTATTCAGAGTATGCTATTCATAACAAATAATCTGAGAACAAACAGAGTTATCGGCAGTATATTCAATATGAATAAACCAAATATCCACCAGTTTTATCTCACAATCAAGCCATAATCTAACAGTAACGGAAATGCATCACAACAAGCTTGATAATAAACAAGAATAATATACATAGTTCAGATTTGCATAACAGAATAATGGATAGACTTATCTCTTAATAGCCACAACCAACGACCATAAAATTATCAGATCTTCTGGTGACTCTCCATGGTTCTGCACTGGTCTGGTCGGATTTGCTTCCTCGAAATCTCTGATATGCTTCTACTCTTCCTGCTCTCTAACAGAATAATGGTCGGCCTCCCTAAATCTGCTATGTCTGCACCTTATCTGGTCGGCCACTTCCCTTAAATGCTTCCTGCCTGGTTTGCCTCTTTCTCTGATCCATTTCTGCCCTTCCAGATCCGCTCGCCGTTCTCCTATATCCGCTCCTCCGTTCGTTCTCCTCCTTTCAACCGTAACCCCTTTTCTTTGCCTTCATGCCTTTTCAATTCGAAATAGGGCTTTTGTTCTTAGCCCTTAGATTCTAATAAATCTCCACCCTTGGTTTTATTTTAATAACAATCCTTCTTTCCATATTACAATTAATATCTTTCAAGTAAGTTCCCATGGTCAAATAAGTGCCTGGCTCGGAGCTTGGCGAGCCCTAGCTAGATCGCCAATTACTTACCAAGCAAAATTGCTTGCGTTGGTACATTATTTGTACCAACGTGTATGGTGTAAATATTCCTTTTTTATGTAATATGAAAAATGATGTGTAATAATGTATTAGGAAGGTTCACTTCATATGTCAGCTTCTTAGAACCAATGGAGCCAATGACATGTAGTAACGGTATGTAATAGAACCAAATATTTTATATTCACTATGATGGTCTGATTATTGGTTCTTAGGCAATAGAACCAACTAGTAATGGTGCCCAGCATTGCTGCGCATAAGTTGAGAGCCTGTAAATGCTTTGGGATGCAGTGAGAAAAGCCCTATCCCTTTCCTTTTCCCTTTTGCTCTATCCCGCATTTCATTTTTTCTTATTTTCTCTACTTTTTTTTTTCTTTTCCTTTTTTTTTCTCGTCTTTCTCACATGTTTCCTTGTTTTCCCATCCCTTTCCTTCCCCCTTCCCTGTTCCCGATAACCTTTTTCCCTTCTCTTTTGCTCCTTTCCACCTTTTCCCTCTTCTCTTTTTTCTTTGCCCTTTTCCCTTCCCCTTTCTCTTTTTTTATGCCTTCTCTTTTCCCCACCCTTTTTCCATGTCTTCCCTTTTTCTCAACCTTTTACTCTTTCGCCCTTTTCCATGCCTATTTTCCCTTCTCTTTTCCTCCTTTTCCCACTCTTTTCCTCCTTTTTTGTGTGCCCTTTCCCTTCCATTTTTCTTTTCTCCCTCCCGTTTTCCATGCCCTTTTTACCTTCCCTTTTTTCATCTCCTCACCCTTTCCCTCTTTCCCTTTTCCATGTTCCCCTTTTCTCTTCCCCTTTTCCATTTTCCTCATTTCCTTTTTCCCGTGCCTCTCTCTCTTTCCCCCCTTTTCCATTCTTTTTTCTTTTCTATTTCCCTTTTCCCATGCCCTTTTTCCTACCCTTTTCTTCTTTCTATTTTTCCCGTGCTTCCTTTTCCTCCTTTTCCCACCCTTTTCCCTCTTCCCGTTGCAATTTTCCCTTTCTTTCAACCCTTCCTTTTTCTTTTCTCTTTTCCTTTCCCTCATGTCCTTTTTCCTTTTCCCTCCCCTCCATCACTCCCCCCGCTTCCCTTTCCCTTCCCTTTTTCCGTTTCCTTTTCTTGATGGATTTTTTTCTTTCCGTTTTCCACCTTTGCCGATCCTTTTCCTGTGCACTTTTTCCCTTCCTTTCCTTTTCCTCTTCCCTTTTTCCATGCGTTTTGCACATTTGTTTTATTCTCTTATTACCTAGACCCATTTTCCTCTTTTCCCCACCCTTTCTCTCTTGCCCCTTTTCTTTTCCCTTTTTTCTTTTTTCCCTTTCTTCACCATTTTCCTCTTCCCTTTTCTCTCGTGCCCTCCCCCCTTCCCTTTTCGCGTTTCCCTCTTTCTTTTTCCGTGTGACCTTTACCTAGGTTCCCTTTTCCCCTTTTCCCTTTCTTTTTTCTTTCTTCTCACTTTCCCTTTTTCTATGCCCCTTTTCTTTTCCCCTCTCCCCACCCTTTTCTTGTTCCCCCTTGTCCGTTCCCTTTTCCCTATTTTTCCAACCTTTCACTCTTCCCCTTTTCTTGATGTGTTTTTTCCCTTCCCTTTCCCTCTCTTTTTGTTTTTCCCTTTTCCTATGCCATTTGTCCCTTCCTTTTTCCTCTTTCCTCAATGCTTCTCTTTTTCCCCCTTTTCCCATGCTCCTTCCTTTTCCTATGCTTTTTTTCTCCTCCCCTTTTCCATGCTTTTTTTCTCCTACATTTTCTCCTTTTTTCAACCTTTTCCATTTACCTTTTTCAAATTATCTCTTCGTCCTTCCCTCGTGCCCTTTTCCCAGGTTCCCTTTCCCTTTTTCGTTTTCCATGCCTTTTTCGCTTCTCTTATCCCCACCCTTTTCCCTTTTCCCCATGCCTTTTTGCACTTCACATTCTCTCTTTCCACTTCCCTTTTCTTTTTCCCCTTTTTCATTTACCCTTTCCCCTTAAGAGATCGAAGCATGACCAATCACAGTGTTGGTAAGTCGTGCAATAAATCTAGGCCTTCGGATGCATCTATAAGATCTCGGCCATTCAAATTAGGGCTCGATGCACTACTTACGGTATAACATTATAATATAAGATGGTGTGTAATGGTGTGTAATGGCTAATGTTAGAAAGGTTCACTTCATTATCTGCTAGAGTCATTTTTTGTTTCTCTTGATTTCATTGTTGGGGTAATGATACCTTATACCATAATGGGGACCTTATACTCAACAAGAATATTAGAAAGTTTTTCATTATCTAGTCATTTTGAGAAAATACTGTTGGCTCACAGGGTGTCATTCATGCATGTGGAAACGTGAACGAAGGATGAATCAAGATTTAATCTATTGGTGGCGAACCAGGTAAGTTCTCACACCATATTTATGTTTGAAACATATCTTTGAGTTGTTCACTTTTTCATCATCTTTTTTCTTGCCAATTTGATTGCTGGGTAATGATGTACCATAAGAAGTGCTATATTTATGTTTGAAACATATCTTTGAGTTGTTCACTTTTTCATCATCTTTTTTCTTGCCAATTTGATTGCTAGGATAATGATGTACCATAAGAAGTGCTACTGCGTAACATCGCTTCTACTATCACCTAATTAGCAACTATTACTACCATAAAGTAAATTCGTTGCAGACTACCCAAACATGATAATGAGCATGTTCCGATACCGATGAGCATGTTCCTTTAGATTCACCATTGGCACTTACACAGGAGGTTGATAAAGAAACAACTTATCTGCTCCGGTCTCCATGTAATTCGCCAATAGCCATTCCTGGTCATGATGAGGATTATATTAAAGATGAAGAGATTACCGGACATGTACATGATCATTCTGAAGCAATTAGAGGTTTGGCTCTTCATTTATATCTAGATGATGATGAGATAGAGGACATTGAGCATGATCTAAGTGAGCATGTATCATATGATTAATCAGCATTGTTAATCCTATTGCTATAACTACTATGGTATACATAATTTTATGTTGAGCATTGTCTTATCTTCTTTATCGCTTTGCTCCCTTCTTCATTTTGCCAGGTACCCTTTACCATTACATATTTTCCTTCGTCTGACTAGTTCTTGGGTATTCACATCATTCTTGGATTATTCCAAGTAATAACCCTTGCTGCAATATTATAGGTTTAATGACGTATGAAAGTATTGGGCAAGCGCTTTAGTGACTTAATTATAATATTGCTTAAAAAATGTTGCAACAACCCACTTAAATTGAGATATAAAGTTGACAAATGCTCCACAAAATTCCGTTGAAATATTAGATGAAATTTCGGATAACATTTTGTTATAAGTTTTAAGAAAAGATTGTCACAACTTAGCTATAATATTGTACAGAAGTTGTTGCAATAACTTGCTCAAATAGTGCTAAAATTTTGACAAAGGGAAGTCATTGCTTTGATGAAAAATTTGACGCTATAAAGACACATTTTTTACACAACACAAACAGTTTGTGTCAAGATAGTAGCATTTGACACAAAATTGACACAAGATCTGCGGCTTGTCACAAAGGTTGACACTATATCCCACATCCTCTTGTAGTGTCAATCTCGTCCTCTCCACCTCTCCTATCCTCACGTCCATATTGGAAATGGCTAATTTATTACGATTACATGTTTCCGCCAGTGCGTTGAGTGCATCCATGCTCGGAATTTTCGATTCTAACTGCTTGTCCATCTGTGCCAGGAAGTCCCTAAGATCCTGTTGGCTCACTGGCGCCTTCGCTCCATCTGCTCTCTTCTGCTGGCTGCTGTTGGTGTTATCGGCCATAGTTTCTGATTGCAAAAACTCTGCGGTGGCTTTTGACTGGACTATCGTGCTAGAATCCCTCTGGTAATGTAGCCGTAATACTTCCTTAAGATGTATATATTATATCCTTATAAACGGTCTTTTTGAAATCACTGTTTTAATTTTGAATTTTGAATTTTGAATTGCCCCTAATCATTAATTATTCCGCCCGTCTCCTTTTATTATTCGATCCTCTCTTCCCGATATACTTTCATATTTCATCTTCGTCGATTGGCCGGGGGTGACCCTCTCTGAGCCAATTAGTTCGGTAGTTGCCTACCGTATTAGTTATGCATTTATGCGTTTAAGCATTTAGGCATTTCTGCATTTCTGTCATTTTGGTGATCTGGGAACCAGTTGGGGGCCGGGCCGACGCTATCCTGGCCTATGGCGGGGGTTATATCCCTCAGTCCATAATTTGCCCCATTCTCCTTTTTGACAATTGGGGTATTCTTCATACCCCGATAGATGTTAGATTTTGCTCTCCAGGTATCAACGAGTTTTTAGTGGTCCAGGTTACCAGCTGGTGGGTCTAGCCCTCGCTATCCTGGTGTACGGCGGAGGCTTAGCCTCTCTGTCCCGTAGCTTGTCCCGTCCACCTTTTACTCTAGTGATCTTGTAGCCTTTTTTGTGTTCTGGATTTGCAGTGGTCCAGCTTACCAGTCCAATGTTATGTCCCCCTCGATATTTTGTCATTTTGTCGTCTGCATATCGTCCATTCTCTTTTTATCTTTCTGTCCATGTGTCTGTACAACATGGCGCCGCTTTGTCATCTATTTACTTACCAGAGTAAAAATTAAGGACGATTAATCGCCAATTGGCTATTTTTTTTAATATTTTTCAATTAGGGTTTGATAGATTAGTAGGATCCGTTTTGCACTTCGCGGGCTTGCAATCGCCCATTTCTGATTCTTTTTATCTTTGCGGAGAAAGAAATCGCCCACATCGTAATTTTTTTATCGACATAGTAAAATAGGATTAGCCCATATATGATTTTAAAACATTTGTATGAAAAGGGAATCGCCCAAAATAAAAAAAATATTGATGAGGTGATACCATCACCCGTTATCACCATGCCCATATTAAGAAATCTCGAATTAGGGCTTAAGGCTTCAGAGATTTGGGCAGATTTCGTAGCTGAAATTTCGTAACCCCATATTGGATTACCTCGGAGATTTTTTTAGGGCTTCATCTTCTGGAGGCCCATTGTAGGCTTCCATAGTGAATCCAAATAGCACTACATGCTTTTTTCATTGAAGCTTATTTGGTTTTAGTGTCATTTGGCATTCCAAATTAGCAGGTTCAAGTTTAGGATTGAAGATGATCTCCCCATTGCTTAATTATTTCGTGAAGGATCTTAAATTTCTGGAAACTTCGTGAAGAAAGTTACAAGTATGAGAGTGCTTTTGCATTGTCTTGTTTTTTCATGTGCAGAACTGTTTTTTCATCCATTGAAACTCCGCATAACTCCGGATTAGGACAATTTTAACGCTGAGAGGCCATTTTATAATGTGAATGTCAAGATAGGAACCGACAAGCAATGTGGTGTTAGTAATCATACAACAACAACAAGCAATGTCTCGTGAATGGGTAGGGCCTAAAGGGCAGTGCCAGTGTTGTGTGTTAGTCTCAGGGTCAAAGGGCCTCAAATGTTCAATGTCTACGTCACCAGTGTCCAATTTTACATTCATGCCTCACACGGGAGTAGAAATATTATTACATCCATGAATATAAAGGGTAAGTACAATAGTCTTTACATTTTTGTCTCTTATCATGATTCTTCTATGTGTGTTTTCATCTTTCCAATGCCTATATCTCATAGCAAGTTATGTTCTTTAACATACGCCGAAACCAACATTTTTACAATCATGTTATCTCGTACATGCCTACTTGTCACCAACATTTTTTTCCATGTCACTTTTGTCATGTTATCTCGAATATGTAACCATGAGGGAATACGTGATATATATAATGCCTCATGAGGGGAATTAGGTTTTTCTTGGACCATTCGACTAATCCAGATTGGGTTGTAACTGGTCAAGCATACGTTCCTACCCTTTACTTTAGAAGAGGAGTATCATAGGAAATTTGGAGACCTTATCAAAACTATCAAAAGTAGAGCATATCACATGTGAAGTGCTCAATGCTGTGATATTTGGTTTCCTTTGCTGCGCTTTTGAAATATAACATGCATTTCTGGAGTTGTGACAAAATATAACCCGTGAAGCAAATAAAATCGCCCACTAAGATTAGGATAAATTCTCTTCGAAAAAAAATCGCCCACATATTAATTAAAAAAAATCTAGAAATACCAAATAATCGCCCATGGATAATAACATAAAAAATATTGAGTGTCCTTAATTTTTACTCTGTTACTTACCTGTCACCCTTTGTCCTGGGTTTCTCCCGAGTCTACCACCTTCGCCATCCTATTTGTGTTCAGATTTGGTTCCCGCCATGTCATAGTCCACCTTCCTTGGATTTGCCTGCAATCACCTTTCCTTTGTTGTTGAATGAATCATGTTGTTGTTTAACATGCCACCCTCTCAGGTATATGTCCAGGAGGGCATGTGTCAAAATACCTTTCATGAGTCTCTTCCTCATATTATCGTATACCATCTGAGGTGATTTTTGCAGAGTCATAAAAGAAAGGTATGAAGGTATCCACAGTTCCATAACTAATTGATTACATTCGGTCTAGAATATAATACTTTAAACAAGAAGCAATTCACACCAGAAGCATGTGATCTAAGCTACATAGAGAAGCTTTTTTACATGTAACATCCGACATTCCAAATTTGTATTCAAAAAGTTTCTTTTCACAGATACATATTTTGGCAGATTCAGCCATGCTTAAAGTATAGGCTATTCCTTAAACACAGTTCATTTCTTTTCTGTAAGGATTCACCCGCATAACTAAAAATTCATATTCAGCCATGAGCTGATACATCTTCTCTTTTATTTTTGGAGTGCTTTGGGTTACGTGCCAGGGAACGCCGCATGTTACGCCGCATGCGGCGTTCCCTTCCCTTTTGCGTCTTACTCGAACCCCCCTGCGGGATACACTTAGGGTGATTTTCCACTACCGAAGTGTCTCATTTTTCACCGAATAACTTTCCGCCACATCAGAAAAAAAAATGAACTTGTTTTTCCACACAATGAAATGAGACATGTCCCATACTCATTCCGTACGAACTGGGAGTCCCATTTTCTTCCGGGGGAAATCCCCTGGAACATAATACGACTGCAACTATCCTCCAATCGGAAGGCTTCTTGGCCGTAAAACTTGGAAGGATGGATCGGTGTTGCCAAAACAAGAGCATGCAAATTCCTGTTGTTTCCCTCCATCGGAATTCCTCCATCGAAATTCTCTGCTAGCGCCATTGCCTTTCTGTGAATTTTTTTGAAAGAGGTCAGTGTTCTTCAAATTCGTAGGGTTCTAAACAGGAGTTTTATTGTGTGTATTCCTCAGATTTGGCTCATTGTATTTTCCAAATATGCTTATGATGATTGATTTTCTGTGTCTCATGCATCAATCTCATTGAATTAGGATGCACATGGTTTTCCTATTTTCTAATGCTGAAATTTTCCATGGCATTTGACATTGTCATTGATGTTCCATTCAACTGTTTATTGACGTTGCTGTGCATATTCTAAAGTTTTCATTGTAGAATAGAGCAAGCCTAGTTTTTAATCTTCTTTTTGCTTTGCCTCTTTTTCAGACATGACAGGATTTGAGCCTTACAGCCAAATGTCCCAAACAAGCTATTCCTCCTTCGTTCCTCTTTCTCAAGGCATTGATGACAATTCCTCTCCAGACATGCCAAACATCCACACTGACCCCAATTTTTGGTCCACAGTTGTTTTTTAGTTGTACGGAAGTGTTGTTTTATGCCAAAAACAACACCAAAATGGCCCCAAAAGTCCACGTGGCCTGTTTATCCGGATTTGCACAAAGAGACAGTGGTTTTTTGGCAGAAAAATCCACGCGTAGAAAAAATTGACATAGTTTTTGTGAATTTTTGTCAACGTGTACTTTTTTCCTTCACTGTTGTTTTTTGGCGGAACCATGCGTTGTTTATCTTTAAAATAGCACGTGTAGGTTTTAATTTTACTACACCTGAAAAATTAAATTACAACACTAGAAATAAAACACTACAAAGAAAATAACACGTAGGAAATAGAAAATTGATGTTTTCAAGTGTTCTTTTTTTTTTCGCAATATGGACATCTTTGTTTCAAGTGTTGTTTTTGCAAAATAAAAAAAAAAAAAATCACGATGGTCTTTTTTTTATTTCTTAAACCCTACATGTGTTATTGAAATCTAGCTATAGTTTTTCTAAAATAAAGACATGTAAAAAAAAATATTATAACACGTAGAAAAAATGTGTGTTTCTAATGTGGTTGTTTAACTAATGAGATATTGACACGTGGCATACTTTTTAAATAAAAAAACATTATTCTAGCTAATCAAATATGGACATGTGGCATACTTTTGAAATACAAAAAGCATTATTATTACATGTAGAAAAAGAAGGTATTGTTTTTTTAATATGTCTTCTATCAAATCAAATGTTGACACATGGCACACATTAAAATAAAAATTACTATAAACCACAATTTAAAAAGCTAATATATTATGAATTTTATATTAATCTTTTTATTGTAAAAAAACCTTTTTGGGAATCGAACCCAAACAAGTCCATAAGGCACCGTGTTATCTCCATTCTCATTTATACATAGTAATAGATTGCAATCTAAGTTTTAACATTAGATTAAAACATTCAATGGTTAAGGTTCAAAAGAATTGAATTAATGGTTAAGGTTAAAAACAATGTAGCACAATTGACTGCTAATTGGCTTTGATCAAACCTCTTGGCGTGAGATGGTTTAAGCATGCAATGCTATGTCCCCGGGCTTCATAGAGGCAACACCCATTTCAAGATGACATAGAGTTATATTTTAGATTCACCACGGCTTCCATTCCCTATTTTGTGGAACATAAAGGAGTTGTATACTACGGTTAAACCATTATCTACCGAAAGCCACATAAAAGGCATCCGACATCCGCCATAGGCCGGTGTTCATCAAAGCGTCATAGCTAGTGTTTATCAAACCGCCATAGTCGTGTTCATCAAAGCGCCATAGCTAGTGTTCATCAAAGCCGCCCTTGAAAAAAAAAAAAACGTTAGTACGGGAAGCAAAAAAGGTTTATATGCAAGACAAAAGAAACCCAAATGGATCATACCTGCTGCCATCTCACCCAACTAGATGCCGCCCGAAAGTTGTCACTTGTTTGTTAGAATGACACAAAAGAATCAAAGGGAAAAGATTACTAGAAAAGACCGAATGATAATAGCACAACGGATCTTTGTTAGGTCTCATTAGACTGTCTTGCGGGGAAACGAACTGCGGTTTTAGGCCTTGACTAGCGGATTTGTTTATAGCGACCCAAAACCAATTGAAACTATAAGAACCCAAATGCAAAGGAAGCCCCTGTTTGTGGGCGGGATTTTTGTACCAAATGGAAAACGCCTAGAACAAAATCGGATGGGGTTGGATTGAAGAAACGTAAGGTAGTGCGGAGCTTGTGTTATAAAAGACTTATATTGCGGATTGCAAGAATCGAACAATTCAAAGGAATGGACGCCAATACCGGGCAAATAACATACGAGAATGCATTAATCGAACCCATTTGATGAGATGAATGTTGAAGACGGTACCGCCTCTTCAACTTCAGAAAAAATGCCGCTTTGGCATACTTTGCATGAGCTAACAGGGAATAAATCGGGCTGCGCCCATGTGAATGGAATCGTCCAACTAGTTTTGGGGCTTCCCATAGATCTGTAAACTTCTAAAAGCGGATCATTCTAAGGATAAAATGACAAACCGGCTTATTCCACCCGGGCAGCTATTTAGATTCTGTTGCTCCAAAGATAGCAAAGCGTAAATGAATCGGCTATTCTAACGCTATCACGCGAATTGCTCCATCGATTGCATTCAAAGAAGTGCGCAACCCTTCAAGCCCAAGCAAAATAATCTGCTTCCGGCTCACGATCAAGCTTCCTAGTCCTGAAAAATGTTATGCTTTCGAGTTTGGATTCGAGAGAAACAAAGCTTAGAAAATAAACGAAAAACAAGCCTCTAAGAACATAACAAAACCTATCGGATTTGCCATTGCCACGGTACCAAAGATTTGCCATCGCCATAGCTACCAAAGATTTGCCATCGCCATAGGCTGCTTGATTTGCCAAAGCTGCCGAATGTGTGTTCCGCCACTGTTTCTACCGCCATGGATGTTTGCTCCATACTGCTTACGTCCGGATGCCGCCATGGTTGTGTGCATGCTGGCGCTGGCTGGGAAAAGTTAACCAATAGGATGAAACCAAGAGGATCGCCATCTTAGCCGTCTATTTTTTCAAAATCTGGACCGTCCATTTCTTTAGTCCAACCAATAGGATGACACCACGAAGATTGCAATCTCGGCCGTCCACCTCTGCCGAGATCTGGGCCATCTATCTGCGCTAATTTTTCACTGCATAGTTTAATTCTTATTTTCATTTCAACATGTGACACCATGGGTCCTGCGATATTCACGCCATATAAAATGGCCAGGACATGCGCTACGTGTATACCCTTGCTATATTGGCCATGGCCATATGGCCTGCATATTTTCCATATTAAATTAAAACACTAGAGGAAACAAACTGGCCCGTCAATTATGTTGACCTAATTGTTGGCCCGTCCCATGCTTACACTCTCAATAGTCGAATTATATCCCCAATGAGTTAAAAATCCCCCAATTGCCCTATGCCTTAGGACTTCGAGTTTCTCAAGACATGTAATGGAGCAATTCACAAAATCACGACTTCGTGGGGGAGTTGTTAAATTTCTTGAGTTGTTAATCTCGTGAGTCCAATTTGATTATGTTTCATCTATGTAAAATCGGCAAAATTTCACCATATCAAAATTCCGAAATGCTTTGGGTAATGACCAATGGCGATGATTTTGTATCAAACTAAGCCGCATTGAGACAAGGGTCAATGTAAATAAACCTTTGGTTCTTTTTCTTTTCTTTCATCGCAATAATTGGATCACCCTTTCCTGCTCCCATGCTTAGAACCATTGTTACATGTTTTAAACCAATCATGATTCTTCCTTAGGGCATCCTTCATTTAATCTGTCCGACTCCCTCTTCAACTCAAGCTGAGTTTACAGGAGAAGATTTGATAGATCTCCCATGGCGTTTTCTTTTGCAATAAAGGCAATTCTTACAAGGCGGAGAAGGAGCATAAGGGCACTATCTGCTTAAAGACCGTCCAGATTGCTCTTCAAATATTTGGCCTTGTAAATGTAATCCAACCTATTCTTGCTGCAAAGAGTGTTACTCTCTTAGATATCTGGTTCTAGAATCTATATCACGGGCATAGTCTCTTCAATTGTTGGAGAGCCTAAGACAACATTTTTTCTTCCCCTTATAACGACAATATGCTTGCTACAAAGACAATAAAATTTTAAAAGACCAAAGTCTTTTTCTTTCTCGATGAGAAATCAGCATCTTTGATGTCTAATAAACACCAATCATATTATCCGTTATGCATCGAGAGAATACCAACAACCGGGACTTGTCTTTGCATGAAAAATAATGATAGATCAACAAAATAAGAGGTCTCTCTTTGGTGCCACATGTGGAGGTCACTCATCCTCCCGATGGACTTATATATTCTCACATCCTTAAATTTCGGGAGGTCCTCATACATGTTATTGCAACTACTTAGTCAATTGTTGATATTAATTCCCGATCAACTACAAGGTCCTAACCTCATGCATGTAGGGAGGCCCCATAATCATATCTGTATAAACCTTCTCAAGATTCTCCCAATAGGCATTCATATGGGACTGCTCTCAAGACACATTAAAGAGACTCACTTGTGACACCAGCAAAAGAGCATGGAAAAGATGTGGCCCTCCAATTGGTGACATGACATGCCAAGTAAGCAAGGTTTGACTAGGCCACTAATGAAAAGATGCACATTTTTGGTTTTTCATGGGGTGACGTTGGCAAATTTTGGGTGGCATGTCAACTAGGCTCCAACATGCCAAGGTGGCTCAAACATGCCATCTAGGCTCAAATATGCCACCTAGGCTCAAATATGCCACCTAGGCTCCAATATGCCAACATGGCTCCAACATGCCAATATGGCTCAAACATGCCACCTAGGTTCCAACATGCCAAGGTGGATCAAACATGCCACATGTGCTCTGACATGCCAAGGTGGCTCCAACATTCCACCTAGGCTCCAACATGTCAAGGTGGCTCAAACATGCCACCTAGACTCCAACATGCAAGGTGGCTCAACCATGCCACATGGGCTCCAATGCGCCAAGGTGGCTCAAACACACCACATGGGCTCCAAAATGCCAAGGTGGCTCAAACATGTCACATGGGCTCCAACATGCCAAGGTGGCTCAAACATGCCACCTAGGCTCAAACATGCCAAGGTGGTTCAAACATGCCACCTAGGCTCCAACATGCCAAGGTGGTTCAGACTTGCCACCTAGGCTCAAATATGCCAAAGGTGGCTCCAACATGCCGCTAAGGGTCCAACATGCCACCTACGGTCCAACATGCCAAGGTGGCTCGAGCATGCCACCTAGGCACTCCAAATGGTGACATGGCATGCCAAGTAAGCAAGGCCAAGTTTTGACTAGGCCAAAAATGAAAAGATGTCCATCTTTGGTCTTTTCATTGGGTGGTGTTGGCAAATTTTGGGTGACATGGCTAGATGGTGGTGACATGGACATGATGACTAGGACTTTATGCAAGAAATATGATAACCTTTGGAATTTTTGGTAGAGGAGTTTGGCAAGGGATAGAATAGAGGGATCTTCTTGACACCCTTCCCCAAATCGAACCAAAAGCCGACTTTCTTGGCGCTTCCTCACCAGAGGGGAGAGGCCGACCCCGGAGAGCAGGACCTCATAAAGGTTGTTGAGGCAACCTTTCCTGCCGGCGCTCCTCTCAGGCCAAATGCCAATGCCCCCTCATGAGACCTCGGTTTCCCCTATCCGGCCAGATCTTCGGCATCAACACCCTCCCTCTACATTGATGACATTGTGCAAGATCACAGTCGAATCGACTAGGATATGGCATCAGCAGCGTAAACCACGTGTGTTGCTAGGTTATTGAAGAGTTTACGTTATGGAGGTCGAGTTTTAGTCGGTTGCACGCAGGACATGGTTACAGTTGCGGTTGAAAATGCGAAGCATATAAGGCCAGCGGAATAGGGTTTGGTTTATCCTCCTCCCGATTATGGCAATTAGAAGTCAAGAGCACCTTTTGTAGTAGCAAAATTGTTTGGGATCATTGGTATGGCCAATAGATCCAAACTACTGTTATTCGGTTGCTATGGCTCCGCATGCATGTTGGAAAAGGTGCGCTTATTTATCCAAAAGCGACCCGCGTTTTAGTATGCGGCGTAAAACCCTACAATAACCTACCAACATACGGGGTTTTGCGTTTGAGAGGTTAAAACATAGTCATTTTCTTGGATAACTACTAACTAGATGTACCTTTTTCTAAATATACATGATGAGCCATTTGCAACTGAAATAATAGATTTTGAATCTATTGGCCATCCCTAATGATCCCAGAACAATTTTGCTACTTTGCAAAAGCTCTTGACTTCTAATTGCCACACTTGGAGGAGGATAAATCCAAACCCCATTTTGTCAGTTCCTATTGCTTCGCATTTTCAATTACAAATTCTCGACCATGTCCCAAAGTGCAACCAACTAAAACTCGACCTCCATAACGTAAACCCTTCAATAACCTAGCAATACACAAGGTTTATGTTTGGAGGCCATATCCTGGTCGGTTCGGCGGGGATCTTGCCTGCAATGTCATCCGCGTAAAGGGAGGGTGTTGGCGCCGAGGAAGATGGACCCCTTAAACCCTTCCTAAGCGGTTAAGCCCCAAAGGTTCTCTCTGAAGGCTCACGCCCGCGGACGGGCAACTCTCCCACTCAACCAGAACCCGTACGTCAATGGACTCAAAACGTCGACATTACCCTGGGGACCAAGTTTCGTAGGCAGAAGACCACCCCTTCTCCAAAAGCGCCAAAGTAGCTCATGTCCAACACGTTCGTAGTCAATTGACCCAAGAGGTGGGCGTGGAATCTTGCCATGTAGAGGGTTAGATGTTTCTTTCATTGCAAAAATGGCCGGTATAACTTGGTCGCCGGGGTAATTTCGTCATTCGAGCGACATGGAAAAAAATCGAATCTCTATTCCGGAGCCCGCGTGGCATGTTTGAGCCACCTTAGCATGTTGGAGCCCACGTTGCATGTTGGAGTCCACGTGGCATGTTTGAGCCACCTTGGCATGTTGGAGCCTAGGTGGCATGTTGGTGCCCAGGTGGCATGTTGGAGCCAACTTGGCATGTTTGAGCCACCTTGTCATGTTGGAGCCTAGGTGGCATGTTTGAGCCACCTTGGCATGCTGAGCCACCTTGACATGTTGGAGCATAGGTGGCATGTTGGAGCCCGTGGCATGTTTGAGCATGTTGGAGCCTAGGTGGCATGTTGGAGCCTAGGTGGCATGTTGGAGCCCGCGTGGCATATTTGAGCCACCTTGGGAAGTTGGAGCATAGGTGGCATGTTGGAGCCCACGTGGCATGTTTGAGCACGTTGGGGCCTAGGTGGCATGTTTGAGCCATTTTGTCATGTTGGAGCCTGGGTGGCATGTTGGAGCCACCTTGGCATGCTTGGCGTGGGTGGCATGTTAAAGCCACCTTGGCATGTTAGAGCCCACATGGCATGTTTGAGACACCTTGGCATGTTGGAGCCTAGATGGCATATTGGAGCCTAGGTGGCATGTTAGAGCCCACGTGGCATGTTTGAGCGACCTTGGCATGTTGGAACCTAGGTGGCATGTTGAAGCACCGCGTGGCATGTTTGAGCCACCGTGTCATGTTGGAGCCTAGGTGGCATGTTTGAGCCACCTTGGCATATTGGAGCCTAGATGGCATGTTGGAGCCCACGTGGCATGTTTGAGCCACCTTGGTATGTTTGAGCCTAGGTGGCATGTTAGAGCCATGGTGGCATGTTGGAGCCTAGGTGGCATGTGTTGAGCCACCTTGGCATATTTAAGCCTAGGTGGCATGTTGTGAGCCACCTTGGCATGTTGGAGTCTAGGTGGCATGGTGGAGCCCACGTGGCATGTTTGCGCCACCTTGGCATGTTGGAGCCCGCATGGCATGTTAGAGCCAGCGTGGCATGTTGGAGCCACCGTGGCATGTTGGAGCCACCTTGGTGCCATGTTTGAGCCACCTTGGTACCACCTTGGTGGCATGTTTGAGCCACCTTGGCATGTTTGAGCCTAGGTGGCATGTTTGAGCCACCTTGGCATGTTGGAGCCTAGGTGGCATGTTGAAGCCTAGGTGGCATGTTTGAGCCACCTGGCATGTTTGAGCCTAGGTGGCATGTTGGAGCCTAAGTGGCATGTTTGAGCCACGTTGGCATGTTGGAGCCTATGTGGCATGTTGGAGTCTAGGTGGCATGTTTTGAGCCACCTTAGCATGTTAGGTCCCTAGGTGGCATATTGGAGCCTATGTGGCATGTTAGAACCACCTTGGCATGTCGAGCCTAGGTGGCATGTTTGAGCCCATGGCATGTTTCACCATGTTAGCATGTTGGAGCCTAGGGTGGCATGTTGGGGGCTAGGTGGCATATTGGAGTCTAGGTGTCATGTTGGATTTTATGTGGCATAGAGCCTAGGTGGCATGTTGGGCTCGAGGGTGGCATGCGAGCCACCTTGGCATGTTGGAGCCTAGGTGGCATGTTGGAGCCCACATGGCATATTTGAGCCACCTTGGCATGTTTGAGCCTATGTGGCATGTTTGAGCCTAGGTGGCATGTTAGAGCTTAGGTGGCATGTTTGAGCCACCTTGGCATGTTGGACCTAGGTGGCATGTTTGAGCCACCTTGGCATGTTATTGGAGCCTAGGTGGCATGTTATTGGAGCCTAGGTGGCATGTCCCGAGTCCGTGGCATGTTTGAGCCACCTTGGCATGTTTGAGCATGTTGGAGCCCGGTGATATGTTGGAGCCACCTTGGCATGTTGAAGCCTAGATGGCATGTTGGAGCCCACGTGGCATGTTTGAGCCTAGGTGGCATGTTGGAGCCCACGTGGCATGTTTGAGCCACCTTGGCATGTTTGAGCCCATGTGCGATGTTTGAGCCACCTTGGCATCTGGAACCTAGGTGGCATGTTGGAGCCATGGCATGTTTGAGCCACCTTGGCATGTTTGAGCCTAGGTGGCATGCTTGGACCACCTTGGCATGTTTGAGCCACCTTGGCATGTTGGAGCCTAGATGGCACGTTGGAGCCCGCAGATGGCATGTTTGAACCACCTTGGCATGTTGGAGCCTAGGTGAGCCCACGTGGCATGTTTGAGCCACCTTTGCATGTTTGAGCCTAGGTGGCATGCTAGATCCTAGGTGTCATGTTTGAGCACCTTGGCATGTTTGAGCCACCTTGACATGTTGGAGCCTAGGTGGCATGTTGGAGCCCGCGTGGCATGTTTGAGCCACCTTGGCAGAGTTGGAGCCTAGGTGGCATGTTGGAGCCCAGCGTGGCATGTTGGAGCATGTTGGAGCCTAAGTGGCAAGTTTGAGCCACCTTGTCATGTTTGGAGCCTAGGTGTCATGTTGGAGCCACCTTGGCATATTTGAGCCTAGCCACCTTGGCATGTTGGAGCCCACGTGGAATGTTTGAGCCACCTGTTGGAGCCTAGGTGGCATGTTGGAGCCCATGTGGCATGTTTGAGCCACCTTGGCATGTTAGAGCCTAGGTGGATTGTTGGAGCCTAGATAGCATATTAGACCATAGTGGCATGTTGGATAGGTGGCATGTTGGAGCCTAGGTGGCATGTTTGAGCCACCTTGGCATGTTCGAGCCTAGGTGGCATGTTGTGAGCCACCTTGGCATGTTGGAGCCTAGATGGCATGGTGGAGCCCACGTGGCATGTTTGCGCCAACTTGGCATGTTGGAGCCACCTTGGTGCATGTTTGAGCCACCTTGGCATTTTTGAGCCACCTTGGTGGCATGTTTGAGCCACCTTGGCATGTTTGAGCCTAGGTGGCATGTTTGAGCCAAGTGGACAAAAAATTTGGCCATTCCACATTTCTATGCCAGAAATTAAATGATGATATCTTGAGTGTTTTTTAACATTTCTGGCTGATATTTGAAATGGCTATCAGGGAAAACATGTATGAACATGTGGAAAGAATTTTGGCTTGATTTACAACTAAGGTGATGGAGAGAAATTGGATATATTTTTCTCTCAATGAACTATAAAAAAGAACCAATAAACAATTTTTTGAATCCTGATTTCTATAAGGTTTTTGTTGTGTGGTTTCAACTCCTGCAAGTCTGAATGGGACCTAAGATTATGTGAATATCCTCAAAAAATGGATTCGAGGCATAAAAGAGCAAAACTCTCTCTCTCTCTCTCTCTCTCTCTCTCTCTCTCTCTCTCTCTCTCTCTCTCTCTCTCTCTCTCTCTCTCTCTCTCTCTCTCTCTCTCTCTCTCTCTCTCTCTCTCTCTCTCTCTCTCTCTCTCTCTCTCTCTCTCTCTCTCTCTCTCTCTCTCTCTCTCTCTCTCTCTCTCTCTCTCTCTCTCTCTCTCTCTCTCTCTCTCCTCTCCTATTCAAATTCCTATTTGAATAGGAATTTGCGGGAGGACTAAGAGTCGCAATCTGGAATATCAATCGATTAACAATCGATAAGACTCTTAGCATGTGCAAAATTCTAGAGAGGGTGGATGCTATTTGCTTCGTAGAAACTAAGGAGAATGATTTGTATGCACTTCCAGAAATTGATGGTTTTGAAATGATCTACTCTGTGCAAAATGCAAGATTTAAAAATACAGACATGGGCAATGGCGGCATTGCATGCTTTATTCGGCCAGCCTATAAAGATGTAATTACAGGCATTAGAAAGGATAAAAATGGACAGTACATTTGGTTGGAAATAGGAGGATCACACGTTCCTTTTTACATGGCAATTTGTTATTTTGCACCCAGGCACACCAAAATATACTCGAAAATTGATACATCTAATGATGATATGTTTTTTGCTCTTGAACAGGATATTATGTACTTCCAAGAACGAGGCAAGGTAATTCTGGCAGGGGATTTTAATGGCCGGATTGGTAATCTGCAGGCTGCGACATACACAGGTAACAAGAATCCGCTTTGGTTAGAAGAGATGGATGATTGTGACATGCAATTAACAGGGAGGAGTAGAATTTCGAAGGACTTGATTGTCACAAAGAGCGGTAGACAGTTCCTTTGTTTGTGTAGTAGTGCAGGTTTGCTTATTTGTAATGGATTGGACAGATTTCCACAGACAGTAAAGAACACTTGTAGAACAAGGAGTACAGTTGATTATGTAGCCATAGCAGAAAACTCGTTACATGATTTGGTTGATTTTACAGTAGGCGAGGAGGAGCTTGAATCTGATCATAGCCCGTTATTTGTTAACATAAAGGTTAAGCAGCCAGTTTTGAAGGACACGGTTAGGCAAACACGGTATCACTTGAAACCATACCTCCGGACACAATACCGTACATGTGTGGAAGATAAGATAAGTAAGCTGCATTGGGATGAAGATTTAAACACCATAAATCAGCAAATAATCAAGATTCTGGACGAGGCAGCAAAGGAAATATTCACTTCACAGAGAGCTTGCAAAGGGCTGCCATGCAAGGCATGGTATGATAAGGAATGTCGAGATGCTAGAGATCAATGGAAAAAATGTGACTTACACCTTAAAGCACAGTATAAACAGAGCTATAAGCGAGTAGTAAGGGGTAAGAAGAGAAGATACATCAGCCAAAGGCAACAAATCCTATGCCAGAGATACTTGGAAGAACCAAAACTATTCTGGAATGGGCTTAAGAAGAACAGGCAGGCTGAAATTCCGCTAGATGCAAGAGCTTTATGGGAACATGTAGTGAGTCTGTATCATAGCACAGGAATGGATTGCACTAGTAGCATAAGCTCGAATTGGACCTTCAAGGAGGAGGATGTAACTGCTGGTATATCAGCCCTGGCTAATTGTAAAGCATCAGACTTGAATTCCCTCAGTGCAGAGCATTTAAAATGGGCTGGACCGAGCATTGTCCCGTTGATTACGCGCATGCTTAACCTCGCTATGGAGCAAGGTTTCCCATCTGATTGGTGCAGGAATAGAGTCCATCGTAGAAAAGCAAATAAGCATATGGGCTGAATTTAATCATAAAAGAGCAGAGACACAAGCAGGCTTTAGGCCAGGCAGATCTACTTTAGATCATTTGCTGGTGCTGAAAACGGTATTTGACAGTGTCAAAGGGACCAAGAAACCAGTGTATATAGCTTTCATTGACTTCAAGAAAGCCTTCGATAAGGTTCCTCGGGTACAGCTATGGGAAAGGCTTGAGAAGCTTAATGTGCCACGGGAGTTTAAAGATGCAGTCCAGATTCTATACGAAAAGGTACTTGTGCAACTATCCCACCCCTTTTCTTTGGAGATCTCAGATTGTGTGGAGAGCAATATTGGGGTGAAACAAGGTTGCCCTTTATCCCCAACGCTGTTTGGTTTGTTCATAGATAGTTTAGAGGCATGGCTCCATGATAATTGTCCGGGTGGCACTGAGATACATGGATATGTTCTACAGCTGCTGATGTATGCAGATGATGTGGTGATATTTGCACGTTCAAAAGATCACATGCAACAACATCTGAATAGTTTGGCGGTCTTTTGTGACCAAACTGGCATGCAGGTAAACTTGGATAAGTCGAACATTATGACAGTGGGCACTCTCAGGCAGGAGTCCATTTTCAGCTATAAGGGAAATACTGTAAATATGTGTGATTCTTATAAATACCTGGGTCTGATTTTCAGCAGGAATCATAGATGGAATGCATGCATATCGAAGCGAATTGATGGAGGGTACAGGGCATTGTATGCGCTACAGAGCATGTGTCGAAGATCTCATCTTTGGTCTTGGAAACTTAAGGTAAAGCTTTATCAGTCACTAGTACAGAGTGTGGTTTTGTATGGGTGTGAGATATGGGGAGCAAGTCTCCCACAATGCTTATGGGATGATATGGAGCAGGTCTTGAAGAAATTTCTGAGATTGGAGCTAGGGGTTAAAGCCCAAACTCCTTATCCCATGATGTTGACGGAAAGTGGACTTTTACCTCTTGAGGGAGAAGCCATATTGAGATGTATCACGTATCTTAAGAGAGTGTTATCATTGGATGACTCTCATGTTGTATATAAGGCTTTGACATCAAGTAAAGAAAAGGGAATACTACATGATGTGGAGAATTGGCTTAGAAAATGGGATATACAATGGGAAGAAGTGGCCTTAATTTCAGATCTAAGACAATGGATATCTTATAAGATACACAGAAAATTATGGTCGCAGCCTAAGACAAAGATGATTTTATACAAACAGGGGATAAACCCGAGCTTGTTACTAGCTATGCACTTACAGGAAAACATCTCAATACAGAAGAGACACACTCTTTGCAGGGTCCGCCTTAGTTCACATCACCTAGGTATAGAGGTGGGGAGATGGGGGCATGTTATACCAAGAGACCAAAGATACTGTAAGTTATGTAGCACAAACCAGGTTGAAGATGAAGACCATGTGTTACTTCGATGTATGGCCTATGCGGTGTTAAGAGATAAATATGGGATTAATCATGTAGATCTCCCAAATCTTTTCACACTAGAGGGGGATGTGTTAGGAAGATATGTGATAGATCTTCTACATCATAGAGATGCTTGTTTGGAATCTCAAGCTGTTGTTAATATTGATAACTCAGATATTTTGAGTGAGAGTGATGAGCTAGATGAGGATTCGGAAACTCATCTATTATTTTATGAAGATGTTTAAAGGGGATTGTCTAATAGGTCTTTTAGGCCTCCCATAGACATAAATACACTCTCTCTCTCTCTCTCTCTCTCTCTCTCTCTCTCTCTCTCTCTCTCTCTCTCTCTCTCTCTCTCTCTCTCTCTCTCTCTCTCTCTCTCTCTCTCTCTCTCTCTCTCTCTCTCTCTCTCTCTACTTGCGCTTACGCATGCACACACACAAAACAAACACACACAATCCCCCCCCCCCCACAACACACACATACACTCCTGCATGCGCACATACACTCTCTCCTCACCGATCGATAGACTTGTTAGTCCCCATGGATGTTAAAGTTAAATTCAATTCAATTCAATTTTGGGATCTTAAATAATGCCTTTGCATTTTAGTTTTCTATAAGCATGAGGGGTAGAGGGACAATAGATGAGATATTGCATTTTTACACATGGCATGTAATGACAACATGAATACTATATGGGGTGTCCTATGGATGGGAGCAGTGCAATGATTGTATAATGATGCTTACAAAATTGGCTATAAAGAACCTTAAAATATCACACCCCTTTAGAGAACCATTACATCCTTTAGAAAAAACCTTCTTAAACTATACTTATAAACCACACCTCCAAATACTACACCTCCTTAGAAACATCACCACCTCAAAAGAAAAAACCATAGTTCCTTTAACAAAAAACATACCTCCTTAAAAAACCACACGTCCTAAAAGCAAAGACCACAGCTCCCTAAAAAAAACTACACTTACTTATAAACCACACCTCCAAAAACTACACCTCCTTAAAAACACCACTACCTCAAAAAAAAACCACGGTTCTTTTAACAAAAACATACCTCCTTAAAAACCACACCGTCCTAAAAAAAAAAAACCACAAACTCCTTAAAAAAATAACAGTGGACGTTCCTTGTCCACTTAAAAAACAACACCGTTAGTTAGTAAAACCACACCTCCACAGATCTACATGTAGGTTTTTTTGAAATCTCTGAATAAAGAACATGTGGACCTAAGAAAACTATACTTTTCAACAGTGGACCAAAACGCGGGATGAGTGTGATCCAACCAACACCTCCTGTCGTTCACTATCCCTACCGTCCAGTTAGTCGTCCACATTATCCTTATGCTGTACGCTCAGCCTTTCCAGACATGTCTGAGATGTCTGCGAGGCCTAAATTGAATGCAAAGGATTTGAAAGAAGGCGCCGGCATTGAATGCAAATTAGATGAGGGATGTCAAGCTTTCTTATGAAATTTGTCCTGTGTACTATTCTCCTCGGCGCCTCAGAATTTGCTCTACTATTCTCCTCTGGAGGCCTCACCTGGAACGGTTTTGGACAAAGTGAGTACTACACAGCTCCTCCACGATGTTGTTGCTGAAATCTAACATTTATATTTTTTTCGTTTCAGAAACGAACTTTTTCTCATGATTACTCAGTGTTTTTCGAAGGACACGGCTCTCTCAGAAATGCATCTGCAACTGAACAGGTAGAAAATGTATTTGGGCACCTCACTTGGTCGGTTCTTGCTCACACTAAAGATGATAGTTCTTCCTCAGGATTCAAGGCTTTTGAGTTGTGCTTCTATTGCTTCTGGAACTGATCTCAAAAGAGTTTGCTTTCAAAGGGAGGGACCCAGATTTTTGATGCAGATGCCTCTGCAGATCCGTTAGAACTAGAGGAGGCATCGTATCGGATGCTCCAAGCTTAAGGTACTCAGGTTCGTTCTTCCATGGCTTCTAATTTTGTAGTTGTGGATTAAATTAAACGCAGCAATTTTATCTGCATCTCGATATGCAGCAGGTCAAGGAGAGGCATCTTTGGTTAGTTGATGAGGAAGAAACAAGATTTTAAGGGCTTTTGCAATTTACATACAGACTGGGTAAGCAAACTGAACCATCCGCCAATGCCAGGTCTTTCTTCTCCTTTCCAGCCTTAGCATCAAGCACCGCTGCAATTATTTTAAAAGAACGATCTGGAAGCTAGCAAGTACCTCTCAAAAACATTTCTTTTTTACAAGAGCTCTTATGTAGTTAGCTAGCAGAAAGACATTATCTACATCTTATTATTCCTGACAGATAAAATCATGTCATTTAAACTCTGATAACTAGCATTTGTTAGTAATTCTTTGATTGACATGCATGTATATCAGGAACTAGAGTAACAGCGTTGCTAGATTCTCAAGGCCTGGAGCTATTTCTCTCTTTTTTCTTATTATGTTCTTCCATTTTGGATTTGAATTTTTTGTACTTACAGGGGACTCTTTGTGTAATGGCACTCACTTTGCTTTACAGTTCACACTCATGAAGGTGATTAGGGAGAGTAGACGAAGCACACAATGTTATCTTCATGACGAAAGTATTAGATTTGCACCATTTCATTCTTTTATTCCATATTAAGAAAGGGTTGTCTTCAAAAATAGTTGCTGCTTTATATTACTCTTCCACATTGAACCCAAGACAACAGAACTGAAGCAAATGCAAGATGTGATTTCCAGAATTGTTTTGTTCAAATTTCTGCTTCCAGTTATGGCTCTTTGAGCTTTGCCGTTACTTTGTCTCGCAGCTTTCTTTTTTTCTTGACGGCAGCCATGGCGCCGAGGGAGCTTTTAAACAACTTCCCATGGTGAATAAGCGAGCTCCGTTTGAACTTTTGCATATCCCAAGTTTGAAGCGGAAAGGAAGCAGAATTAGGTAGATGTGTTTCATTCTATTACAGGTTTGCTATGTCTTTATTTATTATCATTCATTTTTTCATTTCTATTCATGGTTTTGGAATTGTGGACAATAATTCGTGGGCATGCAAAGTCTTGCATCTAACACATATCAAATGCAAGAGAATAAATTCTGAATACATCTCTTGAATTGCCACTGAAGTTGGTAAGTTTATTAGTTTCTGTTTGCCATGGTCATTCTTATTGTTGCGCTATATCTGCATTTCATTTTTGCAAGGTCTGGAGTAGTAGTTCAAGCCATTGTTTTCTCTGGGGCCTGTTGTCAGTTCTACAATTTTTAGAGATCGTTACAATAAGGCAATGACTAGGTACTTTTTGTTGAATACCAACGATTCTTTTTATAGAAATAAATTATTTTGGTGGCTTTAACAGTTGCTTATTCATTGAGATTATGAGGTTATGTTGCAGATCACACGCAATCCATATAATGGGCCTCTTCCCATTATCAAATACGAGAGAATAGATTCTGAATACATCTCTTGAATTGCCACTGAAGTTGGTAAGTTTATTATTTTTTGTTTGCCATGGTCATTCTTATTGTTGCATTAGATTTGCATTTCAATTTTGCAAGGTCTGGAAGTAATCAAAGCCACTCTTTTCTCTGAGGCCTATTGTCAGATCTACAGTTTTTTGAGATCCAAGTTGCAGTGATGCAATGACTTCGTACTTTTTTTTGAATACCAACAATTCTTCTTATAGAAACAAATTATTTTGGTCGCTTTAATAGTTTATTCATTGAGGTTATGTTGCAGATTACAAGCAATATATATAATGGGCCCCTGCCATAAAAGATTTAGAGAATCATCGCCTGCTACTTCTCTTTAGCAGAGTAAGCGCTAAAGTAAAAACTAAGATTAGTCTCTCAGCATGACCATAATGTCTAAGGAAGTGCCCTCTTCAAAACGGACTGGTCTGATCACTAACTTTGACATCTTGAGCTTCAGTCCCATCTTTCTATCATAAAACCACTAATGTGAACCCTTCATTCCCAGATTTCCATCATAGAATTACAAACCAAACTAACACAATTCAACTAAGGCACTGCCTGCTTTGCTTACAGCAATTCTTTCATGGATGCACTTCATGTTGCGTTTGTGCCATCTTAAAAAGCTATATATTTGATTATGCAAGCTTCTAATGATTATTAGTGCACCAATTTCAAACTTCTGGAAAGTACTGCAAGTGCTTGATGCAACACCTGTAAATCCAGAATTGAACAATACAGAAATAAACACGCATCTTTTATTATTTCATATATGCCAATCTGTAAGAGCATATAGGCAACAATCTCAAGCCGTTACCATGCGAACTTATCACATTCTATGAATTCACATTGACATATACTTATAATAGAATGTGGCACGTTTTAAATTTGGAATGTAAAATAGACATGCTTGAAAAAGAAGTTGCAGCTACCAGAATGTATGACATTAAATTTGTGCTACAGCTTAGAAAAATTATTTATCTCTTTTCCAGCTCAAGAACTTAGAGCAGCTCCTTAGCATTGCAGGTTTCAAAAGCTAGGTGAGAGCCTGCTATGCTCGGTCCTTGATATTTTGGATATGAAGGTATTTCCTAAAGTAGTATAAATAGCGCCTGCAGTCCAATGATAGATGAATGATATAATTTGAATTAGGCCATCTTATATTATAATGTTATTGTGTAAGTGTTGGACCCAGCCCTAATTTGGGTGGCCCAGATTTGATCAAGTCAACGGAGGAGATGATGCCACGTCAGATTCTTTAACACAACATGTTTTTTTTTTTTTTTTTTCTAGGGTTAGCGTTACCTTCGATGATGCCACACACAACACACCGTTTTTAGGGTCTGCGAGGGCAGCCGTTTTTTGCAGAAAGCTCTGCTCTGTTTGCAATATTGGCAATGGAATATCTAAAGCCTTCTATTTTTGCAGCAGATTGAAATTTGAAACATGTATTCACTGAAGCAGAGGATTTCGAGGCTTCTTGAGCTTGGGTTAACTGAAATTGAGCTAGAAACAGTTATTCATCCTTCTATTTAGGTTTTGCAGATCTTTTGAAGCCCGGTTGGCTATGCACGACAGATCTTGGCAATGATGCAGTGGTTCTGCTTAGGTGCGAGGTTGCTGCTTTGATGGTATATTCAAAAATTCAAAAATCTTCTATCTCAGGCCTTCCGACCATGTATGGACCTAAGAGGTGGCCACAGAATTTGTTGTTCATGGCTCGATCTTGCTAAACAAATTCTGCAGCATGTATAATTGCCATGGTCCATCTCAGAAGTTTCAGTATGCATCATTTGCCCTACTTTTCCTTCTCTACATCATTGTGGTTTTATCATTTCTTATTCCTCGATTTCAAATTTCCATTTTATCAATGCGTTTTATTTTCATAATCATGAAAGCCTTGCCATCAGTACAGTTGGAAGCCTAGATATCAGTACAGTTGGAAGCCTAGATATCAGCCTAGATGCGGAACATTTCATGAATCGCTTCCCGATGTCAAATATACCATCTACAGCTCATATTGATTCCCTGGAGGGTAAGGGCTCATGGGGAAACCACCAAGAAGAAGCTAGAGGATGACAAGCTGAGGATTCTTTCACCTGATGAGAATATGGGAGTATTACTCTAGCAACAAGAAGCGTTATAAGAAGCAGCTACACCAACGCCCTTATTTCTAGACAGGTTTTGTAAATCTCTGCAACTAGGTTTCAATCCTCTATTCCATTTCTAGGGATATGTTTTGTAGTTTGCTACTTCTTTCAAGCCATATGAACATGCTTTGTACTATGTCTGCTTTGTACTTTGTATGCTTTGTAACCAGATAAGTTTATTTTTGCATGTGCTTAAAATATTAGTTATTTGTTTATGCATAAATGATTTCAATGTTGCAAATCAGGGTATAATAGAAGCTTGCATGCCCGCTGCAACAAAGAGTCCAATATGTACGTCATATGCAAGCTGCAATATTGTTAGTAATAAGGATTTCATGAATGGAATTTGCATTATTGCAGGTGTTTTGGCCAGAGTGTGGTTGGCAGCCAGTTTCCTTACTAGATCTTATTACAGAAGCATCTGTGAAGAAAGTATATAGGAAGGCAACACTTTGTGTTCACCTAACAAGGTACAAAAAAGAAAGGTGCCATAGTCCAACAGAGTTATGTTGCTTTGTTATTTCTTCTATGTTTCTGGAAGATACTCATAATATTTTTTGCAAGTATGGAAGGAACCGAGCTTTACCAAATAGGGCATACTCAACATATATGGTTGTGTCATTATGATTTTCTGGATCTCTGCATTCTTTCGCAGCATCAAAACAGTGTTTGAAAAGGTTGCCAATGCATGTTGAAATCATTATTTGGCCTTCGGACAAAACCAGTGGATTGTGTTGCAGAACAGTTCCAACCAGTGGCTTTTGGCTTCTCAAACTAGGTGCATATATAATCTCTTCTCTCTCAAGAGGACTATTTAACCCGACGACGATCATTTCAGCTCTAGAGAAAGATTTGGGCCATGCCTTTGCTCACTCAACAAACATCTGCAGTTGGTTCATCATATTGCACAAATTATTAGCATAGCATTTATAGGCTACAAACTTCTTGAAAAATTGCTACTTGGAGTGGATCCAACAATAGATCAAGAATGGCATGAAGAATTTGAGTATCTGACACACATCCAGTTTCTCACAGTTGGTTCTTGGAGTTTTATCTTCTGAGCAGAACAAAAAATATATTGCACTTAATCTTTCTCAGTCTTAATTCATTCTCTGTTACACAAGTTAATTTTTTTTCTTGATTCTATGTATTATACACAGGTTGGGAGTTTCATCCCCCTAGCAGAAGAACAAAAAAGTCATTTATTAGAACTAGGCCTTGCACTTAATCTTCTCAATCTTAATTCATTCTTTGCTAAATTAGGCACATGTCAGGAGTCCCAAAATTGTGTTTTGTCTCTATGTTAAGGTGTTCATGGAATACTACTGTTTAGATCCATTTTTTGCATCCAAGATTGATTTGATGACAACAAGGTTATTGAATATTTAAATTTTGTAAGTTTTGAAATAGAATGTGCATAATCTTGCTCTAAGACGTCAATGACAAAGATTACAAGAGACTTTTGTCAAGCACTCCTTAAAAAATCAAAAGATAAAGTCGTTAGATAAAATAAGAGACATCCCACTAATCTTCAAAATTAAAGAAAAGTATGAATCCCCAAATGCTAGATAAAATAAGGGAGATAAAATAAGGGAGACGTCCAACTAATCCTCAAATGATACAACATGACACTCAACAAGATACTAACCCAGCAAAGATGTCAAAGATGTGCACAAAATTTAGCACAAAATTTAGATGGCTCTTGAACAATATGGGTTGTACATTTCACATGATAAAAAAGCAAAAGGGCATACAAAAGGAGTACGGTAGACTACTCATTTGTACACAACTATTCTAAGACATTCTATTTACATAGCATCACAACATCAAATCAACAAGAAATGAACAAGAAGGGTGTTCCCTCCCATGAACCCACAATGGTGCCCCCTCCCACCCCAAAACAAGTGGTATAAAAATGTAATGCCCATCAACACTTACATGTTCCGAACATTTACAAGTACCCAAAGGATGCCCAGCACCATTTACATGTCCCCAGATGATCCCAGCAACGCTGGGCACTTAACTATAGTGATATAATTTGAACTAGGCCATATGAGGTTATCTAACTGGTGATATAAATGCTAAAGCTGATGGGAATACAATAATAAATGCCAATTAAACGAATGCATACACCTTAAACATTTGGTTCTAACCAATGTAGAATGGAAAGGATTATGCTAAAATAATGATATTGTTGTGATGTTATAGAATTTCTCATAGCTTAGCTATGTGGACATGTACCATTTCTTGCTGTGGACATTTGTGATGTTATAAGAACTAAATCATGTGCATTTTGTATATGTTGTGAGCTCTAATATTGCTTTACAGATCCCATCATTTAAATCCTGTTCTTAATATAGCTCTTCTCTTGCTTGGCATGTGATCTGGGATCACATGCATACTCTATGCATTGTTATGTGACTTGGAAGGAATCAAGACAATAGCATGTGATCTGGGATCACATGCATACTCTATGCATTGTTATGTGACATGGAAGGAATCAAGACAATACTAGCACATGTTTTGCGGAGATGATGCTTTGTTGCATGTTCTTTGACATGTACTTTATCTAATATAATGGCATTTTAAATATTGTGGGTTGATTGTAATTGTCCATCACCATAACACGAACAATTGTCACAAGAATGATGTTATTGTAGAAATGAAGAACTTTTTGGCTTTTGGAGAATGAGCCAAGTAAACATAATTATAGCACTAAACTTCATGTGTTTAATAATGAAATAAGATGATTTCTATCGGGAAAAATGTTGTAGCTAATGACTTCTTTGACCTTCCATCATAATGAAGGTGTTGTGCTTGAATAACCTTGGTAATTTTGATTGCATTAGCCACTAATCCATAGCATTGAAACAAATAGATCATGCTTGCTACTACAATTAGAATGGTGGCATCTTATATTGCAACTTAGTTTTCCATTTTTAGGCACACGTCTTCCATAAGTACTTTTCTGTGTGTTATGTATTTGAGGGCGTAGCATTAATGTTAATTTAAGCTATAGCTTTTAGGGGAATGATTCCACCCTGGAAACATAATAAAGCCACGTAGGACACATAGAACAAGAAAGAAAAAGAACAGAGTTTTTATCGTCCACGAAGAGAAAGGAAATGAAAAAACAAATTGAGATCCACATGGCGACATCTTAGGAAGGGGCATTTTTATCATTCTATTTAGAGCTAGCCAATATTTGTTGTCCTTAAGAGCAACACCACATTGGTATTTTATTTTAACTTCTACAAGACTGTTATACACGAAAATGACAAATTTATGACATGGCAAAATCATTTGAATGTTTTATTAAAGTCTATGTCTTAAAGTCGTAGTCGAATACCAACCCTATGTGCGAGCAAAATCTGAATTAGTTCAATGTATATTTTTATATCTACAATAGTATTTATTTATGCTCAATGATGACACATAGAGTTACGGCATGCACAATGACTTATAAAGTTGTATCATTCAGTTATGTATTATTGATTCTACCATTGACATAAATGAGTCTCCACACTCTAAAGTATGATTAGCCAGTTCATGATTCCATGCACATCCATCTACATCTAACACACATGCAAACTTCATGATTCCATGCACATCCATCTACATCTAACACATATGCAAACGTATCTCATACACACACAAATTCTATCATTACATGGGTCTAGATCTTTCCCAAAATCAAAGTCCTATGAGTAAATAAAAAAATGCATGCATGCACTCTAACATATCTACATATTCCATTCCATCTATACATGCCATCCGCGTCCAGGCTATACATTTCATCCACCCTATACATTTCATTCACCCTACGCATTCCACAATATATACTATTCCATGCGCCATGATTAATGCCCGGCATCGCCGGGCAAGCGTTTCTAGTATTAATTATCTTGACAGCTGACAGAGATCACCTATGCAGCAGAAGCTAAAAAGGAGGATGATTCAAAAGAAAAACAAAACAAAACATAACATTTTATCCTATTCCCTTCATTCCGTTCCAACTTTGGCCCTTCCTTCCTTCCGTCCCTCCCTCATTGCTTTCCTCCCGGATATTTATTTCCTTTGCTTTTTTCCTGTCGAAGGCTCTCCTAACTTTTGAACCTTTTCCAGATTTCTTGCCATGAAAGCCTGGCACATATAATCAACTGGATTTTTCTCACAGCAGTATATGCATACCTTGCTGAAATCGCCTATCATAAGATTATGTTGGTAGTTGGAAGATTTCTGTATTGCTGCATCCATTTGTTTGCAAGACAAAAGAAGTGAGACACTCACATTGGTAGTTTTACCACACACGATTGTGTCTACAAACTTCTGCATATAAGCTGCAACATAGAGGCCACATGAATCCCCATCTTTCTGCTGTGGACACTTATGAATCTTCACAACTGGTGAAGGATTTTGTCCATGATTCAAAAAAGTGGGACACTCGACACAACCGCGTGCCATAGTGAGGATGTGGAGCCTGCAAAAGTCCAGATCTATTTTGTAGCAAATGAATGAAAAAAGCTGCTAACATGGTATCCAATCTACTCAATATTAATAAAAGGAGACTAGTAATGGTACCCAGCCTTGCTGGGCATAAATTAGGAACCTTTAATTTCTTTCTTTTTTTATTCTCCTTTTTTTTTCTAACCCCCTTCTCCCCCCCCCCCCTTTGCCTTCCCTTTCCCCTTCCCCTTTTTTCTTTCTCTTTTTCTTATCAGCTTTTTCCCTTCCTTTTTATCTTTCCCTGCTCTTCCCATTTTTCCACTACTCTTTTTCCCTTTCCTTTTTCCCTTCCTCTTCCTTTTCCTTTTCCTTTTCCTTTTCCTTTTCCTTTTCCTTTTCCTTTTCCTTTTCCTTTTCCTTTTCCTTTTCCTTTTCCTTTTCCTTTTCTCTTTCCCGTTTCTCATGCATTTTTTTCGTTCTCTTTTGCTTACCTTTTCATGTGCCCTTTTCTTCCTTTCCCCACCCTCTTCCTCTTGATCACGTGCCCTTTTCCCCATCTCTTTTCCCATTTCTCTCTCCCCTTTTCCGCATGCTCTTTTTGCTTTCCCTTCTCCCTTTTTCGCTTCCCTTTTCCTTTCAACTTTCCATTCCCTTTTCATACTTTCCCCACCCTTTTGCTTTGCGCTGTTCCCTTTTTCCGTTTCCTTTCTCTTTCCCCTTCCTTTATATTTTCCCTTTCCCATTCCCTTTCCCTTTTCATATGCCTCTTTCCATTCCCTTTTCCCAACCTTTTTTATGTACCTTTGTTTCTTCTTTCCCCATCCTCTTCCCCCTTTTCCACTTTCTCCTTTCTTGTTTCTTTTTTCTTTTCCCTTTCCCATACTCTTTTTCCCTTTCTTTTTTCTATTTCCTCACCCTTTCCCTCTTCCCTTTTTTCTCGTGCCCTTTTCTCCTTCCTCTTTTCCTCTTTTCCTATTCCTTGCTCCCTACCCTTTGTCTATTCTACTTTCCCCCCACCCTTTTCCTCCTTTTTCCATCCTTTCCCTCTTCCTTTTTCTCGATGCTCTTTTTGCTTCCCTTTTTCTCGTTCTTCACCCTTTCTCTCTTCCCTTTTTTTCACGCCCTTTCCTTTTTTCTCTTTTTCTCGTTCCCTTTTCCCAAGTTCTCTTTTGCCCTTTTCCCCCTCTCTTTTTCTTTTTACTTTCCTTTTTCCCATGGACTTTGCAACATTTTCTTATTTTCCCTTACCTTTTTCTCCTTTTCTCACCCTTACTTCTTACCCTTCTCGTGGTGCCCTTTTTCCTTTTCCTTTCCCCCTCGCCTATTCTATTCCTTTTTCTATTTCCTTTTATCTTTCCCTTTTTCCTTTTCTCTTTCTCTTTCCTTTTTCCTCTTACCTTTCTTTTATTCCTTTTCCCTTTTCCCTTTTCCCTTTCATCGTTTTTCCTTTTTCCTTCCCCTTTTCCTTTTCCCTTTTCCCTTTTCCCTTTCATCGTTTTTCCTTTTCCCTTCCCCTTTTCCTTTTCCCTATTCCTTTTCCTTTCATGGTTTTCCTTTTCCCTTCCCCTTTTCTTTTCCTTTTTCCTTTTCCCTTTCATCGTTTTTCCTTTTCCCTTCCCCTTTTCCTTTTCCCTTTTCCCTTTCATCGTTTTTCCTTTTCCCTTCCCCCTTTTCCTTTTCCCTTTTCCTTTTCTTTTTCCCTTTCATCGTTTTCCCTTTTCCCTTTTCCTTTTCCCTTTTCCCTTTCATCGTTTTCCTTTTCCCTTCCCTTTTCCTTTTTTCCTTTTTCCCTTTTCCCTTTTCCCTTTCATCGTTTTCCTTTTCCCTTCCCTTTCCTTTTCCCTTTTTCCCTTTCCTTCGTTTTCCTTTTTCCTTTTTCCTTTTCCCTTTCATATTGAAGCCATAGTCAAGATGAAATTTTAGTTGAAGACACGCACACATCATCTCCACCATTAAAAGTCAATCAAATCCTCGTGGTCGGATTTAGGGCTCCATTGAAGACACACGCTATAATTTTACTTTCATCGTTTTTCCTTTTCCCTTACCCTTTTCCTTTTCCCTTTTCCCTTTCATCGTTTTCCTTTTCCCTTCCCCTTTTCCTTTTCCCCTTTTCCCTTTTCTCTTTTCCCTTTCATCGTTTTCCCTTTTCCCTTTTCCTTTTCCCTTTTCCCTTCCATGGTTTTCCTTTTCCTTCCCTTTTCCTTTTCCCTTTTCCCTTTTCCTTTTCCTTTTTCCCTTTCATCGTTTTTCCTTTTCCCTTCCCCTTTTCCTTTTCCCTTTTCCCTTTCATCGTTTTTCCTTTTCCTTTTTCCTTTTCCCTTTCATATTGAAGCCATAGTCAAGATGAAATTTTAGTTGAAGACACGCACACATCATCTCCACCATTCGTCAATCAAATCCTCGACCGTCCGATTTAGGGCTCCATTGAAGACACACGCTATAATTTTATAATATAATAATTTTATAATATAAAGATGTGAAATACAAAATACCTCTTAAGTGCAAGCATGTCAACGTCAATGTCCTCGGCAGAATTGAAGATCTGAATGTTGATGGTGTTCTTACTCTTAGTAAGTGCCATGTTGAAGATGGCCAAAGTGTGATGTTCAGTAACTCTACATAGCATTGGAATCATGATCCATCTGCACTTCAGCCAATTTATCCCTGTAAGAGCTACCTTTACAATATCTCTTCCACGCTCGGAGGCTGCCATAGATTTATCTTTTTTAAACGCCTTGGCCCATGCAAAATTCCATGAAGGCTGTCCGGTGGGAAGAACCAGATGTCGGCCTTCTTATCATCTGGAACACAGAGCTGCAGATACCTATAACAAGTTGAAAAGGATAAAATTACTAACTTGACTTACACATACAAATGAACAAGTTCAAAGTCCAGTACCTGGCATACATATCCACATGCCGGTTGGAAAATTTTCCCACATCCATGTCCAAAGACATCTTGTTCAAATAAATAACACTCCATTTCGGGCAAAGATCCCGGGAAAATCCTTGTCTTCTTGAGCTTCATCATTCGGTTCAGCAAGGCATCATTATGGCTCAGATTCGAGCTGATGCGGATTCAATGACCAGTACATTTACACAAATCATCTACATTCGTCTACTACTATCCATATTATTTTACAGTTTTTAACTTGGATACTAGATGTACAAAAAAATGTAAGATATGTAGATCAAGTTACCTGTAGAGATCATTCTTACGCTTTCTGCGTCTTTGTTTTCTGAGTCGTTATCCATTTCCTTCCCTTCTTTTTGGTTTCCTCATTGATTCTTATTAGGTCCGGAATCCTCGTCTTCAACCTCTCCCGATTTCTCATTGTGATGAAATTCGGCGTCCTTTGCTATGTCGGGAAGCAATATTTGACACAAACTTAAAAGTATCCCCGCTCTACATGTTGATGCTTTCGGAAGATTCCTCTTCATTAGGACACAGAAACATAGGATGTCATGGATTTCTCCGGGCTCTTTAATCAAATAAAATGCTTTCTTACCCATTTCTACTTTTGCTTTAATTGTCTTCTTACTCGTGGCTTTTTAGGCGTGGACTTCTTCTTTGGAGTCACATTTTCTCTGGCTGCCTTTTTACTTTTGAAGATGTGGCCTTAGCACGCTCCCTCAATCTCTCGAAGTTCCTCGTCATAATCTGGAATGTCACCATGCACACAAGTGCGCCCCTCCTCAACTGTACCACCGCAGAATAGTGATTTTGCTTTTTCCTTCAATCACTTTCTTTCCCTCGGCTACATCTTGCACCTCAATTTTCTTTGGAACCTCCAAAACTATGAAAACCAAACCAAGAATAAGAAATTGCTTCCTCTGACACAATGCAAATTGAATTTGAAAACAAAGCGCCTGACTGCGTGGTGTAATTTCTGCTCGAGTAGTTTTTTGGCACTTTGAAGCTCGAAAATAAATCACATAACAAATCGGATATCGGGCCTCAAACTAATCGGGTCTCTAACTGCATTACGTACATATCAATAGTCTGTACATATTACTAGAACTCGATCTACATTGAAGTACTTTGAGTACATACACATGTAAACAGCTATTTATCTAGATGGAATGTACATGTAATGTACATGAATGTGCTACAATGTATGCACATGTACACATCAGGCATTACATAAAATACCTCTAAATGTTCTGCCACAAAACTCAGTACACAACTCCTAATTTTATGTATTTAAGTTCTACATTTAGGACCCTACACTGTGAATGTACAACATGTATGTAAGAAACACATATATGTATGACATGCAAGCCAAGGAACTATAAGTATAAAATAACCAGTACACTCCTACATGTTTGTAGCAAAACCTTAAGTCACGCAAAGAATCTACATGTAAATGGATTCTACATGTAAATGGATTCTACATGTAAATGGATTCTACATTGCAGTAATCCTGGGTGCAGCAAATTGAACATAAATCATGAAATACTGCTTACCTCCAGTGTACACACCCAAGATCTTTGAAATGTTTTCGTCCCATTTGCATGCTCTTGGGCAGGATAGTCCAGCAGAAATAGAATATGAGAAACATAAGATATGAAATGAATGCTCGCATGGAGCAACTAGGATAGGTTCATTATTAGCAAAGCCATTACTACAAAACACACATCCATGCACGATATGAATTTTTCTTCAGTGGAGAGAGATCACTAAGCTTGTTTTGGGCTGAAGGAGAATCATTGCGAATGCATCATGTACTTATGCATATCATCAAGCCGTCTGCAGATTCAAACCGGAACTTTGTGAGCCTCCTCAAGTTCTCGCAATCCTCTTTTCACATAACTCCTTCTCCCAATGGCTTTCTCCAATGGCTCCTGAATTTTCTTCAACATTTCTTCCTTCCCCGGTTCTATCCCTCGTCCAAAGGTCAACCTCCTCCGCCGACAAATCTTGATGTCTCTCTTATTCTCTTGGCGTCGCCGAGAACACTATTGACGTCTTCTTGTATCGTGCTAGGTCCTCTTCATGTGCATCCTTTCTTCCCTCGAAATCTTATTTATATTGTCACGTAATTACGTCACGGCTGAATTTTCGTTCTTCAACCTTGGATGTGCTGCTAATTAACTCTCCATGACACCGCAAACAGAGTTTCGCGCAAATTCAAGCTCTTCCTTAGGGTAAAATCCTTGCTGAAATTTAGGAACCTTGGATGTGGATTTAGAGGTCCCAATTTCTTCTGTAATAGCATTCTTTTGCTCCTCCCTTTGCCAAATCTTTGGCCAAAACTTTAAAAGTATCCCAATCTACTTTTTTTTACACAATTGAAGGGCAAATGCACGACAGCAAAGTACTTTCAGTACATGGCGATTTGTGACCTCCCCGCTTACCAAAACAATTTCATAATGTTTGTAGAAGTTCTCGGCCCACTCTGACTTCACGCTAGATTCTTTGAACCCCCGTATGTCTTTGGGCCCCCACTGCTCGTCCATTATCTATTGTAAATCTGGAAAAATTTCATCTGCATTGACACATCTTACATGGTTTGCTTCCACAACGGCGGTTCTTCACAAATAAGCCTTCTTTTTTTGGCCCCGGTTCTCGAAGTTTGAACCTTCCTCTTGTTTTTTTCGGCTTTCTTGCTAGAATCGACTATTTTCAAATTTTTGTTTAATCTGGGTGACTTCCGGGAGGCAAAGGCGTCCATTGCTTGGATTTGGGCAAGGATTTCGAGAAAGAAGAATAGTTACACTCGAATTACTTCGTTGATCACTCACAAACACAAAAAATTGGAACGGCGGCAAATTTTTTTTGGCAACAAGAAACACTTCGCAATCTCCCTCCGAAAAATTGCAATGAAGGTCCGTTCTGGTTGCCACTGCCACTCATAATTTTGAATTGCCGACGTGGCTACTCCTAATCATTACATATCCCAACTAACTAAAATTCAAAAAAATAACAAAAAATGGGTGCCTACATGCCCTACATTATACATAATGTAAGGGCATTTTTTTTAGACACCCTAGCTTTCTTTTACCCGATTCTGTAATGATGGACAAGCATAATCTGCTAGAAGAGACTGACCTGTAATGATATTTACAAGCAAATGTAAAGAGGACAAATTTAAACATAAAATAATTACCCTTACAAGCATGATTTCATTAATTGGAGAGAATAACGCAATTTTGAGAATTTCAAGCACACCTAATTTGCTCAAGCACCAATACTTTCACCTACTTCTCGAGCCCAAGATACATGTGGTCACATGATACACATATCCATACAAATTATGCATTATACTTGTACGTGTACATGATACTTGTACACGCTCAATAATGGAGCTACAATCTCTATCGATAATTCACATCAATAATTTTACTTCACTATAAAAGCAGCTCCATTCGGGGCTAGAGGTCATTCATCTCCCATGGCTTCCTTGCCTGATCGTCCGGAGCACATCCAAACCATCAATTGCTACATGAGCTACAATGACCTGTGTGAATGCGTGATCAAGGATGTCAAACTTGATCCATGGCTGCAATCCAAAGCAGATGGTCCTGCAAGTGGTTGCAGGAAGCTCACTCGTGTTGTGATCCACCTTTACTGGCTTCCTGATCAGGAGATCTATGAGCTGAATGCCATCACCTCAGCAGGTGTTGATGATGAGTGAATCAGTGATGACTTGTGTACCTGTTAAGGATATAATGATATAAGCACTTCTGAAGTATGTAAGGATGTAAGTGCATAATGAATATTATTTGATGTATCGAACCTGAGTAATTTGTAACGGTGTGCTCTTCGACCTCCACTGTTTGTGCAAGCAGTCCCTAATTTCAAGCACACCTAATTTACTCAAGCACAAATACTTTTACCTCACTAAAATCCAAGATACAAAGCATGATTTCACATCATACACATATCCATATAAAAATACGTTATACTTGTAGGCGTACATGTCTCTTTTACACGCTCAATAATGGCGCTACAATCTACCCCAATAATTCACATCAATAATTTTACTTCACTATAAAAGCAGCTCCATTCGGGGCTAGAGGTCATTCATCTCCCATGGACTATTCGCCTTCTTCTGTTCACCACATCGAGGCGATCAAGTGCTCAATGAGCTACAATGATCTTGTCGGTTGCCAATTGAGGGGTATTCTTCTTGATCCCTACCTGCAATCCAAAGCTAATGGTGCTGAGATTCGTTGCTCCGGGTTGATTCGTGTTATGATCCACCTTATTTGGCTTCCTGAGCGCAATAGCTATGAGATATCAGGGATCACTGCAGCTGGTATTGATGATGACTGAATCACCTGTCCAGCAACGTATATTGTAGTGATGTTATGGCATATAAGATATAGTAATGCATAAGAGCACTTGTGTTAATGTAAACAAAGCAGAGAGCAATAAAAATTAACTACTTTAATGTACCTTGAAGACTCATGTTTTATCACCATCCTATGAGGCCTAGTTAGCCAATAGTTCCTGCACCTGGATTCCTACGCTTGCGGGGATCACAACCAATAATGGCTTCGGTTCAACTAACCAAGCATAATCTATTGTTTTGAGAGGCTGATAACGTGGTCTGTCATTAGGATTCGGCCTCCACTTTTTATGCCAGCAGTCCCGATACTGTTGAGCGTATGCGGTACCTTTCCTAGCCACAGGCTCCCAACAAGACACAAAAACCTCATTATAATGAGGGGCAGTGGGGTCTTGTATAGAATCCTCCTCTGCATAGGCTACCCATGTGGAACATGCATCTGCCGGTCTTACAAGCAGAAACATACCTTTCTGTACATCTTGGTATGGGTCGAATATTTCCACTACATTCTTGGGTTTATCCTTAACAGGTCCAACAAAGGCAGTTGGAGCGTCGTATCGATCGACCTGAATAGATTCAGGCTCGTCAAGCACAACTTGCCTTGTACGAGGCCAGAAGTTCTGAATTTCTGCATTGCCCGGAGGTACTTCACCTAGCACACTCATCACTTCGCACCAGTAGTCTATGACCTCGTTCATGTAGGTATTGGACCACGAGTTCACACCAGCCCTGGAGATATTAGCCCAATGCACCATGTACTTCGCAATGGACGACCTCAATGCTCCTATCTCCTTGAAGCTAGCATATGGCTTGACAGTCTTGGGCGAGACAATCGGTATCTTTGGCAAACCATTGTCATCTCGATTGCATTCTTCTATTCCATGAATTGTTATATGCTTTTAAAAGGTCTATATAGATTAAATCCATTCTACTAATGCATTCTTCTAGTGTTTGGGACAATAGTATTCTTATGAATGATTTGTTGCATGAATTTGATCAGTCATCTTCAATTGCATTGATCTATTCCATGAACTGTTTTATGCGTTCAATAGGTCTATCCTATTGTTTAAATTTGGTTTTTCCGGGGTTCCGAAAACTTTTGGGATTTTTTTTTGGGTTGGTTTTTCTAAGGTTTTTAATATTTTGGCCGTCGGAAAAGATTTCCGAATTCCAAAAATCGGACATATCAAAATATTTTCATTTTGGGGCCGATTTCCATGGATGCGTTATCTTCGTCATGCTGCCACGCTTGCTCGGATACAACTCTATCTTCTAAGCCATCCGGATAGCAGAATCTGGACTTTACAGAAGCCATAGAAGCGGCGGCATCACAAGCGTCACAGATTTTGAGCATCACAGATTTCTTCACGGATTTTTAAAGAAGAGCATCATAGGCTTGAGAGATCGGTTTTTGAGATTTGTTATCAAAAAGCCACCCGAACAACAAAACCTGGATTCCACATAAGCCATAGAAGCTGCATCAAAGGCTTGACAGATTTTGAGCATCACAGATTTCTTCACAGATTTTTGAAGAATCTCCAAGCTCTTAGCCGATCACAGGTCACAGGTCACAGATGTATGTAGGTCACAGATGTATGTCGATCACATGTTTTTCTGCAAGTCGTTTTTTGTTCTGCAAAAGGGGATTTTAGAAGGCATGAGTGCATGATAAGGTTTGTTTCATGGATGGGTCCACTTATTCTACATCCTTTTGCTTGGTGACCTCTGCAAATGGATTCCACTGTTGGGCATTTTATTTCATTTTATCTGGGTTGCACTGCCCTAATTTGCACTCTTCGTTTCAGGAATAAGAATGGCAGTAGTGTCCCGGCATGCATGCCATGGCTGTTGGCTTTATGGCATAGTGACTCCTATCGCAGTAGAGATTATTCACAACGTGGGCTTATTCTACTCTTCACAAGAATATGTAGCATTATAACAGGGGGTTTTTTTTGTGATTTTATACGCTTTTTGGCATGGTTTTTATATGATTTCATGGGCGTAATGCACGAGGCATACTAATCAGTATATCTAGAGTGCACACTGGATTCATATATTTGAATGGCATTTTATCTATGGTTGTTTTTGTTCCTTAAAAACTTAATTAATTTAATTTTATGCAGTCCATGCAAGCAACGAGGCATTGAACTTTAGGGTTCAACTATGGGGTTCGTGGAGTGAAGATTTAGAGAAGAGATACACGGTGAAGGGGATTTAGGGGATTTCTGGCAGTTTTCTCCTCGCTATGGCTTCCCCAGTTCTCGATGGCTAGATTAGTAGCATGATCCATCCCTGCAGCTGAAAAGGTGTCAAACGCAACAGCTTTATCAGCCTACTTGGGGCCATAGTATCCTGCCATAATATGGAGCTCTTTTGTATCAGGACTGCCGGTACTGTTCTCACAAGCAAATCTTCTTCTTCAAATTGGACGAAAGGGCATTACATGATGATTATGCAAAATGAAGGCCTTGTTCTTTCCGCAGATCTGTCATCTGCATTGTTCTCCCTTTATTCTCGAGATCTTCATGCAGGTAGTGGTGAAATTGACCCAAACTGGGTAGGGAGACAAGGCGTTGCCTTTGCACTTGATGCAGCTGCTGATGTTCTTTCAAGCAGAGATATACCTGTGATCGCAACGTTCTTGATATCAAGGGCTTTGGTATGCAATTTTAGCTTTGACACATCAAACCTAAGTCCAATTCTGCTAACTGACATGATGAACAGGATTTTCTTTTGTTAAGCCTTGCTAAGTGTATTTTTCTACATGCTAACGAATGACAAATAGCAATGATATTTGGCTTTGTTTTCATGTATAGAAACTATGGAGAAGAAACCGCATATCGCATAACACTTCATTTTAAGAGTGGCTTCAACATCTCGGTTAGCTAATTAGATGACAAACGCAGTGAAGATCTTATTTGGGCATATTGATGTCCAAAGCGAGAAGCCTGAGAATTCTTTAATCAGAAGCTTGTCTTTGTTTTATATTGCTTCATGTGGCATTTAAAAATGCATCAAAGCTCTATGCATGTTTGGATGTGTTGGTCAATGTTGTATAAACTATGCCGCAACATAGAAGTTTGGACTGGTTGCCATTTCAGGCTGATCTTAATGGAACCGTCAGATCCAAGATGGTAGAGGCGGGTATTGCAATCATTGACAAACAAGCCTATGCTCCGTGAACTATGTCGTGGGGTTAATACAAGTGGACTAGTTGAGGTGAAGGTTTTCACATGCAATACCTTTTGTCTCACTATGTAAGCAATACTTGTAATTTTCTTTTTCTGTGTCCTTTACGGATTGTATTCAAAGCATGTGCATGTCCGGGGCTTTGTTTGGATGCAATGAAACATGTGCTGTCTCCGGCAAAAGGGCATGCCCCTACATTCCCACTCATAGCGAGTACTTTGTGGATTGCATTATTTGATCCTGATCAAGTAAGCTGGATACCAGGTGTTTATATTAACTAGGAAGTTAAACTGCACTATGTTGTATATATCCATATTATACTATATTATATTTATATATTATGAATAAGAGAACTCCATTGCATTTATACTCGTATATGTCTGCGTAGGTCATTGCGGAGGTCAAGAAGAGTTGTGGGACCTTTATGGTCATGAACTTGGGAATGATTATGCCGCTGGTCTTTTGGGAGCACTTTCTCATGAAAATTTAAATGTTCGACAAGCTGCTGCAGGTGCCTTGGCTTCGGCTATGGAAGAGTATCCTAGCAGCATTCAGGTAACTCACATGCAATTTCTAGCTCCCTTGACTGCTAATGCTTTGTGAGGATTGAACATATTCAATGGTTTGCTCTGCAGGAGACACTCGTATTTCTCTTTTTTCACAACCTTATTGGATATGGAGCTATTTTGGCATGGGTGATACAGCTTCTGTAGCAAAAAACGTATCATCTGACACTATATTTTTGCACTTTGTTTAGACAATAGGACTGGAAACTATAGTTTAGAATCTAATATCTTAACTGGAGGACTCCGTGATATTGGAAGGCTACCTCCTTATCCTCTGCTTAATGTATATGCCATTATTCACAACATCTTGTCTCATCACATCTGCTACATATGATTGTAATATGCATTCTCATAGTTTGTACTTTGAAATTAAAGTTCACATTTCAAATTCTGTTTGTACTGGTACTGCAGAGACTGCAAGGTAGCAGAATAACGGATTTCCCACTTCCTTTCTTCTACTAGTAGTTGAAACAATGTAAACGGGATTTGCCCTAGATGAAAGGTGAATCTATTTATCTATTTATGTAATGACTAACTTTCACATGCTGAATACATGATACTTGTCATGTTGAAATAGGATATTTATTTGATGAAATAGGATATTTGAAATTCAATATAAGCTTGACGTAAGATACAAAGATGGTCCTATTTGCTGATCTTTGTAAAACGCATGTCGATATGGAATTAAAACTCCTATTTGTATATTTCTTGTCACTTATATACTTACATAAACAGGCTAACTGGCCCATAAAGTTTACCTATGTTTGCTTTAGTTAGGGCCTGAAGGGCCCAAATTTTTTTTTAATATAACAATCAACACACAACTACTATTAACATTGCATTTAACATATTTAAATTAAAATCCTTAAACCCCCTTTGGTTTGGGTGCATATTCACACGGGGGGTTACGTAGGGCAGCGAGAGCCCCAAAAATATATTTACAATACATGTACAAAATTAACACCATTAAGTACATTCTCTCAAACCTTATAGTATTTTGCAAACCTTAATATACAGTACACAAAAACTTGTACATGCATACCCCACAAACAAGGATCGCTATGTACGGTCCAGATCTTGGAATAAAGGGCAAATATGCCCATCCGACAGCTCTCGTTGCCCGGAGTAACCCCCCGTGTGAATATGCACCCAAACCAAAGGGGGTTTAAGGATTTTAATTTAGATATGTCAAAGGGGGCTTCACAACAGCTTATGTCAGAGCTTGGAAGAATTTCGAAGACCGGCTATCAATCCCCTCAAGGTATTTGTTTGTATGTAGATTTCGTGATTTCTCCAATCCATCTTCAACGTGCTTTAGCATGCTTGGTTGGGTCGACATATATGCTTGGTTCTAATTGCATGAAGGAATCCAGACAATATGAGCATCACCTGTTTCTTCGTCTGTGCCTTCAAGAATCCATCGAGACTTAAGCCTGCTCTCTCCAATGCTTGAAGTAAAATCAGGTAGGCTCAAAATTTTCTTTTAGCTGTTTATGCATTTTGACAATGTAAAATGTATCGATTTGAGAGGGGATGGCTTGGTAAGAGTAAAAAGGGGGGGAAAAGATATGTCGGTGGTTTCTTGGCGCCTCCATCAGCGGCTAGGGCGGCCGTGAGAGGGGGACCGCCCCTCTTTCTCAGTCCGGCACTGCTGCTGCAAATCAGATCTATCAATTCGTGTTGGGGCTAGCAAGGGTTTTGCCTCTGCCAGTGAGTTCTTGATTTCTTCTGTTGGTGTTTTATTTTGGAGCTTTTTGTGGCGGTTCTTCCCAGGATTTGCTGCCAAGCCACTAACGTGGTCATTCAACTCCATGCTTCTTTTGAAGCATTCTGTTTTCTGCTTAGAGGCAGCCGTCTTTTATGCAGAAACATACCGAAAGGGCAAATGGCTTATAAGGTGGAGTAGAATCTTTGCAATCTTGGTAGGAAAAACAGTTCTTGAATTTAGCATCACAATCTTAAATTCTCAGATCTTTCCAGCGGATGGATTTTCTCTCTTCTCCTGCTCTTTCTTGCTAGCAGAAAGTTATAGAGATTGATTCTTGGAAAAACAAATCTTTTCTTTTCATTTCTCTGCACATGGCAAAGAATATGTGAGACTGATTTAGATTGCCGAGCTAGGGATTATCTGGGCAAGAAGACGCTTTTACATCTTGAACCAGGCTTTTTGGGAGAAGTTTGGCGGCTGGGCTTTGTGTCTGGCCAGCATCAGGCTGATTGCTACAGGTCCCCGACAATGTAGCATCCTTTTTGGTCTCACACTTTTGGCTTCAGAATCACTGGTTGCTTAACTGTATTCTTGATTAGATTTTGGAAGCACGTAGCTCCTTTTGAACATTGTGGCAGAATGTTCATGTTTCTGCAGTTCTTTTTCTATTCACCTCTATTCTTGCAGGAGGCTTTTCTATACGCATTCAGGGATTATTTGAATTTTTGGAAAGTTGGTACTTGTCTCCTCTAGTACTCTTTCTAGCTGGGAAGATGGTGATTTCCCTGTAGTACTAGTTAGACTGAAGAAGAGGTTGAGAGAGGCCTCTGAGTATCAAAGATTCAGATAGGATATTTGATCCGTGTGGGATCTTATAAGCTTAATTTTCTATTTGATCCATGAGGGATCTATATGCTGTAATACTTCCATCTGATGAATAAAATATCTTCTTTCCTTCAAAAAAAAAAAAAAAAAAAAAAAAAGTATCGATTTCTCATTATCTGTTACAAATTGCTTATTATGTAATTTCCTATTATGTAATTTAGACTTTTAAGACTGCCCATGTTGGCGGTAATTAACAGTTCAGTACAAGTACATGCAATAATTATCCTTTCTTCAGCTTTGCCTCTGGTTATCTAGGTTTGTCCTCTATTTTTCGTGCTTCTATTTTGGCTACTTTATTTTTTTATTTCATCTGCATTCCTGTCATTTGTTCACGATTCTCTAGCTCCTTATTGCATCAATATTTGAGGCATTCCATGTCGGAGTTTGTTGGACTATTATTCTCCATCATCATCCATAGCAGCAAAGATGTCTTAGCTCCCATGATGCCATAGATAAATATGACTGCCAACTTCCTTTGCACAGCAAATGCACGATAATGCGCTACAAGGACTAGCCTTTGCATGTTTTTGTTCATGAAGGCCAAATTTAACAGATGTGATATGATGAAGCCATGATGCATCGTAATTTTTCGATTTTATCTCTATTATTTCAGTACTCCTGCATGTTGATGAGAAGGAAGGAATTGCAACAGAGGTTTCTCACGGCCAGCATCGTGTTAACAATTTTGCAGTCACCCTTTTTGGTTAAGCAAGTTTCCACACTCAGTTCTATTAAGATAAGATTGCAGAATTGTGTATAATTATGTCTGTGTGATAGAGAACTTTAGATAATATTGTCACATGTTACCATGCTCATTCAATCCTCCTTACTATCAGGATATATGCAGTCCAAGCAATACATGATATCAAATACTAATCCTGCAAAGATATGACAGGTATGTATTGATTTCTCTTACCTAATTCCCTTTTTGTTGCTCTTCTTATAGCTATGAGATAATACATATTTAGAATTTTTCTAATGTCTATGCTATATTCGTCATACTTTCTTATAGCTATAATTATAGCACATGGTTTAAAAATGTGCCAGACCAGAACAAGAGAGTCAAGAGTGAGACTGCCATCCTCAATATGTAGCAAGCAAACATTCAAAGCTATAGTTCTAGAAACTGCCTTTCTTAGCACATATTCAAGAAATATGCCAAACAAACAAGAGAGTCAAGAGTCAGACTACCCTCCTCAGTATAGCAGAGCTGCAATTTATTACTTTCAAGTTAATGCGCTTACTATTTCTACTAGGCATTTCTTGGAGATCAAAGTCTCAATGGCTTTTATAAATTACTGTACTTCAAGCCTGGCCTTGCGAGTACCATTACATATAAGTTCAAATATGTTACTCTGCATATCTGTTGTTTTTGGCTTTGTAACACTTCATAACATCTCACAAACTTATTGCTGCAAAACAATGTCTAAATGCACTATAAATTCCAGTTTCGGTTGTCAAAGGTCTATATATAGCTCCCATAAAGCATGTACCTTTTGTTCCATAAAGCATGTATCTTATGGTTTGTTCCCCCCAGAATGTCTCTTCTTCGTTGCACTTTCCAATCATATTAATAGGCCAGAAATGCTCCATGTTTCATACATATTCTTTTTCTTTGACTTGGTTGTCGTGATTCGCAGAAGACAAAAATTTTCATTCATAAATCTGTTGCAGGAACCTTTGTATGCACGAAATGAGAACCAAGTAAAGTCTCTTCCTTTTCTCCCCCCTCATTAGCATTGATGTGTGAACACATCAGCATGTGCATGGCCTCTCAAAGTGGTTTCTAGAATGGCTTGCAACCTTTGGTATATCTACATATGTAGCATGTTGTATTTGTTGTATACAACATGTATCTTGATTGGCCCAATGTCCTTATATTTCGAACATTGATTTCTGCTGGATTTGGAGGAAACAACAAGGTTGGCAAAGCACATTTAAAGGACACGACAATATGATGCCGAGCCTGATATGCCTCAAAAGATTTCCACCATAAATTGGTTTTAGTCATGGCTATAGCCACATTATCTGTCCATGCCTACGGGCATGTTATCTCTTCATTCTTAGAGCTCCCTTTCTTCTTACATTTGAGACCACCTTAGGTCGCATTTCTTACTTTTGAGACCTGATTTGGTGACAGATTTATTATATGCATTATGTGTAGGTAGTCACGACTTTTAAGTTTTATATTCTGTATACAAATCTGAGTGCAATTGCTACACTAATCGCATGAATTTAGACAGAAGTACCTGAGTGTAGCCTGGAAGGAAGCTGGTGTAATTCATTGTTCTGACTAAGATGAAGACAAAAGGAATCAAGATGCTTTAGGAATAGAATGACCAATATATCTGCTCGAAAGTCACAATGTATTCTGACAAATAATAAGCAGAAATAATAAGCAGAAGACATACGGAACTAAGATGCTTTAGGAGTGGAATAATGAGCAATATATCTGCTCGGAAGTCGCAGTGTGAACGTCCTTTATATTTTGAATGAATCTTTTAAATATTTTAGATTTGCAAGAAGACATTTGCAACTGCCATTTCAAATCTCTCATACTTGATGCAAACGTCGAGTTTCAAATGTTGTAGTAAAAGAATGCAAGTTGTAGTTAGTTATATGTACAATAGTCTCTTTGTTAAGAAACAGAATACCATCGGAATAGTAGGAGGTGAGAACATAAATAGAGTTGTATGCGTCAAATCTCTCAATACTTTTCCAAATATGAAGTTTAAATGTTGTAGTTGTATTGCTTTCTCTTTTTCTTTAAAGAAATCATGAATACCATTGAGAATAGTCAGATAAGAACATAAATAGAGCTCTATACGTCAAATCTCTCGATAGTTTTGCAACATATTGGTTTGTATGACTATTTTAAATCGTTTCCATTTCCAACAATGCAAGTTTAAGCATATAGCAATGCAGTTGTTCAAATGTAGAGCATACATCTTCATGACTTGGCACCCTATAGAAGCCAGTGGATTTAGACACGTCTCATAACTGTTAAAAAAGTCTTTCTTACTCCCATTCAATGTGGTGATGCTTTATTCTATTATATTCTCAAACTTCTAGAATGGTCTTTCAATTTTTCAAACACTACATTGTATGTAGGGCTTTGCATAAATTGCCTTCACATAGGCTCAAACCACTTATAGTTGGAAACCCAAAGTTCAAATGAACCTTCATTGGACTTACTGCCTGCATAGCAAAAATAGATATGGTTGTACAACTGCTTAGCATATGTTGGTTTTGACCATTTTAATATTGTAAAAGGAGAGTTTGCCACAATAAATGAAGTATTGCATGAGTGTGCTAATGATTTTAAAATGATGTATTAACATGAGATGAAATTGGTCAGGAAAAACTAATGGTAGGAGATGTGGTGTTAAGCGCCTACAATACTGGCTTACGCGCCTAGAGCATTCTTGGCTTATGCAGGTCTTTTTATATGATGGAACTTTCCACAGTTATTGCATCGATATGCAAAGTGGATGATGAAGCCACAACTATTATAATGAATTATAGTTTACGAAAAACTTGCCAAGCTTTGAGGTAAAACACTAGGCACCATTTATTTATCCATAGAAGAATATACAGTCCAATGGACCTCATTGTACGCGGTCTCCAATTAGCCAACTTAATTTAAATGGAATACTCGGGGCCAACTGCGTTAAGGTGAACATTAGGAGGAGGACAAGTAGTTAAAGCTATTAAAGACCTATATAAGTCAAAACCACAAATCACTTATATTTCTCAAGTTTCAAGTCAAACAAAAATCATTTGATTGTCTCTAGCATTTTGTATGGATGCATATAAACATGCCCAATAAGCATTACAGTGGTTCAAATCCAAACCCAGTAAGACATAATGACTTGAGTCCAACTTTACCACATGCACATATAAAATGAACTCTATGCGAATGAATCTGAAAAAGTACCTCTATCCAAGCCACATTGGCTATTCTAGCCAACAATTAAACAACCACCTCTTCAAATTACTACTAAGCCCGGCAACGCCGGGCACCATAACTAGTCTACAATAATTACATTATATGCCTTAAATAGATTTGCCTACAATAATTCCATTCTGTTATATGCCTTTAATAGGTCTGTCTACAATAATTCCATTCTGCTATATGCCCTTATTAGGTTTGTTGCTTGTGTATGAACTTCCTTGCTGCATAGTTCAAATGGCCGTTGCTGCATAAAGGAAATGCACGTTGTTTGGTCATGTTGGAGAACATGTTAGAGAACTTGCAACATATCGGGACCTTTTTAAAACACTTCATTTTTTGTACAGAAGGTTAGGACAGTTCAGCATATCCGGAGTTTCCGTCTGTTCAATCGGATCGCGAGCGCGATCTAAGGCAGCTGTCTTGGAGTATCTGCCTCTTACTGGACCATCATTACGTGGCTGTATTGTGGAGCGTGAGTGCTGAACCAGATCGCGGTGGCGATCTAATGCAGCAGTTTCCAGGTGTGTTGACTAATCCCACCTTTACATTGGCAGATAGTGCTCCATAAAATCGCCTCGGCGATCTCTTACAGCATTCCATTTTGTTTTTGTGTCAGAATGGACCAATTGAGGTCTATTTTATTCAATGGGACGAAGGTGGGGGAGGCTCGTCTACACAACTTCACAAAGGACCATAACTTGCCCTTGCCCGAGGGTTTCGCTGTAGTGTCTGTGGAAGCCATTCTTGATGGGAGCATTCCGTTGTCTTATCCGGAACCCGAGATTTCAATACTTGGAGAGTCCAGAGGGAGTTTTATTTTGTGGCTCAAGAGAGATGTGACTGAGCTTGAAGATAACATTGCCATCTCTACTCCGCCTGCACAGATAAAGAAGCTGAATTGGTTGTCGTTGGAGGATCCCACTACTCCGTTTGGTTCACTATATCGTCTTGGGGGTATTTCTAGGGAAGAAGTTGTTGAGAGGAATTGCACACTTTTGCATGAATGCTGTGATATGCCTTATGGCTTCGGTGTGATCATCTTTACCGATCCTAATCAAGCAGTTGCTGATACTAGATTAGGTGATGACTTCCTGGCTGCCACCTTGATGAAGCTATGCCCCATGCCAGAAAGACCGTCAATGAGATGCCAAGCTTGTGCTGAGATGCTACAGTTGCACGACTTGGTGAAGTGGTCGAATGCTTTGGTGTTAGTAGACAATGTTGCTGTCTCGACACTCATAAAGAGTGTCAGAGAGACAATAATTGAAGCAGAACCCTATGCCATGCAGATTGAAGTAGAAAAGGCACCCAAGAGGATGTACAGAATGATGAACCGGACTCCACGTAAAGCTGCTGTGACCACTAAAGCCCAGAGAAAGATCACGGCTGCTTCCATTTTAAACTTTACATCTTCGATTTGTTGCATGAGAAGATGCTGCCCAAACTTCTCAACAGCCGAGATTAGTTGCATGTGTACTTTCTTTTGGAACTTGAGTGCTTCAGACAGGACAATATTTGTTTTTAACATGTTAGACGTTTGTTTAGAGAACGGACAGGTCAGGATGCTCATGCTAAATAACAAGCAGGTTTGTTTGAAAGCATGGCATATAGCCTATGGTATTCCAATGTCCACTTTCTATAAGTGGCGAAGACGTTTCCTTGCTGGTCACAGAGTTGCTGAACATGGTAACACGGGCACGAAAAAACCAAGGTCTCACACTCTAGTAGGGAAGGCCGTACTGTCTATGTACATAGATGAGAACGCTGTGACAATGCCCCACAGATCGAAAATCACTACTGAAGGCGTGAGAGAGAATGTCAAGAGGCTCCCCTCTGTCCCAACCAAAAAAGACATTCTTCATGAGGTGAACGCCAATGTGATGGAGATGACAGGCAAGCACGTCTCTCATTCTTCATTCTCATGTGGGTGGAAGCAAAATCACAACGAGGTTGCAATAGCAAAGAGGATAGCTTTCTCTAAGTGCAATACGTGTATTGTAATAAAAGAGAAAATGGCTAAGACGAGAGATCCAAGGGAGAGAAGAGAATTGCAGATTGAAAGGAAGGCACACATGACTGCCCAGATATCTTGTAGGAGCTTGTATTGGTCATGGAGAGCTCTGTCCCATCGATCACCGGATCAGGCGCTCACTATCATACATGATAAGATGGACCAAAACAAGACTATGATTCCAAGACTGGAAAAATTAGCAAAGTCAGTATGGAGAGGTGAATGCTTGAAAGTTAATGTGACTGGTGCACTGATGCATGGCCATGGAATAGGTGCATTGGGACATTTCTCACTCGACCTGTAGAAGGATGATTCAAACTTTCATGTTGGTTCCTTGAATCATGCTATCAAAACACTGGAGGATGCATCCGAAGATAATTGGGGCCATTTGAGAGAACAAGGTCAGCTTGAGGGCTTGTGGGTCAATGCACTCCTCGACAATGCGGGGTTGAGGACAAAAAAAAGCAATTGCACTGGGCAATACTTTGTAGTACCTCCTAAGCAACCAGCGCACTTTAAGATGTTACATAGGCGGCTTTACTTGCAGCTAGACAATTGCGCTGGACAGAACAAGAACAGATATCTCTTCTCTTATCTATCCTATCTTGTGTGGTTGGGTGTTTTTGATCAGATACAGCTTGGCTTCATGATGGTAGGCCACACTCATGATGACATTGATGCACTATTCGGTAACTATTCAACGTTAATGCGCAGGTCTGATGCTCTAACTCTTCCAGAACTAATGCAACTCTTCCGAGAATGTAGCACAAAGGCAACGACACCATACCTTGTTACGGAGGTTCCCGATTGGAAGGGTTTCGTTGAAGGATACATTCCTGATAAGAAGGACCGTTTGCTTGGTCACTTGGAGCCCTTATTGTTTAAGTTTTGCATGAATGATGGGTGGCCAGTAATGTATTACAAGATGATACCTGGTCATAGAGATTGGTTGCCAGAGAAAAGTATTCAGATGTGGAAAGCAAGGTAAGTGATCTATCCACGAAATGATGCAGAAGAATACTACTGTCCCAAAAACAAGAACAATGCAACAAAAGCATGAATTCGAACAATAAATTTGTCTATGCATATCAAATTCCAAAGTAGACTTCGGTTCTTGCCTGTATTGGCCACTTATATGTCGTTCAGATGCTAAATCTTGGTGAGCGCCAGCAGCCGCCTCCCTTGCGCCTCTGTGGAAATCTCCCGAGCGTCTGAGCTACTAATTCCTTCTGAAATTGTTTGGAATGAATTGCTCATAACATTATGGCATAGGCGGGCAAATTTCTTTTTAAAATTCAAATCAATGTCCTCTTATTAGTGCCATAATTACAAGGACTTTCCCTGTCGCAGTCATCGTACATTTTGTACGAGGTGCAGTCCGCCAGCCGTAACCGTCTCTGTCTGACGTGAATTTTCTGCCTGACCGGTACTAACTTTTCACCGCCTCCTTAATGCCGCGGAGCATTTCTCACGCGTGAAATTATAGACAAATGCATTTATGTCAGGCGCATTTTTGTCAGGGCATTAATGGGAAGGCATATAGTACGACACGTTTATGAGGGCCGCCGGCGGAACTAATTGTGCACGTGCGAGTCTGACATCTGCAATTATGCCGTTAATTTATGACCGGGCATTTATGGGAGAACATTTATGGCGGGTGGCTCCAGCCTACTTAAGCCCATTTCGCGATTTTTTTGTTAGAGTTTCCTTGCGCCTTTGGAAAATCTAGCGCCTTCGGAAAAAACCAGCACCTTCATGTCTCGATCAGCCGCCCTTAAAGAAGGTAATTTCCGCGTTTTTTTTTAGCACTAGTCAATTGATACCATTTGCATCTGATAAATTTGACCACTTGTTAATATAATTCAATGACTTCAATAAGAAATATTAAACCAAAGTTCTTCCTTATTCAAATGTCAACACCCCTTTGCTAAACCTTAGCAACAAAATTGTTAAAGCACATATAAGCTTATTAACCCTTTGAGATTAAACAACCAATAGTCCAAACAGTACCATAGAAATTTGATGGTCATACAGTAGTTCACTGCAGTGAACTAAACTCGAACTTCCCTCGATTTGTATGATCTCCACAGTTAACCAAATCGTGTATGAACGATTTCGTCTGCTTCCCCCTGTACCGAACACTTGATTAACCAAACGACCGACATGGCAAAAATCCGGATTGGATAGACTTCACCGCTCAGAGTTTCATGCTCACTGATTTATCCCATAGGCCAAAATGCGTATATGGGCTTTTTGACCTTTTGACCATTAACTTCAATGGTTTCGACATTTTACGAAGATAAATGAAAACCATAGACCATTAGGGTTAAAACAACCTTAGAAAACACTTACAGATCATTGAGCAACCTAACCTGTTTGTGTCCACCCTATACAGATGCAACAAGAAAGCAGTGAAGCAGTGATTATGCAATGACCTCAAAATCTAACACTCCTCCTTCATTGCATAAACAATGCACCTTTAAAGATTTCTGAAACTTTGTGAATTTGTTCTCAGCAAGCCCTTTGGTGAAAATATCTGCAATTTGCCTTTCAATCCCAACATATTTCATTTGAATATTTCCTCTGGCAGCTTGATCTCTGATATAGTGCATGCTCAACTCTATGTGTTTTGTTCTTTCATGTTCAACAGGGTTCTTAACAATTGCTATGCAACTCTGGCTATCAGAGAAAATGATAGTGGGATTAACCTGCTTGACATTTAGTTCCTCCAACAATCTTCTAAGCCAGATTATTTCCCTAGACAGAAGACATGAGGCAGCATATTCAGCTTCAGCTGAAGATAAAGCAATTGCTGACTGCTTTTTTGTTCTCCATGTAATAGCACCACCTGCAAGATAAACCACATAGCCTGTTGTAGATTTCCTTTCTGTTTGGACTCCTGCCCAGTCAGCATCTGAATAAGCATGCATTTGTAGATTCTCATCATCAAAAGTTATACCAAAATCTTGTGTTCCTTTCAAGTATTTCAGTACCCTTTTTGCTGCCAGCCAATGTATTTTGCATGGATTACTACATCTTCTACTGAGGATATTGACTGCATAACATATATCTGGCCTGGTATTGTTGCTTAAGTACAAAAGACAACCTATTAAAGCACGATATGGTACTTGTTCCATGTACTTAAGCTCTGCTGCATCTGCTTCAATGTTGTCAGTGAGATTATGACCTGGCACTATTGGAGTTTTAACAGGATCAGCCTGCTCCATATTAAATTTTTTCAACATGTTTTCTATGTGACTTCTTTGCTTCAACTTGATTATTTTATTTTTTCTGTCCCTCACAACTTCAATGCCCAGAAATTTTTGTAAGGGACCTAAATCTGTCATTTTAAATCTGTGTTTCAGAATATCCTTACAAGCATTTAGCACTTTAATGGAATTTGCCATCATGATGCAATCATCTACATATAAGGCTATAATACAGAAATCATTCTCTATTCTGTATCTGTATAGATTACCATCATTTTGTAATTTTTCCAGACCCTGCTCCCTAAGAAAAGTATCCATACAAAGATACCATTCCCTTGGAACTTGTTTCAGACCATATACTGCCTTGTTTAATTTCCAAACCAAGTTTTCCCCTTGTTCAAAACCAGGTGCCTGTTTCATAAATATATCTTCCTCTAGTATAGCATTCAAGAAAGCAGTCTTTACATCCATGTGATGTATTTCACAATCTAGAGCATTTGCCAAACTTAGGAGAACTCTTATGCTTGTAAGTTTAACTATTGGAGAGTAAGTTTCATCATAGTCTTGCCCCTGCTTTTGAGTATAGCCTTGTGCAACCAACCGAGCTTTATATTTCTTTGATCCATCTCTATTTGTTTTAATTCTAAAAATCCATGTGCTGCCAACTATGTTCTGACCAGTAGGTTGTTTTACTACATCATAGGTGTGAGTGTCCACAAAGGAATTCAACTCCTCATTCATAGCTTTTTTCCATTCTTCTGCATTTACACTATCCAAGGCCTGCTCGAATGTTCTGGGTATTTCATTATCTTCTAGAATGGCCATAATTTGTTCAATCTCATCTGCTTGTTGCATTTGTTCTAGTCTCTTACTTCCACCTAACTCAGTTCTCCCATAAGCTTCTTGGTCAAATGGAATCTCTTCTAGAAGTCTTTGTGCTTCAGTTTTTCTTTTCCTTATTCTTTTTTCTGGTAAATTATTGGCTTCAGCAATTTCTTGCTCCACATGTTCAGCTTCAGCCCTATGAACTTGAGTTACATCTTCTACTATTTTATTTTTTTCATTTTTCTCCTCCTCCTCTCCATCATCAAACTGATCTGCTGTTATTTCTAAGGGCCTGTTGATAGCAACTTCTTTTGTGATTTGATGTCTTTGATTGTAAAGCACATCTTCACAAAAAATTACATCCCTACTAATGATTATATTTTTGTTTTCTAGAGTAAAAATCCTGCAACCCTTAGAGTGACTGTCATAGCCTACTAAGAAACCAATTTCAGCCTTATCATCAAGTTTTTGGGTTGCCCCTAAGGGGGCAAACCCTTGTTTATGTGGGTTTTTGGCATATCCTAGGTATATACTGGAATATACCTAGAATATGCTGGTGACTGCTAAAAATCCACTGTTAGCTGTAAATGCCAGGTCACCTTCCTTGTGGATGGCGGATGCTCCAACCGGGTAACTGGCAGGGCCCTTTAGGTTACTGTGCCGTTCTTGGAGCCTAAGTTAATTTGTATTCTGTCATAGGTAAGATAGCAAAGAGTTATGACGAATGCAGATCGGAAGTAGCGACTCTGAATCGCATGCTTGTATTTGCGAGAGCCCAATTCCACAGACTTTTGATGCGCTACACGAAAGCAAGACATTCCTAGTTTATTCTTGAAAAAACAAAAGAGGGGCGACACCAATGGTTTGGCTAAGGGGAAGCAGATTCATGCTTATCTTACGAGAAGTGGGCTTCTACATGATAGATTTTTGGGCAATCTTGTTGTCGAGATGTATGGAAAGTCTGGTGACCTAGAAAATGCTTTTGGTTTATTCAAATGTATTTCTAAACCGAATGTTTATTCATGCAATATTATGATGGCAACATATACAAGCCTTGGGCATGATCACGAAAGCCCTCCACTTGTTTAGAAAAATGCCTGATGTAGGCTTAAGGCGGAACATAGTTACATGGAATGCATTGATTTCGACATATGCTCGGTCGGTCATGTTGAAGAGGCATTCAAACATTCACTTTCGAATGAGCAAAGAAGGTATCTATCCCGATGTTTTTCATGGAATGCCCGGATTTACGCACATGCTCAACACGGGTTTGCAAAAGAGCTTTAGGTCTTTTTCAATCAATGCTGGAAAAAGGGGTTAAACCTGATATTGTTTCATGGAATACTGATCATAGCGGATATATGCACAGGGAAGGGTATGGCGAGAGGCTTTGGAACAATTTCATAAAATGCGAGAAAGTGGGTTTCAAGCCGGATAAATATACTTTGATTAGCCTTTAGTGCGTATGTGCGAACCTAGCATCTTTTGAGCATACTAAGATGATCCATTCTTACTTAGGAAATGAATTACGTTCAACTAATGCTACTTGGAATGCCCTCGTTGATGCATATGCCAAATCGCGATGATATGGATTGCGCTTTGGATGTTTTTGAACATATGAATCACGAGAATGTGATAGCTTGGACATCTATCATTGCGTGCTATGTCCAGCGAGGAAATAGCAATAAAGCAGTTCAACGGTTTCATGAGATGCAGCGAGAAGGAGTTGAACCAAATAAGTTCACATTAGTGTTCATTTTGAGAGCTTACCTGACTCTAAGCGCTCTAACAAGAGGGAAGATAATTCACCGTCTTGCAATTGCTAATGGTTTTTTTTTTCAGATGAAATAATGTGCACCCCGGTCAATATGTACACCAAATGTGGCGGTTTGGGAATGCATTGAGTGTTTTTGACAGATGCACCTCGGAGGTCATTTCGGTAATGGTGCAATGATCACCGGATATGCTCAAAGACGGATATGGTAAGGAAGCCATACAACTTATTCACCAATGCGGCTAGATGGCACTAAAGGCGACGATATCACTTTCATTGCCATTCTTTCCGCATGTAATTATGGAGGGATGTTAAATGATTGCCATCATTACTTTATTTCCATGGGCAATGAAAATGGCATGTCACCAACAACCCAACATTATGGATGCTCAATTGATCTTTTTTGGGAGAGTAGGCTGGCTAGAAGAGGCACATGATTTCATTGATAATATGCCATTGCAACGGATGTAATTGTCCGGGCGTCTACAGTTAGTGCCTCTAGATTTTATGACAGACTTAAAGTTTGCAAATTATGCATCAGAACATATTATTGAGTTAGAACCATTAGATGCTGTACCATATATATTGCTGTCTAACCTTTATGCTAGGTATGAAGAAAAGAGTAAACAAACAGGGAGATGGAATGAACAAATATCCTAAAATTGAGCTTCACTATCAGGATGCCAGATTCAGAGCATGTCTGATGCTAGTTCAGCGTTGGAATATCTTGCCTGCCAATGGATCTTGATTGAAAGCTGCTCTATCAAGAAAATTGATCAATGTGGGCATTTGACAAATTGCCAGCACCAAATGTTGTTTGTTGGAATGCGATGATTGCTGGATATGCCCACAATGGTAATGGCCTTCTTGCCATCCGATGCTTTCTCAATCTAGAGCTTGAGGGTGTAAAGTCTGATGCGATCACATTTTCAAGCATATTGAAGGTGTGTGGAACTATTGGAGCCATAAACTATGGCAGGTTTATTCATGACCAACTTAATAAATATGGCATCCAATCTAATGCTTTCATTGGAAGTACACTCATTGATATATATGCCAAATGTGGCAGTTTAAAGGAGGGATGTCAAGTCTTCGAAAGATTCTCAAACATGAATATAGTCTTGTGGAGTACAATGCTCACTGCTTTTGTGCATCATGGTGAAAAACTTTCTGCTCTAGAACATTTTGACAAAGATGCGGCGGGGAGGGCATAAGACCGCATTGAGTTGCATTTCTAAGTATGCTAAAAATCTGTGACACTATAGAGCACGGAAGGCATATGCATGAAAGGATTATTGAACTTGGCATTGAGGAGGATGTTGTTATGGCCAACACACTTATTGATATGTATGCTAAGTGCGAGAGTATGTTAGAGGCACATAAAGTATTCGGAAGAATTCACATAAAGATGCAGGTTTCATGGAGTTCAATGATTCTTTGGGTATGCTCGGGTTGAGGAAGGCTTTACTTGCATTAGAATGGTACAACAATATGCGGCATGAAGGAGTCAAGGCGGAACATAGTTACATATTCAAGCACAATGAAAGCATGTGCTAGTGTTGGTGCCATAGAGCGGGGGAGACACATTCATAACCGGATCATGAAAAGTGATTGCCAATTAGACATATTTGTGGGAAATATCCTTATCGACATGTATAGCGGGTGTGGCGGCATGAAAGAGGCCCTTAAAATTTTTAAGCAATTGCCAAACCAAGATATAATATCATGGGGTGCAATGGTTGTTGGGTATGCCCTCCATGGTGATTCCAGGCGTGGCTATCTTTGTACTTTGACAAAATGCGGCAATATGGCTTCAAAGCCGATAATGTGGCTTTCACGGCATCCTTAGCGCATGCAATCATGCTGGTTTTGTGGAGGAAGGAATTAGGTACTTTAGAGCTATGGTGGAACACCACGACCCTAATGCCAAACATCATTCACTTTAAGCGCATTGGTGACCTCCCCGAGCCGTGCGGGATGCTTCAAAGAAGCAGAGTATATACTTAAGTTTACCAGTGTTAATAGCTAGACTTCGCTACTTAGTGCTTGTCGAGTTTATGGCAATATATAGAGCTAGGGAGACAATACTTCCAAAAAATTGTTCAGCTAGATTCACATTGTACTGCAGGGTATGTTCTGATGTCAAACATGTATGCTAATGCTAACATAAAAAGGATACTGATGAACAAGAAAAGCTGGGATTGTGTGCATGAACGATTGGAGTGAAATGACATCGTTAAAACGTGTGGTGTTGTAGTATATTTATCCGATGAACAAATTCTTCGGGATTCGTTGCATGTTCCAGCTCTTTACATGGTCCGAATTTTGGTGTGTGAGGTTAATGCAATTAGATTAGCATTCCCTAAAATTGGCGCAATGATGTGGCTGCTGCAAAATGCACCAATGCCAGTTATGATTCTTTAAGAATTGGCATGCGCTTTAAATTGTAAATTAGCATATAATGGTTGTAGAAATAGGAGCCAATTTTTGGGGAAGGGTAATGTATAGGAAATATTTCAAGCGGCATGTGTTATTATTCGAATGAGTCCAATGGTTTATAAAAGGAAAAGTCAATTACTTTGACCAGTTTGAAATAGCTGACATGGCAGACAAGGTATATGAATGTTTCCGTGCTTTCCAATCTAGTTGGGAGGTGAGCTCTACCAACCTATACAATAAGCTCTTAGCTCTCTGGATCTTGGATCTGGTTGGGAGGTGAGCTCTACCAACCTAGATTGTTATTCTTATTCGTCGAGTCTAATCTCTTGATTGTGGACTGATAGTTCTAGGTAACCCTATCTTCCTAATCCATTAAATCCATGTTTCTTATTATTATCTGTCTCTATGGACCTACAATTTATTTTATTTTTTATTTTTTTCGTTTTACATCTAAGTTTGTTCTAGTGGTAAGACACTAGTCCTAGAACATAATGCCTCGAATTCGAGGCCACCTAGAGTCGCATTCAATTTAAGGTGGTTGTGGGGGATGGGCGGGGGGACTTAACAAGGCAATGTTGGTACGGTGTGTGTCATATGTCCAATCAGATGCTACCAATATGGCATGGCGTAAAAATTCCTTCTCCTCTCTCCTTTAAAATTTTACCTGCTATTCTTTCACTTAACTAGGCAAATCAAGCAAATTTTACTTGTTGAGGCCATCTCCAGCAACGTAGAATTGATTTGAATCGTCCGTGGAGACACGCATGTAGGGTTGGAGATACACATTTGCAAGCAGAGTATATTGGCTTCACGGCTTTCCACAATCCATGCAGACTTGGTGGTTTCCTTTCATTGATGGCCAAAAACCTGCAAGCCAATACTTGCCCTCCCCCCGAATAGCTTTGGGAGTGTCTTCGTTCTTCTTCACTCATTTCATTTTTCTAGTGCCAAAGGTCATCAAATAGCTTTCCTGGTGCCTCGGACATATGGCTTTCTGTGGCAGCAGGGTTTTGACCCAAAGCTACTTAATTACTAGCCAATTCGATGCATGCCTGTCCCATAGACCTTTGATCCTTGTGGACGTTAAAAATAAAATAAAATCAATTTACATCACTTCTAAACATTATAACTTCATACATACATAAGCCCACTATAGCTAAGTATTTACTGATGGGATTAGATAAATAATTGTCTAGGAAATATAAGCTAGAGCAATTTTTATCTAGTGTAAACTTCAAATACTTAGCTTGTTTTTTCATGAAAACTATTAACTTATGGTGGACGTGTACGTAATTAGGTTATGAGCTTTAGGCATGATGTCAGGCATGGGGATATTCATGACCATTCTTTATGGTTTGGCAAGCGTATTATCTCAAGCCAACATAATAGGAGTGTGATATGTTTGGTTCATGATGCATTGGTATTTGTTATATGCTGTCCATCTATCTTTTACCTGTTTTTCTTATGTGGTGTGTTTCTTGTTAGTCTTACAACTACATTAACACCAATGTCCTTCCTTCCTTCCTTCCTTCCTTCCTTCTTTTATCGCTTGTTTCTCTCATGAAAACTATACCTTGTGGAATTCAAGGTTATAGGCTTTAGGCATGATGTCTGACATGGAGGTTACTTTTATACATTAGTCTGTTTTTCTTCCACAGTGCTCACATTGCTCGAACTAACATTTTTGGGTTGCCCCTAGGGGGGCAAACCCTCGTTTATGTGGGTTTGTGGGATATACTGAGTATATGCTGGAATATACTCAGTATATGTTGATGACTGCTAAAAACCCTTTGTTCCCTGTAAATGCACGGTCGGTTCGCGTTGTGGATCAAGGATGTTCTGGACCGGGTAACTGCAGCTCAATCGATGAATAAGAACACAACGGGGGCGATAAATTTGCTTATGGCTATATAGAAAAAAGAGTTCGGAATTAGAAACGAGGGTGAGCATCCATGCGGGTTCTCGTTTTTCAACCTGTTTCTTCATATAGTAGCGTGTATAGCTAGCCTTGCCTTAGGTTTACGTCTTTCCGGTGAATCCATGCTTATATCTAAGCAGCCTCAAGCTTTTCTGGGTGTTCTATCATCAAGTATTGAGACATATAGCAGGGGAAATACTCCTTCGTTAAGCTATCTACGGTTCGAGAGATTCAGCCAGAAGAGGCCAGAAACCCAAAGACCACCATGTCCATGTTGGTAGGCAGGCTGTAAAACCCAGCACTGACCATGTCCATGTTGGTAGGCATGATATTTTGGTCAGACCATGGCCACATCCAGATCCATTGGAACCCATGCTTCCTATATATTAACGAGATCTTGAGACCATGATATAGTGTCATGGAGGCTAGGCCTGGAATAGGTACCTTTTTCTCACAAATCTCATCTCAGGACATTCTAAAAGGCACAACATATCTCTGTAGTATTATAGAAATTGTGGAATGCTAATGTTGTTGTGCACTGACCTTGTCTTGCTTAATTTCTAGTATTTGTGTAATGTGATTCAATACTCTGTATGATCTTGTGATTGCCTTTCTTATTTTTCGTGGGTTTATTCATTGTGTCAAGTTATGTTCAGTTGCAACATGAAAGGGTTTAAGATGGAAGTTTCCATTTCTTCAGTTTTTTCAGGAAAAATGCCAAGTTGATCCTCCTCGGGCTGGAGAAGTTCGAATTAAAAATTACTCACACTCCGCTCTATCACACAAATGTTACGTGCTGGGAAGGATATGTGATATCTCTGTTGTTATGTATCGGCACTGAAAGTAGTCCGCCATTGCAGTCTTTGGTCTAGGTGCACTTGGACTTGCAGTGAACGTCCTGTTAAGGTTTTTCAATTTATATTAAACGTAATGTTGCACATGTGCATTTTATTGACACAATTATTTTTATGCAAGTTATGATAGGTGCAAAAATGGCTACTGCTTCCAGAATAATTGGCATTAATACCAACCCTGCCAAGTTCAACAAGGGTATTTATTTATCACTCTCATTCTTTACTGCAAAATAGAGATCATATCTTGCATATGTCTTGTTCGCATTTGTTTAACAGCCAAAGCTCTCAGGCAACTGATCTTTCAAATCCAAAGAACTGGATAAGCCAGTTGAACATGTAGTCTAGATTGTTTAAAGAAAGGAGTCCCGCTGGAAGTTTATTTAACTCTATATATATTACAGGTAATTCAAATGATGACATAGGGGATGTAGACTACAACCTTGAGTGTCTCAGAAATAAAGAGGTGATGCAATCAACGTATGAATGCTATCACATAGTATGCTGTGAAAATTTGATGTGCCAGCAGCAAGCAGAAAAGATATTCTTTGTGCTTTTGCTCATTCAAAAGAACATATGGTAAAGTCTTCTTCAATGATTTATTTCCCATAATTGCTATGAATTTGAACATGTTAAGAAGTTGAAACGCAAATAAGAAATATTTATCTTACAAGCTAAGCATCAAATGATGTATAAGGTTTGACAGCATTAGGTTACAGGAACTTGAAGGTGAACAGCATAAGGTTGTGTAAAGCTCACAAACAATGTGATGGAATAAATGTCTGATAGATATAACATCTCACTTGCAATTGCAATATGAAGTATTAGTGCAAAAAGAGCTTGGCTATGGAAAAGCAATTGCTATTGTGGCAATAGATGTGTCTAGGGCCCAACCGATATCGGTTTTTCATTATATGCTCAACATGACAAGGTTTTTTTGCTTTACAAAGATGCAATGATATGCAAAATGAAATTACATCCTCAAGCATTTTCAAAGCATGTGGTAGCGTTGGAGTTAAAGAGCATGACAGGTGCATGCGTGAACTTGTTGTGAAACCGAAAATAATATGTTTGCAAGGCATGAAAACATGGAGGAGACTCGTGCAGTCTTTGATAAGCCACCTGAAGGGACGTGGCATTATGGCTTAAAATGATAACAGGATGTGCCTTGGGTGATGACGATCTTGGCATGACTGTAATTTGCCTCTAGAGTATGCAGCACTATGACAAGATCGGGCGAAATATCTTGCTCACTGCAATCCTTAGTGCAATGCTAAAATGCCATAGCATAGACATATATCTATATCATTGTATGCGCATGTTGCCCTTTTGGGTCATACTTTAGGGAAGCTAAAGGTATATTTGAAAGCTATAAGGCAACCCACATCTATACATGGATGATTTTACTCATGCTACAATGCATGGGAACATTAGAATTAGGAAGATATGAAGATTAAATTTAGATTAAAACATAATTTTTTTATACCACTCAAAATTTCATGGTCTATGGTGCATTAGATAAACCCGTAGTGGTAATAATGATAAATAAAAGTGGTGAACACAAAGCTTGCAGATTTTTTCCAATGCAAGATGTGTTAAGTGGTGGAGTTTAAGGTTTACTAAATGGAAGACTATCTTTGGAAGCATTTTAGATCCAATATTATTTTTCCTCTTGTTTAGATATTAGCCTGTTGCACTTATCTTTTAAGAGTCTAGCTTTGTGGATATATTAGAGTTTGCTTGCTTTATAAAGTACAGAGTCACAACTTCTAGGTACCATAGTTTTTGTTGATTCTCATTTCCTTAGCAAGTAGAGAGTTCAGATTTGTATTAATACTTGTGGACTAGTTAATGTTTGTTGAATTTGCTTGTTTAATTGTGCAATTTCAAAGGGATCTGATACGAAATACCGTGCTGAAAACTAGTCACTCAAATCTGCTTATCTGACACAAAAAGACGAAACATGAAAACACACTTTCGGGCCACCGGAGGGCAACCCGTCGTGCGCCAACGGAAATACATCTGCCAACGGAAAAGGTGGAAATCTTTCATAATGGAAGGCACCAGTGTGTAACAGCCATTGCATTTAGCATCAAACGTCCACTGACAAGTAAACCAATAAACAAATCAATGCAAACACGTGTACAGGAATAGTAGTGAGAAAGTCAAGTGGAATAGAACGTGATAGGAGTTTCAGATAGGAAATCAGTTATGACAACATGAATATGAGTGCATTGCCCTCTATGAGAAGTTGGGGACAACAAGATCCCTCTTGCATCGATTGTGAGAAGTTGGGACAACAATATCCCTCTTGCATCAACGAGTTTCGCCTCGTTATTTACGAACCATCAACATGAACATCGGCAAGAACATCAAAATTTTTAGTACATATCAGAATTTGAGGTGAACCATCAATATGAACATTAACAAGAACGTCAAATTTATTAGTTAGAATTTGAGGTGAACCATCAATATGAACATCAACAACAATGTCAAATTTATTATTAGTACAAGTGAACCGTCAATGTAAAAATTAGCATGAACATCAAATTTATTTGTACATATATCAGAATTTGAAGTCTAGTTGATGAAGTTTTAGGGTGGTTAGACTGATCTAAATATGCACTTGAATGAAAATTAAGTTTGCCTTTGTCAAATGATGACATATTAGGATGGGCCTTTAGTATTTGTTGCAATATTTTGGGTTGCCCCTAAGGGGGCAAACCCTTGTCCATGTGGGTATAAAATCACTCGTGGGGTTGAAAAAGTAGTGTCCGGACGTCTGCTTGCTTTGCTTTGCTTTTGCTTTATCGAATTGCTTTGCTCGTTCTTCTCAGCACACAGCGAACTGTGAATTCCCCCCAAACTCGATCACTCCTACGGATCGATGACATGGCTGTCCGATTATTGGGGAATCAGTTACGGTTGGCTTTGACGGGAGGAATGATGGAGTGTAATTGCGAAATTGAAGGAGGCAGGTTGGCGGGAACTGTCCTCTCTTGCCATTCTCAGAATTTGGTTACGGTGGAGAATCAGCGGATTGGAGTTTCTCATATTCATAATTTGAATGGATGAAGATGAGAAGAGAGCCCATTTTTAAAAAAAATTGATGCTGCCGAAAAGAGGGAATCAAGGAAACGCAAAAGGGAATTGATGGAAGCGCCTGCTAATTCCAAAGAATTAAGCCTCAGTGTGAGAAGAATTCAGGAGATTTCAAAGGATATGCATGATTATTTTGAGGATCTGACAAAACATGCCAATGCTTTAGATAAGGCTGCTATTGTGGACAGATTTGTAAGAAAGATAAAACCAAATGTACCTTTACAAGTAAGCGTTGCGGAAAAAAAGAGACAAAGGTTATGCAAAAAGTGATTGCTAATGTGAAGGAAACTATGCAACACCAAACGAACGAGAAAGATTGACATTCGGGCAGCAAAAGGTCAACTTTACAAATGGTTACATCCACGGAGAATAAACTTAATCATTCTGCGGTAGTGAGCTGGGCTGCTTGAAGTGCCTAGAAAATCTATTTGTGCAGCCTATAGAAGAAGAGTAATGGCGAAAAAGGGAATCAGGTCCCCGGTCTATGTTTTTGAGGAAGAAAAGGTCCGATTCTCACGGTGATGAAGTGAAAAAGGTTGTCTCAGGTTTACGGACTGAAAACACAAGAGTTTCTCCATACAAAAACATGTGAGGAAGTTTAAGACAGAAAAATGGCAATAAAGTTGACCATCAATCCATTTGCTTGAGGTCTCCCGTGGTATTTATATCCGGAATGTTTCGTTGTTAATTTGTAGTGTTTGATAAAACTTTTCATGTTGAAGTTGAACAATTTATGCTTCACATGTTTTATGTATGAATTTGCTATCTGCATTGTTTCAAATCCCTATTGCTTTATAAATTTGCATTCTGCAATGTCTCTCAATATCTTTGATTAATTACTTATTATGATTGATTTGCTTCATTGTTTCAGTACTTTCATGATTTTGCTTTATGCATTACAAAATGAATTTTACATGTTGTCTGCAGCTCCAGTTCTATATGGCTTTCAAGCAACAATATCCACATATCAACATTGCACAACAAACATTTGAGAGGCTGAAGCCTTCATTTGTTAGAAGACTTCATGAGAGGGAAACTTGCTGCTGTCAGTATCACATCCATTTGGAATTTGTTCTTCAAACACTGAACAGAATAAGAACAGACCCTAGAGGTGTTCATGAAAATTGTTCCTGCAATTGCAGTGTGTGTGGAGAAGGAGATGAATGCAAAGCTAAATTGATGACTTACAAGTCTACTAGTGAGTTGTGGAGGGAACTTGTATGTGAAAAGCAAGATCCCTTAGAAGAATGGCACAAGCATTCCTGTCTGATGGTTGCTTGTAAATCTTGTGGTTTGAAAAGGTACATTTAACATTCATGTATATCTATTTTGGAAATGAGCTAACGTTGTAGCTTTCAGTTATAATCTGTCCAAAGGAAAAGACAATGAAAGACATTTCTGTTGAGTGGAAACAGTTTGAGAAGGTATATTAATTTGTTTTAGTGTTATTTACTTTTTCTGAAACTTGTTTAGGACCTAACATCACCAAATTGTCTGCTGTATTGCAGCAAGAGCCTGGTAATTTGAAGGAGAGTTCAATTCGTAAGAGGGGAGGAAAAAAACCAACTAAAGTCACAAGATTAGCATACAAGTCTGCTCCAGTACAAGAGTTTATTCAGTATGCCAACAAGACACTTGTGCAATTTGTTCCACATAATTACACGGCACATTGGCAGGCAAAGCAATTTAAGCAATGCTTAGCCAACTTTCCAAAGAATACTATTGTATCAGTAATTGATTTTGCTGAGAACTATAGCCTCAAAATTCAGAAGGAAGTACAATCATGCCATTGGCATACCGACCAAATTACTATTCTTGTTCACATTACCTATAGACATCCTACAGAAAAGGAAGAGGAAGAATTTAGGAACACAGTCGCATCTTGTTCAGATCGAGAAACAAGTTCAGGTACAGATCGAAGAATAATTAAGGAGACACATTTTTACATTTCTGATTGCAAGGAGCATTCAACTGAGTTTGTCAACCACTGCTTGAAAGTCCATGCACAGTGGCTGAAACAAATGAATATAGAGTACAGCAACCATGTTTTTTGGAGTGATGGTTGCACATCTCAATTCAAAGGTGCGAGACCCTTCTGGTACATAGGTAGAAATTTTGTGAACAATCCTACTGGAATATTTATGGTGTTTTTTGCAAGTTCTCATGGTAAAGGAGAACATGATGGAGCTGGAGCTGTTTTGAAATTAATTCTAGCAAAGGAGCAACCGGAAGTATGATTCTGGAAGGCTGCAATGTGCTAAGGATCTTGGTGGAATTCCTAAAATGGTACATTGAAAACCATCCTTGTGCCAATGAAAAAAAAGAGGTATTTTCGGTAGGTTTTGGCCTAGTGTTTGCTTTGATGGAATTGCTTTGATGCTTTGCTTTTTGCTTTTGCTTTGACTAACTTTGCTTTGAATTGGCCTTGCATATGCTTTCTGCATTCATTAAATTTGCTCTGCATTTGCTTTCTGCATTTATCTTGGCTTTCATTCAATTCCAGGTGGTTGTCTCATTACTTTTGATTTCTGCTTTGATTATCTTTGCTCGATGGAATTGCTTTGATGCTTTTTGCTTTTTGCTTTTGCTTTTGCTTTTGCTTTGATTAATGCTTTGACTAACTTTGCTTTGAATTGGCTTTTTAGGTTGCTTTCTCGCATTCATTAAATTTGCTCTCTGCATTTGCTTTCTCGCATTTTATCTTGGCTTTCATTCAATTCCGTGGGTTGTCTCATTACTTTTGATTTACGCTTTGATTATCTTTGCTCGATGGAATTGCTTTGATGCTTTTGCTTTTTGCTTTTGCTTTTTGCTTTTGCTTTTTTTAATGCTTTGACTAACTTTGCTTTGAATTGGCTTTGCATTTGCTTTCTGCATTCATTAAATTTGCTCTGCATTTGCTTTCTGCATTTATGTTGGCTTTCATTCAATTCCAGGTGGATGTCTCATTACTTTTGATTTCTGCTTTGATTATCTTTGCTAACAATTTGCTCTTGCATTTGCTTTCTGAATTTGCTTTGCTTTGCTTTTGCATTAACTTGCTTTGAGTCAATGCTTTCCAGGTACTTTTGGAATATTGAAGCTAAGGACATAGATAAGTCCGAAAAAGAAGGAATGGAAAACTTTGAATGGGAGCTCAAAGTTACATAGCATTAGGGCACTTGATAGGAAGGATCCAACAAAAGTGAGTACGGATGCCTTGCTTGTTTTTGCCAAGCATGTTTTCATGGAGATTGGGATAATTGCATTAACAAGAGAAGGATAGGAGGCTGGAAAGAAGGTGTATTAAAACCAAAAGAAGTACAACCAAATGAATGCGAGAAGACAAATTATCCAATGAGGAGGAGGAAGAAGAAGATGATGATGATGAGGGTGAGCTTGATTACCTCGGTGACATCTTAGAAGTTGGGGATAACTTTGCTTTGTACTACTAAGAAAATAAATGATGAGGGTGTCGACTTTTACTTCATTGCGGTCTTGAAGACAAAGCAAACATTCTTTGGATTCTTATGTTGATGAGTGGGGAATGTATACAATGTTGGAGAGGTTATAGTATCAGGCCACTACTATCAGCAATTAGACACTCTAACTTTTCAATTGCTGGTGGACAAGCCAGTGGCTTCAATTTACAGCCACTTGGTAAGGCATGTTAAGTTTGACATGAATGATATTGGTGGCAACATGTACATGTTAGGAGAAGAGACCTGCCAGAAAATCATGTCATCTTTACCTGTTCAGGAATGAGTTCAATGCTCTCTGATTTGGGTTTCAGTTCACAAGTGCATAGTACAAAACATTGACATTCATATTGATATTGTTACAACAGTTTACAATAGAGTGCACAATGTCTGCCAGATCTTTCTTGCAATGTCTGCCAGATCTTTCTTGCACAATTCAAATTCACCCTCCAACCTATTCACTTCTTCATCCAAGACCCTAACATTAAACATTAAGCTACCTCTGTTTAGCAAAGGAACAGCACTTGCCTGAGAGTAAACCTGTGCATTACTTGGCTTCAATGGTGTGGGATTTGGTGTGGTTCTTCTAATCTTCTTTGCTGGAGAGGTTTTTTTCGGCCGAGGAATGTTTTGGTTCGAGCTTAACTAGCTTCCTTGGGTACCTGTCAACTTGTTCTTTAAATGAAACCCAGTTTATCTTGTGTTCGTCCGGGTTAAGAGCTGCTCGACTACAATTCTCCCAAGTAAATGCAAAGGCAAATTTCTTCCCCGAGCTCATTGTTAGCCGGACCATGAGGATAAAGCTCGAGATAAGAAAATCTAGCAGTTCTTTTAAATGAGGCTTCACATAAAATTTCTTAATTTTACCGTCAAGTGAAGCCATGATTCCGACGATTCCCAATCCTCGTCAGTAATTTGATCCTCCAACCATTTAATCCATTTACTGCGGTACCATTCCTTCGTCGAAAAGCTTCATCGCCATCGCCAGAGGTAGTTATGGCGCCAAAATTACGATTCCTCGAGCTAACCGAAATGTGAACCAAAAAAGTTTGCTTTTGCTTTGCTTTTTGCTTTGCTTTTTCGCGTTTTTTTGTACCCGACTAGTGATTTTATACCCATGTGGGGTTTGTGGTATATTCCAGGTATATGCCAGTATATGCCCGGAATATGCCAATAACTGCTAAACCCATTATTGGTATGTGAACCCGGGCGTTTTCGTTTACGGGGAGGCACTCACGAAACAAGGCTAACCGGTGTTTTGGCGATGGTGGCTATCCCCTTTGGTAGACATGACTGCAAATCCTACACACACCCACGTCTCCAAAACATCTCCTTTGGAGCACGCCCACTAAACTCTTTCCTGCTTGCTCCTCATGGAGGAGCCCATGCTCATGTATACCTTCATCATTTTAGTGAGCAAATGATTGTTGCATTTCGAGGCACTGCTGAATTTCAAAAGACGGAATGTCGGATCTTTGCACAGGCCAGAACATGTTCGGTCAAGGATTTCCAGGTATTCCCTTTGTACCCTCTGGCATATGCTCCATGTTTGCCAATGAAACCCTAGATTACTATTCCCAGGCAGTGAAATATACAAGGCAAGCTTTAGCAGCCTATCCTAGTAGATCTTTGTTGCTCACGGATCATAGTTTGGGTCTTTGGACTTGCCCTTTGGATTCTCGCAAATTTTTTCTAAATCGATTAGTGCTCCCTATTATTGGATTCAGTGCCCCTGGTCTATCAGAGTTACCTAAAAGATGGAATTTGGAACTTAAGGCTGCTCAAGAGCATATGGTCTTTGTAATAGGGGATAAATGAAATGTAGTCATTAGATAAGCTTGGAATAGGCAGGTTGGCCTGGTTTGTATCAGACCTAGAAAATCCCTCATTGTAGTGTTTGCTTACAATGACATTTCTAGGATTAATATATTAGATCTACTAAGGCCTTCCAAGGATCTTGACTCCTTAACTTGTTTCTTTGAGAGCCACTACTTAAAACATTTGATTAGCCTTATATACCAAGGTTCAAGACTTGTGTGCCAAATAGCGAATCTCAATCAGTGCATGTGCTTCAGGCTAACTTCACAATTTAATATTGTATATCTATTAAAAATAAGAAATGCAAAAATGCATGTAATATGGAATTAAATCATGGAATTCGATATTCAAAAATGCATGCAAACTGACATCCCAGAATCAGGAGTCAGACTGATCATAGCATATAAAATATGCAGGGCCTCAATGGTACCAATTTCCTGCTCACACTATTTTCTTCAAATTCCATAAATTACTCAACAATTTAGAGCTATGAAACGGCAATAAGCTTCATTGCATCAGATACCAAATGCCATTTATACGAATAGAATTAAGGCATAATTTAAAGGATGCTTCCCGTATATTACAAATCATAAATATAAACATATATGGGTAAATTCTACAAGAATATGCTTCAAGAAAGCTTAATATCTACCTTCTGCAACCAATTGGCGCAAATAAATAATGTAAAGGCGCTGCAATTCGAGGTAATCAACGTCAGAGCAACCAACAAAAGCCCAGTCAATTCTATTCACACAGTTGCGGCTCATTGTACCCTTAGTATACTTGAAGTATTTGGTATTAATGCCATTGAACGCGTGCTTAAGGATTGGATCTACGAAGAGGATGCCAGTCTTTTCGACATATGTCAGAGTCAAATCATATTCTAGAATATGCTCTCAATCAGAATATGACACTAGTCCATTCCGGTCCACAAAATCTTAACTTGCAAGTAATGGTTACAAGCTTTTTTATGGGATTCAATTCATGATCTTGGGATCTCTAATGAGTTTTGTTGCATTCATGGGAAAAAACTACCGTGGCTATCAAAGGTTTGAAAATTTGAGGCCGGATGTACTTGCTCATTCACCCTCAGACATCATAGATGGCATGAATCCTGATGCGAAGAAGATAAAGAAGGCACTGAAGGCACTTTGTTATCATGACAAATGACTTAAAGTTGAGGTACATGTGCTACTTATATCAATATGCTTATGCAGGAGTTTGTAAAATATCATTGAGGTACTATTTCACTACTTTCTACATCACTTACGTGGGAGATGGGGGATAATTGGACTAGATAGTCCGGGGTGGATGTAAGGATTACATGTGGACGTTAATTTTTTTTTTCTTTCTTTCTTCATGAAACGTGCACGTGTTTTTGTTTATAGCATTTTGATTGAGTTATTAGCACAGTGTTCACTCATCATCATCACTGCATCGAAGACGCTACATGTCACAATGGCAGGAGCATTGCTTGACAAATTTCTCGGTTATCCATTAGGAGTCGCATTAGCTACAATGAAGGCAAATCCTCGATCATTGCGCCAAAGCATACTGAAGAGCTGGGGTAAACGCACGTTCGAGCTCAACCACGGACTCCAAATCATTGCCTTCGCAGGGCCTAAGCTCAGAACCTGACCCATAACTATTGAGCAACAAAAGACATGCCATTGCATTTGCATTTTTAAGTAACTCTACCTTGCTTGCAACTTCCATGTACTTCATGCTATTAAATGCTTAGCCATTCAATTTATAAAATTGAATTCTTCCTTCATACCCTGAACAAAATTGACATGCAAAACAATCCTCAGTTCTTACATTAGAGGTAATTTGAGATCTCATTTTGTCCCATTAAGGGATGCTTAAAAAGCCACATCAGCTTTTTAAACTGTCCAATAAGAGAAGACCTCCAGTGTATTTTATTCCAGTATTATGTGGCAGCAGTAATTAATGCAGTTCTAACTAACTTTTGCAGTGTCATTTTTCTACTATAACTTTTGATCAAAAACTCCGATTCGAACACTATTTGTGGCAATGGATCTCCTCAAGATCTTTCTAATGACAACCCATTGTTATATCTTTTGGGATGTAAATATATAAGAAAAGAACAAAAAACCATATTTTTTAAGGTTAACACATATGGTTTATATTGAAATACATCATAACCATATATCACTTGAAAGATCTTTTCATTCTGCATCTAATGCAACAAACGCCGCAGCATTTTCATGAGTAGATCAAAAGTTATAGGGAAAAAACGACAGCAATGAAGTTGTTAATGCTGCATTAATTGCAGTTTGATGTAGAGTAGTCATTCTATTGGAGGATTCTTATGGGGACAAAAGGAGATCTCAAATTACCTCTAATGAGTTCTTTTGCCCTCCCCCCCATTTCTCTATTTGCATTCTTCATACATTGTTTCGTATGTTTCTAAGAATCCGACGATTCCACTATCTATAAATTCCCATAAAGACATGGTATCAAGTACTCTATTGTTTTGAAGTAGCAATTTAAATTGATTGTCAAAACATGACTTTGAACTATGATTTAAGCCACTTCACCCTATGGTATGGCCATGGAGGGCAACCCTCCGTGCGCAGCATCTTGTTTCCTTAGCTCATCTGGTTTATGCACATAAGCCAAACATCCATAAACTTTGAACTTTTCATAGTTAGTTTCTGAATTTTCTCCATACCACATTAAATCAGGAATATTCCCTTGCAAGCTTGAAGAAGGAAGTTTATTTTGTATGGTATTGGCAGTTTGCAAAGCTTCCTCCCACAAATAGTTGGGTAATCCACTGTTTTTAATCATTGATCTAACTGCATTCATCAAAGTTCTGTTCCTTCTTTCTGCCACCCCATTCTGTTGGAGACTATATCTACAAGTTAGCTGCCTTCTAATCCCATTAGCAACACAAAAACTTTTAAATTTTGGTGAAAGGTATTTTCCTCCTCTATCAGACCTTATGCATTTTAATTTCTTCCCTGTTTGTCTTTCACATTCTGCTACATACTGTTTGAAGGCTGCCAATGCTTGAGCTTTATTGTGTAGCAGATAACATTTACATTTCCTAGTGTAATCATCAATGAATGTGATGAAATACCTTTTGTTAGTTCTGCCCCTGATGTTTAATGGTCCACATAAATCAGTGTGAACCAGCTCAAGAATCTCCTTAGTTTTTTTGTTTGATTTGTGAAAAGGCAGTGCCCAACATGCATCCTTCACAAATATGTCCTTTTTCTCCACTTTCATATTTAATAAAACCCTTCTTAGCTAACAACTTCAGATTATTTGAGTGTGTGTGAGCTAATCGATTGTGCCAAAGTTCAAAATCAGAAAGCATCAATATTTTGCAATCACTTTCATGTTCCAACTGAAACAATCTACCAACACGTTTGGCATGAAACTTGATTTCATTATTCAACCAAATATTACATCCAGAATCATCAAATACAATTCTGTATCCCAAGTCAACCAACTGGCTAACAGAAATTAAGTTTTTGATAATTCCAGGCACACACAAAACATTTTTTATATCCACTAAATTTCCTTGCATATCCCATAGCTGCAATAATCCTCTTCCTTCAATCCTTTGCAAGGCTCCATTTCCTACTTGAACACTTCTAGATTCTCCTTGTTCTAAATTTTTAAGAATCTCAGCAGAGTGAAGTACTGATCTTTCAGCTCCACTATCAACTACAAGAGCATGAGATAATTTGTTAGTATTTGATCTACTCTCAAGAACTGAATTTAACAAATTTACCTCATCTTCATCTATAAGTTTTCATCCTTCTTCATGCTCTTGAGTTATAAATGCCCCTGCAGACCTTCTTGCTCCTCCTCGACCTCTTGGAACATTTCTCCCTCTATTAAATGTGCCTCTTCCTCTTCCAAACTCCTTAGGGGTAGGACACTTAGATGCCAAATGCCCTTGACCACCACAAGTATAGTAAAAGAACTCATCTTATATTATAATGTTATACCGTAAGTAGTGCACCGAGCCCTAAATTGGGCGGTCCGGATTAATCTACCCAACGGTGTAGATGATGTCACGTTAAAAGCTTTTTAGCTAAAAAAAAGCAAAAAAAAAGGGGTTTGGACGTATTAGGGTTCCGTTCGTTTTTTTTGTCTATACGAATTCGCTCTTACCTGTTCTGAGCTCCGGCAATCCCTAATATCGGCCATGGCAAACAACACCATTTGTAAGCACATGAGCGCTACCTCTAATGGGATTTTCCAAGGCGATAATCCCCTTGATTTTTTCGTGGGTCTTCTGGTTTTGATCGTTCAAATTCGCTTCATCGTTGTTCTTACCCGAGTCCTTGCTTTCTTACTGAAGCCCTTTCGGCAACCCAGAGTCATTGCAAAAATCATTGTAAGGCTTTCTTCTTTCCAGATTTCTATAATATCTAGGCAAATTAATCAATAGATATTTCGATAGTTTTTGGATCAGGAAAGTTCAAGATATTTTGTAGTTGAGTTTATCCTATTTATAGATTCCTGTAAATCACCCTATTTTGATTGTGTTTCTTGAACTAGCAGCACAAATTTGATACGTTAGGGCTTAACAGTTCTGGAATCATTTGTTGATATGGGTCTCCTATTCTTCCTCTTCATGTAGGTCTTGAGCTTGATCTGAGATCCATAATGAGAATTGGAAGGCAAGCTCTGCTGATTGCAGTGGCTGGAATCAGCCTTTCCTTTGCAGGAGGAGTAGGGGTCTCATTTGTTTTGCATGCCACCATCAACAGAGATGTCAAGTTTATCACGTTCTTGATTTTCATGTGGGTAGCTATGTCCATCACTGCGCTACTTTTTACCACAAACAACACAACGTTGCAAGGATACAAGCAAGAAGCGGATGATTTTGTGTGTTCCATTCTTCCCAATATTAGGATGACTCAAGAAAAGACTACTTCAGGTACTACACAAGAATACTCTATCACTTTTCTTATATAAGCTTAGAACATATATCTAATACTGCATAATTAAACGCAATATGCAGGAGGGCTTTTATTCATCTATGTCTGGTACACATAGATGATCTGTATCACGCTGCTATAGCATCTCATACCAAACAAATTCATGTACAACACCATATCATGTTCTATAAGAGTCTTCACATGCAGGTGCATATTCTGTAATGCAGCAGCAGTAGGTCCTTATAATAGAGCCATTGGTAAATTCCTTCTCTTTATTAAATCTTTTTGTGCCTTTTATATCATGCTTCAATGCACAAGGAAACAAACAAACAGACATATCAATGTCCTACACTTACTCTATTTTTAAATGGCATTTTCACCTTTTGCCTCTGTGAGTCTTGCCTTAAAAGATAGCATCTTTTCTACAGGTAGAGCACGTTAGTGAGGGCACTTTTAGTAGACGCACCCTAACATTATGTGGACGCAGTAATGCAACAGATCTGCAGCCATATCTCTAGGAATGTGAAGCAAAAAATGCTGCTGCAAAGGCTGTTGTAAGAAGAAGATGGGGTCCACAGATGCAAGTGAGGAGTGTTATATTCTGTTTGTCATTTTGCCTTGCTGCCGAAACATGCCATGACAAGCACAACTGTAATTTGAGGCATTATTTTGCTAATTTTGGGCTTCTTGGATTTCAAATTTTGAGTTATTCAAGAGCTTTTGGAGGTTTTCTATATTTTTGAACAGGTATACTCTCTCTATTTTTTCAGGTCAGTGCATTCTGCAACGTATGCATATTTTCTACCCTCTACGTTTATGATCCTACACAATGCATCAAAGGTTTATGATGCGTCTACGTTTATTTTTGGTTTATGATGTTTGTGCTTTTGCCATGAGTGCCAAATATGCGCAAATCTTCTCGAAGAAGTTGTGTTGTCCTCATGGAGTTGTCTCTGTTCAAGTGCAGGAAAGGATGAAGAAAAGGTGGATTGAAATAGATCTGGCATGTATATCATAATAATTTGGACATTATATCATTGTCAGAAACAGAAGCATGTTCTTGCAGTTCTCCAACTCTGTTACCTAATATGATACATGTTACCTGATGTGATACTTTAACTGATCGATACTCTGTTGCCCACTACTTTGATGCTCTGTTAAACTTGCTGCTGCTGTAGAGTTAAAGATATTTTCGAACAAGTCTCCATTAAATTCTAATAACTGGCATGGTCTGTGCTAACATGCATATCCACGTACCCATAGGCTATTTATGTCATAGCCAATAAATATGCATTTAATATCTTACTCATCTATGCCTCATGAGCTTATGTTTGAATCACCCGGCACTCATATCTTTGGAAGTGTTGGGATATTGTTGCCCTTACAACACTGGTATTGTCAAATATGGCTGGTATACAAATTCAAAGATCTTCAATAACATCCATAATTAGGACAACAGATCACGACAAAGGCAGTATACAAATTATGAAAGCCCATGTTCTGACTATATTGCCTATGCTGAAGCTCATGTTCTGCATATGTTGCCGGTGCTGCACATTTTTTACTTTTTGACTCCCATCTTATAAACAAGATGTCCATGTTTGACAAGTTCATTTGAACTATTTTCAAAATTTTGTAGATATCCTATTGAAAAGATTTATGCTCGAGAAGTACATACACTTTGGAGCCACAACTATTATTTCTTTATCTCAGTCGATTAAATTTGCGAAACTGTATAATTCAAAATTGGTTCAAGCATCAATGTCTCTCCAACCATCTGCCCTAGATCCAACTTGCACAAGAACTATAACCTCATCATCTTCCAGAAACTCTTCAAATCTCTGATTTGATCCAAATTTACATTATTTAATGGTAGCTCCTATTATCCGACAAGGAAAATTGAGCACTTCATTATGGCATAAACCACTAGCAACCTATATACGAACCTTCCATTCTCCCCCTAATGCCATTTTCTTCATTCTAGACTCTCTTCACATCTCAATTTCATTTATGGACCATTTCATCATGTAATGGTTTTGTAAGTATGTCCCACAATCGTTCTTTTGTTATCAAATAACACATTTGAATGTACAAAATGCTATGCAATTCATGCTTTTTTATTGATGTAGCATTTTTCGTTATCGCTATACATACACTAGAATTCACAATAGTGGATCTGGATTTTTAGTTCTTTAACTTAAATTAATGAACGTACAATGAGCATCATTCACTATGTCTAAAGTGTGTTAAATTCATATGTTATTGTCATTATATATCGTTATTATTTTGTAAGAGTTTAAAGACTGGAGCAGAAGAAAAGAGCTTAGTAGAACACACTATGCTTTTGAAAACTATCTTAGAATTTCACGTGTTAGAGGTTCTTAAATACTGAGCTGGGACCAATCCCTTAGGATGTCTCATCCTTCTCTTGAACATCATTTACACATTCTTAACTTATGCCCAGCAACGCTGGGCACCGTTACTAGCTTTTCTTAAGCTTTGGACAATTACTTTTGATGTGACCAGATTCATGACAATAATAACAAATGAGTTTATTTTGTCTTTTACCACCAGCATATAAAATTTCAGTTTCTTCTTCAACACCTTTAGTCACCTTTTTTTGTTCTATCTCAGTTTTAATGATAGTTTCAGCCTCATCCCTATTTTTGGCAACATTTCTAATGAACAAGCCCAATTGTTCATTGTCCATAACAGCCCTTGCAATAGCTAAAACCTGGTACCTTTCAGACAGTTCTACTCCAGCACCTCCTAGGTCAGCTATTATATTGTCAATTATTAAAGAACTCTGATACATCATCCTCTTCATGAAGCTTAAGGTTCCTTAATTCTTTGTCCAACAAATCTATTTGTGAAGATGTCTTTTCTTCATAATGCTTGAGCATGAACATCCACATTTCTCTAGGGCTCTTGTTTCTTAACTTTAGCCTAATTGTAGGACTAATCTTACAAGCAATGATCCCTTGTGCCTCTTTGACTTTGGCCAAGCTAGAACGACTCTTTGCTCCACCTCAAAATCTAACAACATCTGTATATTTTAATGAAAAGAGCTCGGCAGGATCGCCACACGATCCTGTCGATCTCCATATATGTGAGCTTAAGATTTATAGTGCTCTAAGAAATCGCGGCCGCGATTTCTGAGAGCACTATAATAATAACATCTAGTGTTTTATTATCTGAAGGATCGCCGCCGCGATCCTTCAGAACATAACACTGGAACTTTTTTGTTTGCATTGCTTCCAAGGATCGCGATCGCGTTCCTTGCCAGCACTTTTTAAAAATGTTTATTTGCTTCACTTTTTAAAATGTTTACTTGTTTAATAGACATTTCAAGTGTCCTCACGGGTTGCGGCCGCGATTTCTCTGAGGACAAAGAGCCTCCAAGGATCGCGCTCGCGTTCCTTCAAGGCTCTTTTGTTTTAAGATGTTTATTGACCTTTTTAATCGACTTCATGCAGCACTTGACCTCTTTCGAGGGCCAAATGTTTAACCCATGTGCATAGTAACTCCCAACAAAAGTCGGAAGTGGTGCATGGAAATTGCCCAAGCAATACCGCATATCAAAGGGGACCGCAGGAAAGACCTCACTCTCTTTTTCAGGACAGGAAAGGGCCCAGATGACTTTGAACAGTTGGGCATCATCGTAGCCATGTGGGAGGGTACAAAGAATAATGTGCAGGATGCCATTATATGTAGCATAGAGGACACGCAGCAGTTGCAGTTTGTGGAGTACATCCTGCGATGGCAGAACTATGACCCCTCCATCATGGTGGCAAGCAAAGTGAACAAGCCGGCTAGTGGCAAGGGTGTGCCAACGAGTGCGAAGGGCTATGGCTGGATTCTGCCATCATATGATTCTTTGTGTCTCTCTGGTATTAAGTGCAACAAAGATCTTCTTGTGGGCTTCAGCAAGTGCAGAAAGGGATTGTCATTAGATAAGAAGCCTCCTTCTTGTGCCTTAAAGGCTACTAAAGACAACAAGCTACCCTCGCATATGGATACAAACTAGTTACGTGCAGTTACTAAGAAAAGGACCGTTGCTCCATTGGCTGCAATTGGTGAATCATCTGCACCGAAAGATCCAGTTGTGACTTGCTCTGCTAATCCAACATCCTCAGCAGTTGTAAATCCTACTGCTCCAAAATTGCTCATGCCTCCCCCTATAGTACAATCTAGTCAAAAGGATGAACCAGTACAAAAGAAGATAGGTACTTTCAAGATTAGACTACAGAAGTTAAATATAGATGATCGGAACCAGCCTTCTTCATCATCTACGCCTACTTCATCAGGTGTCCCAACTGCCACTTCTACTGCAATAACTTGGCCTTCTGATGCTCGTATGCCTGAGGAACTCAAGTTCAACCCTGCTGAGGAAAAAAAACTTGCAGAACAAACAGCACAAAAACTCGAAGAGTTTAGAAAATTTTATCCCATGGGTGAATTGGTTCACAAAAGTAAGTATCTTCGACTGCGAGATAGCTCCAGCTACAATGACACACAGATTTCGTTCTAACGACCACGTGCAAACTCTAATAAGGAGCTTCAAGAAGTGCCCTACAGAGGTTCTTACACCGGCAGATGCTGTGCCTTTTGACCCCATCACAAAGTAAGTACTTTGTATACATACATTACTGTCATGTATTAAAATACTAAATTATTTTCTTTCGCAGAAAAATAATTACTTGGTCGAGACCTGAGGAGCTTCAAAACAAATTTTTTTACATTATTTCTGGAAACCACATCATATTTGCTGCTCAGATCCTTTGCTCTGTGATGGGCAGCGTTGAACAACGCTTGGAATTTGTAAAAGTTTACGCCAAGAGAAGAACACGGGTGCTCAATGGAAACCTGTCCAACAGGGAGTACATCCAATTATCTATTTAATGCAACGACATAATTGCAGACACTGTGTATAGAGAGCCACTTGTGGAGAAGCTTCAACAATTGTGTAATCAGCACAAGGCTTTCGGTTGCCCTCCACAGGGAGCAACGGGCACAGTAGTGATATCAGCTTGGAAGGTTAGCCTACTCATTTTTTGCTGAAACAGATCGCGACCGCGATCCTAACGAGCATTTCATTGCAGGATTTTGTTGAAGTCGCCACCACTACACTGAAGGTCAAAGAACTTAAAGATGAAAAGCAGTTTCTCTTTATGCACGACGAACCATGGGGAAAATTCATGGAGGTTGTAAATAAGTGGGCAGCACGGAAGCTATCAGATGATCATGGAGAACTGCCAGAGAAGCCAACAAAAGATTTTTTCAATAAAACATTTCTCAGGTACCTTCGTGGCATGAATAACGCGGAGGTAACCCAACTAATGGATGAGATTTTAGCTGGAAAGACATATTTGAAGGTGCAATCTGGATATACCGACAGGCATGACTGTAAGCAAAGGGCCTTAGACATCAGAACACTGACTTTGATGCACCGTGAGGTACTATCATATGCCAATTGTTTGCTAGATAAAAAATACGGCAGCATGGAGGAGTTTGTGGCACTATTCCCTGAACTCAATGAAGAGAGGCTACTTGATATAGCAGGTATGGATTTTGATTATATCAAGGCCAACTATAACAAGGATCACGTCCAGGGAAATCTTGTAACTAAATCTGGTACTCTTGTGCGGGGACAAGTATCAGAAAATGCTACAATGGTTTTCATTGATATGCGCAGTTTCAACACTGTGTGGGAAGTAAAGAAATACACAGATCTTTTCAGCAGGATAGCAAGCATGACAACTGCAAAGGTGTATCACATTGTCATGTTCTTGAGATCAGTTCACTTGCCAAACTGCTTGTTCAGCAAGAGTCAGATCCAAGGGAGTTCGCATGTCTCCATGGGTGCTTATGAAGAACAAGGCTGGGTTAGCAAGAAAATGGTTAAACCATCATTCAATTAAATTGGGATTATGTCTTAATTTTGGGACAAATTTCATATTGCATGTTTTTAGTAGCATATTCAAATTCACACATTTCACCTCAAAATTATGAAAACGTAATATCATGTTATTTACAAAATAGTCAATATTTCACAATATAGCACCATATCATAAAAACGTGATAACAAAAATTTACATAGTTATTCAACTTTCTTCAAGCACCCCCTCCTGACATCCTGAGGTATTGTAATTCTCGCATTTCTAGCTGGAATAGTGTTTGGAGTCCATGAGTACAAAACACTTTCATAGTCTAGTCAAAGATCCGTTTGTTCTACTTCATGAAAGAAGTATACTTTTGTTTTGCATTCTTTCCTTATTTGGTATCTTTTTGCTTACAGATTTGCATTGTTTAATATCTTTCCTTTATAGATTTACATCGTAGTGATTATTTGGTATTCTTTTGCTTAAGGATTTGCATTGTACTATAGATTTCTGAATACATTTGCATTGTATTGACATTTGTCTGATTCTTTCCAATTTGCACATCATTGATAAGCATTGTTAAATATCATGGTTCCAAACATGCTAGGTTTGAATAAGCACAAACATCAAGTGAACATATTAAGGCAATAACTGGACAGGAAACCATATATTTGTGAAGTGCAATAGCACAAAAATCCCAAGAATAATTATGATAGGTCTATTCTTCTTTGCAAGGTTAATTAAATATCAATGATAAGATGATCCTGATTTAGACATCAATGAAATAATATAATAATGGGCATATAATCAGAACTAACTTGAATAAAATGTTTGGCTCATTGTTGCCACTGTTTAACTGTACTAAGATATCTCTACAAAAGCAAATTAAATTCAGCACTTATTCAGCACTTATTTGAGCTATTTATTTTGCAGCTCTTTTCAGCTCTTTTCCTATGCTTAGATCCCTTTTCTAAGGGCAACAATTGACTCTGGAAAAGTAGCAAAGCCTAAACCATCATTTTTATGCTGTTATGAATGGAACCAAAGACAACAACTTGCATGTGTTATCGAAGTATTTTGGAGTTGAACTCCAAGTGCTTAATTTACTGAGCTCATGTGTGCTTATAGAAAAAGTAGAATAAACATGGCAAAACTTTGAAATGGCACACCTTGTAACAATCAAGGAACCACCTTGAATAAAAAGTCTTTTGCAAGTCCAATCCTCAGAAAGTAAAGCCTGATAAATAAATATATCCTGCAAGCAATGGACTGCCAGAAAATTGAAATTTACAGGACGTTGAAATCACAGTGCCACCATTTGTGCTAGACCAGCTCTAGCCATAGGATTTGCATGTTTAATCAGAATGCAGACAAAAACCAAAATTCATTTCCCTGCTACTATCATCCTCCTGGGAAGAACTTTCAATCTTGCTGGGAAAATTGCAGAGCTCCTACATATCTAGATAATGACAAAGCAAAGCCTACTGCACTTTCCAAAACCGCACTCGTATTTGTACGGAAAAAATCCTTTTCTCCTTCTGACCTATTTTCAATTCAGAGTAGGACTACGAATGACGACTCCAGACACTTTACTTTGCAAGCTCTGACAAATCAGTTGGAATGGGTCTAGGCTTCTTGCAACAGCCCTACAAAATGAGTGAAAGTTCACAGAATGGCAAGCTGCCATAGCTCACAAATCCGCCAAGATAATGCTTCGCAAATCCCTTAAATATGATTGCCTTTAGGACCTCCAACAGCTTTGCTGGATATATGCCATTAAAAATAGGGTGTCGGATCAATCATCTTCCTTCACAAGAAACCAGGCGGGAAAAGAAATACCAAAATCGGGGAATAAGTTAAGCTCAGAGCAAGGTAAATCCTGTTAGATCTCAAGATCCCGAGAACATTTTGCCCCTCGCCGGGCCTTGCCTGAGCTGCCATAGCAAGCGTAACGCTAAAAATAAGCTAAGAGAAATCCCTACGAAATGACAATGGAATGCCGGAATAGGCTTGCCATGGCCACCATGGCTGGAGCTGTGGTATAGAGGTGCGATAGCTGAAGATGGCTCCGCCCGCTCCTCCCTAACCCTAGGATGCCTTCGCAAAAAACCGCAGCATGATTAGATCAAATCTGGGCCGTCCGATTTAGGGCGACAAACAAAACAGACAAACACTAAAATTTTATAATATAGGATGAGCTGCGAACAGAACGGAAGATGGCACATGTGATCTTCATTATGATAGCCATGCTGTCAGACGAGGAATATGATATTGCAAGGATGACAATAGCAGTGCATGGGAATGTTTTCTTCTAGATGATCCAAACTTAAGAACTATATTCTATCAGGGTGGATTCATGGTATGGTGTCTCAATTCTGCTCATTTTTGCACCACAAAAATAGTCCAAAACATAGTTCAAGATTGTGGTTTGTACACACAAAAATTCAAATCATTTAGCATTTATGATAGTGCAAAAATAAAATTCCCTCTCTTTGGCATGATATCTTTCTCGAGAATAGGACCTTTTGAATTTGCCACACAAGCCAAATGCCACGGAGACCAAAATAACGGGACCGCCAAAAATAACCAAAAGCACCAAAAAGACCTAAATAGAGACCAATAAGAATAGCCAGGATCTTGTGGATCGAAGCTTGTGGATCATAGCCAAACATCTTTGTGGATCATAGCCACCAAACGTAGATTGGCGGATCATAGCTTGCCAAATCATGGGAAAAAGCTTTGGGAAAAAGCTTTGCTATATGCAAAGTCCCGATTTTGTTTCCATTGATTTTTGACCTTGTGAAAAGACCTAAATAGAGATTATGAAGCAATGTTTATCTTGTGGATCATAGCTTGTGGATCATAGCATAAAGATTGTCTGATCATAGCTAGAGCTTGTGGCAAAGCTTTGTTGTATGTAGTGCCAATTTTGATTGATTTTTGACCTTGTGGAGTTGGTTCAATCCTTGGTCTCTTAAATTTCATGGTTGTAGAAATGGAAAAAATGTCTTGAATGATAGTGGATTATCATACAGGGATTTGTTAAAGCATGAGGAAACGTTTGTGGATCCATTAGAGATGCGCAAGTATTGGGGACCAAAGGTGGAGAATAAACAATCCTATAGATTGAGGGCTCTGAAAAAAGAAAAGAAAGAGGCTTTTCTGAGCATTTATAGGGCAATCTATGAGGAAAGGAGTCATGTTCAAAATGGGCAGGTTAGTCAAGTTATGGTTGGTAGCATGGTTTTGCATGATGTTAAAGGTAAGGATATAGATTGGTTGAGTTTTTATAAGCATGCTTCAAAAAAGAGGTCTTCAATGCTAGAAGAAGATAATATACCCATCGAAGAAGATAGTGGGACTAGAAAAACACTAAAACCTATACAAGATTCAGGCATCACTGAACCACGATTGGCTTCATCATATTCTAAAACCGTGGAGTCTAAGAGACAGAAATATGGTAATACAAGTTGTAGTTTTTATTTTGTTTAATTTGCATTTTGTCTGTAAATGAGCTTACGCAACACAATGTGGGTGGTTTCAGCAAAGTTGGAGATGCAAAAAGGAGATTTTACCTTTGGACATTCTGTACTTTTGATAAACATTGCAGAGTCTTAATAATCATTGGTTTGTTCATAGCCTAACCTTTCTGGTTATTGTGGTCATAGTTTTTGTGATAGTTTTTGTCAGCAGTTCTTAAATTGTAGTTCTTTAGTAGAATTGTGGTTTGGAGTTCTTAAATTGGAGTTGTGAATTTATATTATTTGTAGTATATAATTGTGATTTAGAGTTTGTGAATTTAGATTGTAGTTTATATATTTGGATTTGTTGTTTGTGGTTTATGATTTGTGGTTTTGGGGTTAATGGATTTGGTTTATGAGTTGGGTGTCTTAGTTTGTGGATTGAGTGAATTTTATATTGTGTTCTCAGTTTTTGTGGTTTGTGGTTGCATGTTTTGGTTTGTGGATTGGGGAATTTTATATTGTGTTTTGTGGTTTGTGGTTTTGCATTTGTCTTTGGTTTGTGGTTTTGCATTTGTGATGGTTAAATTGTGGTTAAGGATTTATACTTTGTGCTTTGTGGATTATATTTTATAGATTGGACCCCAATTATAGTGAGTGGAATATAGATTGTGGATTGAGCCTTTAATAAAGTTTCGTAGATTGTGGAATATACTTGTATCCCCTGCCAACTAATTCTTGAATTGTTTCATTCTGATTCCTTACGGGTGATGACAAAATGGAAGGAGTCCAACTGAATTGAAGGTGAAAAGGTTGATTCTGGGTAGCTACAACAGTCATATAACAAATGGAAAAGAGTTGAAGAAAACATTCAAATCATTGAGGGAGAAGAAGGAGCATTATATGCAAGAAATTGTAGACATCAAATGCTTGATGCAAGGAATGACAAAGGAAGCAAACGCAGTGTGCAAATGTGTGGTAGATATGAAGGAAGCCGAGGTAGTTAAAGTTGTGGCATCATTGGTTGTTGTAGAGGAAGATCTTGATGCTATTGAGAAGAGGAGGCAAGGGGACAATGATGAGATTGCAAAAACTCGAGACCGTGTCTTGAAAGGCTTATTGAAGGCGCAATGTCCTTGAGAACGGGATTAAACTAGATCCTTATCTACCCGAGTCTATAGAAACAAATTTCCTATCGACTCACCTGAACGTGTATGTCCCTATTGTAGAAGATTCTTGGAATATGATGGGAAGCCACCGCCCTTTGTTACTCAGAGTGTAACCATCTTTACCATATTCAATGTTTGGCCTCATTATTAAGGTATGAGCAAAAGTAAATTTTGATCTTAACAATAGTTATATTTTGATCATTAAGCTCTTTAAATTGATGTGTATAATTTCTTGTTTTCAGTTGTTGTAGCCTGTTTTGTAACCGGATCATATCCGCCACTTGGATTCTTTGCATTTAGGCGTGAAGAAAGTTGTACACTCATATGGTATGTATAAGTGGTTAAGCAATCAACTTCTTAACATCATTTAATGTTGATGGTTTTGTTGGTTGTCCTTTTAGATGTCCATATGAATCCCACATATGCAAGCACAAGTAGAGATAAGGGATATCTATTCTCACGGATAGAAGAGCAAAAGATCCAAGTGGAGAATGCAACACAACCCGAAATTGAGAAAAGAAGAGCACAACGGACAATCGAAAGTGAGAAACAAGGTAATGTAAAAGTTAATAGTTTGTATTAGAATAACTTATGTTATTTTTCATTCTTCTTGTATCTTCCCCGCATGCGAGGCTTCAAATTGCAAATCAAATCTAAATGAAGAGTCAAGTGCGCAGGCTTCAAATTGCAGTCAAATCTAAATGAAGAGTCAAGTGCACATATCTTTGATGCTTCCAAATTTACGTCAAGTGCAGTAGATGTCTCCAAAAGCTACAATGAACCTTCTCTATTTGGAGCTCCTAGCCCTTCTAGCTTTACCAAGCGGGGAAGTTTCCACCGCATCCGAAAACCCACTTTCTAGCTTCAACAAGGAGGATAAGCTCAATAAACCCTCTAGCTCTACCAAGCAAGCGGAGTCCACCGCATCTGAAAACCGCTTTCTAGCCGACAATGAGGAGAAGTTCGTTTGCATTAAAAACCACTTTTTGTAGTAGAAGTCAAAGATTTCATATCTGGTTTGGTTTAAGATACTAATTTTATTATTCCTTTGATAGTTCTAATATTATTCATCTTTGCTATAATTTCTTTAGGTATAGATACAAGTAGCAAATTGGAAATCGAAACCAAAGATGTCGAAGAGATATCTACTAGAAAAAACAAAGGTATTCTTCCTTCACTTTTGTTCCATTCTGATTTAGTAAATTAGTGTACTAATTCTCTAAATATATAGCAATTCTCTTGGCTCAAGAAATACAATTTGATGATGACAATGTAATGTCAAATAGCATTTTACCTCAACCACCATCCACAAAACAACCAAGTAAGATACACGCATTGATTGAGTTAAAAGGTTTCATTTTTTTCCTAGCTTCTTTTTTTCTCGTTCTTCCTCAATATTTGACCGTTGTATCTTGTTGTTTTACTAGTACGACAATTCGATGGAGAGTTCAAAGAGAAGAAAATGGACCTTATTATACGGAAGTGATTGTGCATCATCTCCGACCATCAAGAGAATCGGGGTTGTCTAAAAACTATTGATCTTTGATTTCAATGGTGTGCACAGGAAAATTCTACGAGCAAACTAGTAGGAATGTCATACCAAGGGTGGATCCACCACTAGAACTTTTGATGCTTTCCAAAACAAAGATGTTGGTATTCGGAAAGATTTATTCGAGTTTCTTGGCTGGTGTATAAACCCAGTTTGACATTGCAATATGGGCTGATTTTGATGGTACCATCTTGAACCCCGATAACTAAAAAGTTCTTTCCAGGAAGATATAAGGAGTGCATTAATGGTCTAAAAGGAACTCACTAGAGCATGCACTAAAGTTAATAAAATCAATATTAACTTCAAGATTCTAGAAAAGTGTACAATCACAAACCTCTTGCGGGATCATATAAAGTGGTCAATACACTCTTGGTTGATGACCATATGTACAAAGGTTAAAAATGCCCACACACTATAGTCACTCCTATCACCTTCAATCCCGGCAAGGCGATCGAGACTATTTTACCAAAGTTTTGAAGCCATGGTTGTTGGGCCTTTCTTACTGCGATAGTGTTGCTACATATGTACAAGATCATCCAATTAAAAATTGGTTGGATGATATCTCTCAAAAATTTATTGTGGCTATGAAGAAGAAGAACAAGATTTGATTATTACTAGAATCTATAAACTATTTTAGATCTAATTTGTTACAAAACATTGTGTAAGATATCCGAAATCTACTTTGAAATCTAAATGTGTTAAAATGCATTTGTTTCCTTGGATTGTATTATTTACCTTAATAACAGATTGAGGAAGAGGAGCAGATCCCTAGTAGAATTGCTTTCGACAACTTTCTACCCATGGTGTATTACTTGTGGAGTCCAACCCAATCACTATAACGAGCACGTAAGTAGACATTACGGACAATGAGACCGCGATGGCTTAATAATACGATCATTGATCCATTCATGAGGTAAATTGTTGTATACCTAGGATTGTACTTTTTCATTTGTGACCTCTTTATAGCATGGTGTATTTTGCTTAGAAATGAGTGGCTACATTTGGATGAGGAACGAAGAAAACAAGTATACATATGTCATGCACTAACATATGGATATATAAAATGAAAAAAAAGAACTTGTTATATCAAATTGTTCTTTGGGATTGGATATGGACCATTGTGCATGTTTGATTATTCCTATGTGCCATAGGAATCATTGGATGCCCAATGTGATATTAGGTCTTTTAGCCCCTAGCAATTACACTTATCAGTTATATTTGCACTTTGATAGCCTTGCTTGTCAAAGGTATGATTGGACACCTATAAGCGGTAAGTGGTCAATTTGTGAATTCAAATGTAAACTTATTTTGATTATGTAGGAATTGACTTTCCTCTCTTATAACAGGCTAATAGAAGCTTTGGCCAAGCTTTCCCCACGAGCAGCCCAATTCAAAGAGAATTTGCGGTGGTGCCATCTTAGCCCTCATCCTCTCCAATCAAATGGTTATTCATGTGGATTGTATATTTGTATGTTTGCTAAAATCATCATGGAGGAAGATGCTGCCATACAGAATTGGTTACACTATTCAAACCGATGTTTTACACCACAGGTTGTGTCTAGTATAAGGGATTACTTGATTATTTGTATATGTAATCAAGTTTTTAGAGATTATGGACATGACTTGCTTATTCAGATTTTGAATATATTGTAAACACAAAGTTAGAGTTGAATTGGAAGTTTGAATTTATGTAGTAACAAGCCACAAAGAGAATTGGAGTTTTAGTTTGTGGAGTTTAGAGTTTGGAAGTTTGAGTTTATGTAGTAACAAGCCACAGGTGGTAAGTTGGCTCTGATCATCATCATCATCATCTGACAACACAGGTGGTAAGTTGGCTCTGATCTGTTCTTCATCCTTAGGATCTAGAAGGTGAAATACAGGATGTCCTTTGATAGCATAATTTCCTTTCATTAGTGGAATTCTAACACCACATACTTGTGTAGAGTAAACCTTTGCAGCTTCTTCTTGAGAACATAATTCATAACCTCTCTTTGAACTTGGAATTTTTTTGAAGTAAGTTCCTTCTAATATACTTTCACCTTTTAAGAACCACGTTCCATTATCTTTGAAGTCTTTTTCCACTACATACTTCTCCCTTGTACATGCAAGCAACCAAAAGTCATCCCCTTGGGTTGTTTTTAGTCTTTGCCACTTACAAAAATAATCTCCATCCTGACCCGGTCAGCAATATTAACACCTGAATATAAGGGCCTTTGTGACTTTCTAACCTCAATTGCATCACAAGTAGATGAAGAAGCAGGTTCAATTTCCACCAGTTCCCACTTATTCACATATGCCGTATTCTCGCATCTATCCCAATGTTCATCTAAACAAAAACTACAAAAGCATGAGAATCTTGAACTTTGTAATTGAGTTGTTGATCCCAAAATTGAATCTTGCGTACACTATGAATTTTTGAGTATCCTTCACCATATGTGCTCCCCATTCCTTACGCCTATCGACTTCTCCTGCTTTAACTTCCCAAAAATCTTTTAATATCTTTCTTTTTGTTTTTGGTTCCTCTTTTGAAGAAACTGTACCAGAAAATAACTCCTTGGCAGCCTCCACAATATCATGTGCATTCTCTATCTTAGTATCAGGATATAGGAGTTGGACCATTCTGATCCATCTCTTTAATTCAGCAGCCTTGCCATCATGTTCTCCCTTTCCGTGGTTTGAACCAAAGTAATTCCACATCATATGAATTAGAGTCTGATAAGAGTATCTAGCAATAAAATAAAATGGCCTTGCACCTTTGAATTGTGATGCAGCACCATCAGAAAAAACCCAGTGCCTACGTGGTTTCAGTCCTTGCTCTTCCATATAATTGAAGTGCATATTAAAGCAATGCTGCACGAATAAGGTATCATGTTTGCGGTCATCTGATATATAATAATGTGTTTCTTTTACTACTTCACCATTCTCAGCCACATGATAAGTAATGTGGACCACGAATGGTCACACCTGCGCTTGTCCAAGATGTTGAGATTGCACATGTTCTCTCTTTCAATGTGTAATTTTCCCAAAAAATCTACCAGCGACACTATGACATCTGAAGGGAGATTATCGAGCATTTCACGAACCGTTTATCTTGCCATTTTGTATTTGAAATTGTGGAGGGAAATTTTTCCAACACATCTTTGAGTTTGCTTATTAGCACTTTGCTGGTGTGGTCTCTTTGTATTGGTGTTTCAAAACTTTCTTAGGCTCTCCATGTTTATCCACACCTCCATGTTCATAGTCGATGTACTCCCATTTCACAACCTCCTCACTCTCTAATTCCTTGGGGCAGATTTCAAACTTCTTTATCCCACACTCACTACAAGTACCCGTCAAGACAATCCTTACTATAGAATTCATCAATCTCACCCTTACGGCAAACAATACATTTCAAAGATCACTGATGTGCGTAAAAATCTTGCACTCACAAGTGCATGACTTTGAGTGCTTCTTCCCGAATTTAGTTAAACCATCCAAAGACATTTGTAACCCTGACATGATGTATGCAACAACAAGTGTTATACTCTGCTAGCTTCACTACAAACCACGGCTTCCAAAATTTTGAAAAGCTGAAGCTCCAACTTTGACATTTGGATGTTTTGCTTTGAAAGCTTTATAGAGTTGCATCTAAGAACAAAACAATAGTTGATTATCAATCTCAAACCCCAAACCGCAAAACATGAACCTCAAACTATAATAATGAAATTCCAAACCACAAAATAAAACAATATCCATTAGAAACCTTAAAATCACAATCTAACCTAAAACCACAATCCATCAAACCATAATCTAGACCCACAATGTAATCCACAACCACAATCACAAGAAAATTGAAACCAAAACCACATTTCAATCCAAAACCACAATCTAATCAAAACCATAATCTAGAACCACAATGTAATCTACAACCACAACCAAGTTTAAACCACAATGCAACGAATCACAATATGACTTGAACCACGGTTTAATCTAACCACAATGTAATCCAAAACCACAATCTATTCCAACCATAATGCAATCTATCTTGGATCTAAAACTATAATATACTATCTACAATACACAATCTATAATGCATTCTGAGGATCTAGAAAACTGTGATCAAATCAAGCTTGAAAGAGTAGATAGATAATAGAGTAGTAACTAACTTGGCTTTGCTCTAAAATGTAATGTAGCATGCTCTTCTCTTCGATATTTCTTTCAAGTCTCCTAGATTTCACATCCTTTGTGTTTGGAGAGACCCTAGTATTAGAAATCCAAAAATCCTGCACAAAGAGCAATGACCAGTAATCAGAAATGGAATCACATCTTCTTCCCCTTCTATAGTACACCCATTTTCCTGAATTGCAATTTATCTCAAATTTGTCTCTCTTTGCAGCAATCAAATTTCTTGGATGAACATCAAGAACTTTTCCCATTTTTCCTCAGTTTGCTTTTACGTTCATTGCCTATTGCCATTGCTAAACAAGATTTTTTAGCAGCCATACAATCTAGACTAGTTGATTGCTTCATGATATGGATTGAATCTCCGATATTATCTATTATGGTTGTTTTGCTTCCAGATTCTTCAAGAGATCCCCAACTATCTCTTCCATAGCTTTATGTTCTAGTACATCAATCAATATTTCTCGTTTAATCTGGAGATTCATTGTTTTGTTTGCCTCAAGAATGAATTGGCCGGTGTTTAACACTACTCTCCTTTTGTTGCACCACTTTTATCCAACCCATCTTGACCTCAATCTTCACCAATGCCTCATTAGCTTCTTTTTGTCTTTTCTCTGTCTTTGTTTCTTCAGGGCGTTCTTGCTCAGTATCTCTCTTTTCTCTTCTTGATATTCTTTATAGTATTGTCCACAATACTAGGATCATAACCGATTGATATATCATCATCGCATTCTCAAGATTGACACTAGAAATAGTTGCATGTTCTAAACCACAATCTAAAACTTCCCAGATTGAATTTCTTTCAACAATGATCTCAAACTCACTCTAACAAATGGATCTTCATTACGGATGTTACGGATTTCTTCATCGCCATATCTAAGAATACATCTTTCTCCTCCATTTTTTTCAGAAATGTGCTTCACAATTGTAGACTTACCAAAATAATCTTGAGCAAAAGAATGAGGAACAAACTCCCTCGTTTCCACCGTTTGAGCATTTGAAAAAATTCCCTCCAGCATTAATGAAGTGGTTGGTTATTATTAGAATTACTCATCGGTTACTGGAAAAGGCATCAACGTAATCAATGTTATACAAATTCTCAAACCACAAATGCATTTCTTAAACCACAAATACAAGCTATACTTTTAAGCTATTTGGGGGGGGACATGGGGGACACCAAAACTGATCCACTATAGCGTGAATCCACCCATCATACGGATCAGGATCAGTCAGAACAGGATGAGTCAGAAGAGGATGAGGATCGGGACCCCCTCCTAAGTGGTGAAATCAAGTACGAGCTACAAACTAAGGAGAAGGGCCCCTTAAATAAAAATGGATTTCCCCCGTCTATGGCTGCTGACCTCGTCGAGGCATTTCCAATTGATACAACCTGCTTGGAGCTTCATGTTGGAGGTAATATTGCCCGAGAGGCTCTTATGGGTGTTAGAAGATGTCACTGCTTTGTAAGTGATGAGCAGGCCAAAGACTTTCTTGAACCATTCCTCATGCATGTGCTTGCCAAATCTCCTAAAGGCCCTTATGGCAACCTGAAATCATCGACAATCAAAGTCTCGTGAGACTTGTCCAATTCGAAAGTGGACGATGGTTCACGTGAGGGAACTAGTAATCCGCTCCGCGATAAGGAAAGCAATGAACAAATAGCTGCTAAACCGGACTGCTCAAAGTAATGTGATCGCGCTTGGCGAACTTAAAGGAAATATCTATGCCTCCCTTCAGGGTGATGCAAGCAACAATAGAGTAGATTCACAGGTTAACAATGAAATAATTGACAGGGCAACCGAAATGAAGGCAATCAAGGCGACTCTATTGATTCCACGGGTTTGCCAAATCAATAGTAAAAATAATGTCAATTGTGAAGGACTTGTGGAACTAATAGAAAATAACAATTCTAACAAATGAAGAGCACGAAGATTAAGGGTGGCGAAGGGGGAAATGGCGCGATTTTACGGCAGAAATCGAAACCGAAGATGATAGGTATGGCCTTGCCCACAAAATCGGCGCTGGCGTGATTTAATTTGTATTACCTTTGAATTAAATCGCATGACGGATGTGCTTTGATTATTTTCATTGTCAAACTAAATCACCCGTAGCCTTGATTTGATTAAGACTAACTCAAATCACGCTTGGCGTTTTGTATTGTTTGTGTTATCGTATCTTCTTGACCCGGATACATGTCCGATGTTTCGACTTGCATTGCATTTCTAAAGGTTGTGGTGTTAGACCTAAATCGGAGTCCTTTGCAAGACTTTTCCCAAAAATAAAGTGGCTAGAGATCGGTTTCATGGACACCAAGGGAATCAAACACCAAGTGGATCTATCCGCGGAGATGCTAGATGACTTGAAGGAGATGCTAGATGAGGCATTCTTTGGGGGAAATCGTTATTTCGAAAAAGTTGGTATTTGGTCATCCATGGAACTAAGGAACATCAAGGATACTTTAGAGGCATTATCTATATAAATGCGTGAGACATTGGTTGACCTTTTGGGATCAGAACAAATGTGTGAAGTTCACTAATCCCAAGGATCCAACAGGCAAGCCTATCTTCATCAAACACTTGAGTAACATGATGGACGAACTTGGTATCGAGAATAAGGATGATATAATCATTGTAGATGATGATGCTCTCAAATGCTTCTACAATCAAACGCAGGCCCTGAATCCACCATCTTACGATCCAAAAAACTTTGCGACAGATGATTTTCTAGTGAAGTTTGTGTCTATTATGCATAATTTGGCTATGGGAATGACGGTGGGTGAAGTGTTAGATTCATACCCAGAACTGGATAGAACGGCTGACATGGAACCACACCTTGTTAAATACGTGGAAAAACATGGATTGATCCCTTAATGTTTTATTGGAATATATGATATCTTATATTATAATGTTATACCGTAAGTAGTGCATCGAGCCCTAATTTGAATGGCCGAGATCATTTGGATGCATCCGAAGGCTGAGATTTATTGTACGACTTACCACCACCGTGATTGGTCATGCTTCGATCTCTTAAGGGGAAAGGGTAAATGAAAAGGGGGAAAAGGAAAAGGGAAGTGGAAAGAGAGAATGTGAAGGGAAAAAGGGCATGGGGAAAAGGGTAAAAGGAAAAGGGAAATGGGTGGGGATAAGAGAAGAGAAAAATGCATGGAAAATGAAAAAGGGAAAGGGAACCTGGGAAAAGGGCACGAGGGAAGGAGGAAGAGGTAAAGTGGAAAAGGTAAAGTGGAAAAGGTAAATGGAAAGGGCACGAGAAAAAAAAGGAAGAGGGAAAGGTTGAAAAAAGGTGGGAAAAGGGGGAAAAAGAGAAGCGTTGAGGAAAGAGGAAAAATGAAGGGACAAATGGCATAGGAAAAGGAAAAAAAAAAAAAAAACGGGAAAGGGCAGGGAAAAACGCATCAAGAGAAAGGGAAGAGTGAAAGGTTGAAAAAATGAGGAAAAGGGAAGGGACAAGGGGGAACAAGAAAAGGATGGGGAGAAGGGAAGGGAAAAGGGGCATAGAAAAAGGGAAAGTGAGAAGAAAGAAAAAGGGGGGGGGAAAGGGAACCTAGGGTAAAAAGTCACAAGGAAAAGAAAAGAGGGAAACGAGAAAAGGGAAGGGGGGAAGGGCATGAGAGAAAAAGGAAGAGGAAATGGTGAAGAAAGGAAAAAGAAAGCAAAAAAGGAAAAGAAAAGGCAAGGGCAAGAGAGAAAGGGGGGGAAAAGAGGAAAATGGGTATAGGAAATAAGAGAATAAGACAAATGTGCAAAAAAGGCATGGAAAAAAAAAAAAAAAGGAAGGAGGGAAAAGGATCCAGGAAAATGGAGAAAAACGGAAAGAAAAAAATCCATCAAGAAAAGGAAACGGGAAAAAAGGGAAAGGGAAAGGGAAAGGGAAGCAGGGGAGGGAAAGGGAAAAAGGACACGAGGAAAGAAAAAGAGAAAAGAAAAAGGAAGGGTTGAAAGAAGGGAAAATTGCACGAGAAGAGGGAAAGGGTGGGAAAGGGAGGAAAAGGGAAGCACCGGGAAAAATAGAAAGAAGAAAAGAGTGGGAAAAAGGGCATGGGAAAAGGGAAATAGAAAAGAAAAAGAAATGGAAAAGGAGAGAAAGAGAGAGAGAGGGCACGGGAAAAGGGAAATGAGGAAAATGGGAAAAGGGAAGAGAAAAAGGGAACATAGAAAAGGGAAAGAGGGAAAGGGTGAGGAGATAGAAAAAGGGAAGATAAAAAGGGCATGAAAAACAGGAGGGCGAAAAGAAAAATGGAAGGCAAAAAGGCACACAAAAAAAGGAGGAAAAGGGTTGGAAAAGGAGGGAAAGAGAAGGGAAAATAGGCATGGAAAAAGGCGAAAGAGTAAAAGATTGAGAAAAAGGGAAGACATAGAAAAAGGGTGGGGAAAAGAGAAGGCATAAAAAAAAGAGAAAGGGGAAGGGCAAAGGGCAAAGAAAAAAGAGAAGAGGGAAAAGGTGGAGAAAGGAGCAAAAGGGCAGGGAAAAAGGTTATCGGGAACAGGGAAGGGGGAAGGAAAGGGATGGGAAAATAAGGAAACATATGAGAAAAACGAGAAAAAAAAAAAGGAAAAGAAAAAAAGATGTAGAGAAAATAAGAAAAAGTGAAATGCGGGATAGAGCAAAAGGGAAAGGGAAAGGAAAGGGAAAGGGATAGGGCTTTTCTCACTGCAGCCCAAAGTATTTACAGGCTCTCAACTTATGCCCAGCAACGCTGGGTACCATTACTAGTTTTTGTATGATATTTGCGTGCCATGTATCGATAATTTCGAGTCTGGAATTGCCTCGCAAATAATGCAATCTGTTATTATCAATCCTAATATTATCATCTAAATGCTCTTCAATTTTGGTCTCATCTATGTTAGCAACTTGCTCTTCATTATTGCATATTTCAATTCGCATATGAAACGTCACACGTGAATCGCAACCTTATGTTATTTTTGAAGTCCAAAAAAAAAGATTAAAAAAAACAAAAACCCCCTAGAAGACAACAGCAGGTTGGCGTGATTTTGGTGTTGACATAATCCCAATTTAATTGGATGATGGTTGTTAAGGAATTTCAATACTACGTCACCCATGTGACGATCAATAGAAGTGAGGCGCGTATCTTGCCTGTGCAACCCAGGTTGGAGCTGCGTCTAACTCAGGGGACCAACGCACCAAGAGGCACACCTCTCCCAAAGTATCCAATCACAGGTAATGAGGAGGTGGACGCAAAAAAGAAAGAAAAAATATCAAGAATACTTCACAGGTAAACCAAAGTTCTCATGGGCAGCTATGGAAGGGGATTTCGTTCTCAAAGGCCAGGCTAAAACATCGTATATTTACGCCATGGTCAAAGAGTTGGTTCCCGATGATGGTGCTGTTCTTGACTTCTTTTCTACGGGGACAGCTTCTAGAGTGGCTCTAATGCAAGGGAAACGTAGCGTTTCCTTGGAGTATGACGATAAGGTCTGCAGGTTTTTGAGATCGTTCTTCGAGACCTTAGAGGAAATGGCAAGGCCAGACTGTAAAGAAGAAGAAGAGGAACAGAAAGAAGTCCCTAATGCTGGAGACGTTCCGGACCTCAAGATAACTCAAGAGACCGACCTGAGTAACATGGACACGATCCTGGACCAGTTAGATCAGAAAGGCTTTGAAGAGAGGCTACAGGAAACTCGGGCGTTGCTAGAGAAGACGGAAAGGGACTCTCCTGCACTTGATAAAACATTCAAAAAGTTCGAGGTACTGAACCAAAAGTTTGAAATGGCAATGCCATTAATAACTGGTATGATCAACAAACAATCTACCCAGTTCGAATACGTGGGTACCTCTGAAGCCGACTCTCAGTTTGAAGAGCCGGAAAAGATCGAAGGAAGCAAGAGAAGGAAATTATTGGGCACGTTTGAATTCGCTGGTGAGCTACGGGAGGAATTGTTGGATACACAGTGCTCAGGGCGTGTGCAAGATATCGCCAATGCAATGGACATAGAGATCCCTTCGGCTACAGGATATTCCGAAATGAATCTATCACAGACCATTGCAGCAGGAAAGGAACATGCAGATAGAATGGCCAAGGAACTTGGCATTATTCCAGATTCTATGAAAGAGACTCAATAGTTCGGAGTTAGTGAAGTATTCTGGCTTTATTGGATGTGAAACATCATGTAAAGATTATGAATTATTATAAAAGTATTCTGCTTTTTTTGAGCTTGTGTATATTTTTTTACATTTTTTTTACCGATTAGAAAAAACGACCTTGTGTATTATTATCCGAAAGTGGTGTATTCATATCCGAATAGTATTACTGAACTTGTCGGGAAGATCGTGATGGCGATCTTCTCGACATGTTCAGTAATCTGGAAATGATGTTAAACTCCTCCCATAAAGCTTGCACCATGGCGATCTTCTCGACATGTTCAGTAATCTGTAAATGATGTTAAACTCCTCCCATAAAGCTTGCACTCAGCTCTCACGCCTTGCCTACCTGGTCAAGAACATCGCCATGGCGATTTCCACGAGCAGTGGTGACATTATGCCTGTTCTAAGTTTTGTGTTCCAACACAGTGAAGACATGCCCATAAGTGCTTTTCCCGCGGATAAAAATATCGCGAGCGAAAAGTGTGCTCAGTGCCATTGCAATTTGCTTGACAGTAACAAATTTTCCCTTGCCAGGAGGGTACTGCGGCCTATTTCGTTGTCGATTGAAAAAACCAAATTTCTCTAATTAACGAAATCCTGCTTTTACCAACAAATTTAGCTTGTTGAAGACAATTCTGCTGACAATCAGACTGTTGCATACCAACTTGACCTGTAAATAATATAAATGATCAAATGCAAAGAGTGATTTAAATTACAAGTCATTAAACTTTTCCAACAGAAATTTTCAAGCCTGTAGCATCTTCTATTTCTTCAAATGGTGAATTCCAGACTTCTCTCTCCCCTAGTGCCAACACTTTCCTTGAAATTGTTGTTGGCACTTCAACATTCTTATCAGGCTCATGCACTATGAAAGCAATGCAACAAAAAAAGGTGAATATACAAGGATTGAGAATGACAATGAAAGAAAGAACTTACTATTTTGGCGCAAGGAAGAAATTGCGGACGTATAAGTGCGTATAAGATTTTCTACCAACCTTAAGACTTGCTTGCATTGCCATCATTAGTTGTTTATCAGAATGATCATAGTTGCGTAGTGTTTCTACTCGTTTGTCGCCAGTCAAGTCTTTCAGATTATCGTCAGGAATACCTTGTAAACGATCCTTTGTAATGGCATAATGACGCAGGCAAACATTTGAGACATGAAAACCTGAAGCAGAAACAGAGAATGAGAATGAGAATGATTTTTTATTGTCCACTGAGGCCAATCGGCCTATGGGACCCACAAGGAGCGCAGCAAACTTATTACTGTCCGAGTTAAAAAAACCCTGCCCCGAAGGGTTTTTGAGGGAAAAACCGTGGCAGTAATAAGAATGCTGTCAAACTGTACAAGTATCCTTTATTATAAAGTTTTAGTGTATGTCGTGCATAAAACCCTAAAACTTTCGACGGCCCAGATTTCGTTTTGGTTTTAGATCGAATGGATTAGGTTTCTCTAGGGTTTCAGCAGAGAGAAAAAGAGGGGTTTCAGTCCGTCGATCATCTCCCTAGCTTGGGGTGCTGCCCCGCTTCCTCAGTGCCATGCCATAGCCAAGCAAAGCTAAAAATATCCCATTGGAGCAGGGTATAGCTTTAGGCGGTTGGATCTACTCTTATAGAAAAAGCTTTCGCTTCGCTTTCTACTTCCCAAGGGCCGAACGGCAGTCATGAATTTTTGTTTCAGTTGGTTGCTATTCCTACCATGTGCAATCTGGCTATGGATTTTGGTAAGTGCAACACTTTGCAACACTTCTCATATGTGCTTGCACAAATCTACTACATTCTCAAGCAACACATAATATATGGAAAGCAAATATGGATGATCGATTTTTATACTCTTTGAATAAAGATTTCCATTATTTGCATTTTAGAATCAATCGACATTTGAACTTCCACATTTTACGTGTTTCTTCGCATCCCAAGACTAATACTTACCTTAGTCCTATATCCGCCATAGTTTGTTTCGGTTCCCGGCCCTACCACTATTGTAGATTTGCTAACCTGTAAATGAGCATGTTCTTTTACAACTATAAAGAGGAAAACGTTTGAAGAGGTATTCAAACCCTCATGTTGCTTTTGTATGTTTCTTCAGCCTCTTGCTTAGGGAATAGGAATTCCTAATGAAATGGCAATTCATATTGGAGAACATATACCGATAAAAATATAGGAGCCAAATCATACAAACCGGATTTCAAATAGTTATATTGTCGCAGTAAAATGTGCTCAAAATATAAGGAAAGTGTAGCCGCCTTTAAGGAAGCAAGAAAAGTATTGACATGATGCCTCACTATGATATGGTTTCGTAGACTTTACACTTGCATCACATTGGTAACACATCCCGGACAATGGAAATTTCCGGCTTGAAGGTGGAAATTCCTCTATCGAGACCTCAAGGGATAGCAAGACATCATCAAATTAGGGTCGATGTATATCAGGCGGTATGTATGCTACTACTAAATGGTCCTCAAATTATCTTGCCTATGGCACAAATCTGGAAAATTGAAAACAACAATGTCACCCTCTATTTTGCAGAGTATGTGATGTTTTCGTTCAAGGGTAGTTGGTGCCTTAGAATTTGGATCCGTGGGCTAAAAAGGTGCAAAGGATCTTTACACACATTTCATGATGAGTTGGTGCATGAGTGGATAGCTACGAAAACAATGAATTCGGGCAACGTTCAAAACTTGAATTCACATATAAAACAGGATGATCATGTGCCAAATGTGGACCTTTTTGTTAGGCATACCTCTGATATGGAAAGAGATGCATCTTTGTGTGGCCATGTAGAGAAATTGGGTGTAGCATTTGGACTTTTGCATCTGCCACAAGAGCAAACATTATCGGTGAAAAAAAACTTAGAAGATATGCATTGATTGTCATGATGTGATGAAGGTAATATGCAGGAATGAGGGAAGGAAGATTATTCTCTAAGAAAGCGATTGGGCCCATCATTTGAAAGGCGGCGTCTGTTCCTGTGGAAATATGTGGTAATTAAAACCCTTTTGTATATTGTCCACATAGCATAGAAGGACAGATGCAATGAGGATATGTGCCTTTGGCATTTTGGTTGATATTTTGAATTGCACTCTGTGAACCATGCCTAATGTGCTCAGGGCAACATGACAAATCACAAATTTATGCCTTCTTATGCCCGTGGGCAAATGCTTTGGATCAAATTTCCTCACTTTCGACAATATTTTCTATGAAATGGAGGTGTTAAAATCTAACATGTAAATAGATGTTTAAAGCAGGATCAATGGTGCTTGGAAATCTATTTTATAGAGGATAAGTAATTGTGGCACCTGGTACTTTGAGATGGAACAGTGATATAAGCTGACAAGGTTGTCCAACCCGAAGGTGAGTAATATATCCATCTTATATTTTAACTGAAACTGCTTTGTCCATGAACCTTTAGTTTTTGCACACGCCATTGTTTAAGCGACGCTTAAGCAAAAAGTCTCTAAGACGAGTATAAAAAATCGCGGAATGCTAAAAGTTGCTATATTTTGATATAGATTGACCATAAAGATTCTATACAGATGATATGAACTTCAATTTATCGACTTGAAGCTCAAGATTTTTATAGATCACAATTCAAATCAAACAGCTAGATCTTTAAATGCTCTAAAGCAACTTCATCTAGATAAGCAACTTGGTAAAATCCCATGAAATATGGCAATCATTTACAAATAGCATAGCACTTTTGAACAATAACACATCTACAAAACTACCATATAAAACATAGATTGGGCAATATTTGTAAAACAACCACATGTTGTTTATGTGATTTAACAACGTCCCACCAAACTATTGTTTCTTATGTTCATTTTTTTTTATGCTTATTAAACAAAGGCATTATTAGATTGTTATTACGTGTTCTGTTTATCGATAATCATTTTTAAGACATTTGTAATAAGGAGAATGTTGAGAAGAGAAACTAACTGGTTTTGTGAATTTAAGATTGTCTTTAACAACCTTTATCACACATTACCTAAATGTCAATAAATTTTGATGTTTAAGGAAACTTAAGCAAAATTTGATGTTGGGAAAGAGTTGTAAAGAGTACATACAATAACCTAAACATCCAATGCACACGACCAATTATAGCCCAACAACACATATGCAAGCTGTGCAATTCAGTTGATTAGGGCACAGTAACTATGAGTACAGATGTACTACCTCTTCAATGTGCAATTTTCAAGATGTCAACAATAAAAGGATATGTTTGAGAATTTTTGTTACAATAAAAAGGTAATCGCACAATTCTTCCATTCGCGCCAAAAGATTTACTGATTTCCAATCGATGCCCAAAGAACGCCGGGCAATCAAGTTAGTACATCAATGTATATATACATGTCAAGTGTGTGCCCGAGGACATAGCTGATCTCGCATGTCCATAACCTCCTCTGGTATGATCCCAAAGCACCGCATGCGATGCCGTGCTCAATGTCACATGTAACGGCCGGCCGGGCGACCAACTCAAAGATAGCGCGTCCAATTTGATCATATGCCGGGCAACTTTGAAGGGTATGAGATTCATCCTCAATGACTCCCCATTTGGCGGCGATGAGCACATCCCGGCGTGGCTCACCAATCCATCTGCCGCCTCCAATTAAGATTATGTGCCCCCGCGGCGAATGGAGGCAATGAGTCTCCGCCTTTTCATGGGCAAATGGGTACGCGGTAGCATTGCGGGCCTCGCTCCAATGTGGGATTTATGTGGCGATAGTGTGTTGTCTTGACATGTTCAATTGCATTGGCATCCCAAAGCTTGCCGAGGAAGCAAGCATCAAGATATTGCCTCAAGCTATGGCGATTCGCCCTGCTTTGCACATGTATGCACTGTGTTCCCCGCACATTCCATCTAGCCAACCATTGAGCTCTTTTTCCCTCCAAAGAAGCCTTGAGGGCCAAGCCCCATTGCCATGATATAAGCTAGTTTAGGGAGACGAGCATCATCCATATTGATTACCTTCCGAAAATAGACAATGTGGCGATCAAGGGCCGCCCTCCAAGAGGCAAGAATCCCTGCCTCCTCAAGAGAATTTGATATGGGACCAGGACTTCACCCCTAGTGCTCGTACTAGGAAGGCTTTCTGGACCTGCTCCAAGTCATTCCAAGTAGCAAGTGATACTACTGGGCCCCATACTTCCACCCCGTATAAAAGGACAGGCTCTACTAAGACCTTGAACAGGTGTGACTGATGGGCCCAATCATACAACTCCGCTCTATAACTATTGTTTTGCATTGCATATAGAAGAAAAAACCATTTATCAAAGTTAAACTCTAAGAATAATACACAAAAATAAAAACCACTTACGAAGTATATTACTCATGTGTTTCCGACAGCAGCAACTTTATTAATACCTAAATTACAACTTGCATACCAAATTGCATTTCCTCCTGCTATGCTAATCTTGGCTGCCAAAAGAAGATGACGCTCCGAAATATCCTCATGAGGAGCAATTGGTGGTAAACAAGAGAAATATTTTGTGAATGTCATATACACATCAACATTAACGTGTTCATAAACCTCAACAGGTTTTCTCCAGGGAATAAATTACTAATCCCATATTTTAGATTAGCCTAAATAACTTTGGCTAAAGTAGCAAAAAATTGATCACCAAAGTTTCTTTATTTTGGCTAATCTTTATTAATTTTTTATCTTCCACTTTCTTATGTTTGGCTAGATTTTGAACATTTTTATATGCAAAATTTCTATCATTTGGCTATTTTTGCACAAATTCAAGACCACAATTTAGCAAAAGAAAGGCGCTTTTTTTTTTTTTTTTTTTTTTTTCTTTCATGAACAAATTTTCAAATGTATCTAGATACTAGTAACGGTGCCCAGCGTTGCTGGGCATAAGTTAAAGCCTGTAAATGTTTTGGCCGCAATGACGGTATAGTAATAATCCAACCTCTGCATTATAACAAAAAAGGTTGCTTAAAAAAAACCTTCATGTTAGATAGTGTTGTGTGTGTTGGTATCTAAGAGCTTTGAGCAGAACATTACGGTGGCTGTACATAGCAATTTTGAGTGGGAATAAAGTGTTAATGTAAGCACGTTTTAAGGTGATGCTATAGTCAAAGTCGATAATCCTTTGTACTTGTTGCTCTTTAGTCTCCAGTTCTTACATCTTCTTCAAGCTTGTCATAGATGAGTGCTTGCTTGCTTCTCGTGTGGTGTGATAGGTTATTTGGTATGATGCTTGGTGTGGAGATTAATTGTCTTGTTTGATTCTATAGGGTAATTAAGCAGATTTTATTACACATAAAGTAGGAGAAAACATAGTTTTTCAAAGTAGCTCTTGTTTGTAGGCTTAAAGGTTTTTAGTTTCAACTTTATTTTTTTTAGTAGCTCTTGTTTCTATGAGTAGGCTTAAAGTTTTGAGTGCTCTCTATTTTTTTTTTTTTTAAATTGTGGTCGATGCTTTTAGAGCAATGGCCACTATTTTTTTGACTATTTGTCTGCTTGACTTCCATTCTTCCACCTCTTCTAGGTGATTCATCCAAAAGCTGTTATAATCTAAGATTTTAACTTTCTATAAACCCAGCAAAATGACTTTCTGAAATGATTTATCATCCCTACCATATGCAGGCTTCATATACCCCCAATGATAGAACTTACATTATCAACCAATACTATGGAGTTCAAGAACCATGTGCATTATTGCGAAAGGAACAAGAAACTTACTTAGAAACAAGGAACTACTTAGAAACTTGCATCCTGAGGACCCAAGCTCTAAGCAAAAGAAACAATGCAGTACCTCAAAATTGTATCCCCAAAACTGTCTAGCAACGGGCACTACTATCAATTACATTAACTTGTTGCTTGGCGCAAATAATATATTGCATTATAGAAAAAATCCCTGCGTTGCTAGGCTATAAGGCGATTGTTATGAGACAGTTGCTAGACTATAAGGCGGTTTATAAGCATTGCTATTTTGTACACAACTTGCTAGACTATAAGGCGGTTTATAAGCATTGCTATTTTGTACACAACTCCATGTGTGCGCAAAAAGAAAAGATGACAAAATAAGACTTCATATATTGCCAACATTATTCAGATGATTTATTGGCTAATTCATTCCTGTTGAGATGCCAAGATTGCCATGGGTAAGAGATGCTAAATGCAAACGCATGCAAAGCTAAGGGAGTGCCAATTTGAAGTGCCTTCACAAGTGAAAAAATTATGCCACCATTATCTCCCTTCACAACATGATAATCTTTAAATTCTTATTTGTTACAAAAGCAAGCAAATTGCCATAGAATTCATAATTCATATAAAGAACAATCATGAATAAAAAATATAGGCGAAACAAAGAAATGATGCAAATATTCACACCATTTTTAGAATAGCACTCTTGCTTAAGAGATAATAAGACTGTTATTCAAATCTGCATTTCCTAAGAAATTCAAATCTAGGATAATATTCTGCAATTGATGAGATCCAATAGCATTTCAAACCATTCTGATCTTGGTGGTTCTTCTTCTACTCTGGATTCTATCCAAGAAGAGTCTACAAACCACAATCACAATCAAGGAAGACCATATATACTCCATAAATGCTGCGATCCATACCTCAGAAGCAAAAATCATAGCTTTGATCGAAACATTTTTTTTTTTTTTGAAGAACTGTGTCATCAATATATTAAAAGTTGATCGAAACATCTTTGAAAATGGCATCTGCCACCTTTTCATTGCCAAATTTGGATAATATCAAAGGATTTTGGCACAGGTTTCCTTGGCCTTCATAAATCCAGTTGAGTCGATTCAAATTTTCTAAACAAAAAACAGAACTTTTTCAACTTTCCTAACTAAAAAGCTAAAGGATTTACTTACATTCACTATAATGAACGTAGCATTGACAGTCATCATTTCCGCAACGATTTTCACCAAATGCAGTTTAACATCCCTCCATTTACACATGAGCTTGGTTCTAACTTCCAACACAACAATGCAGTTAGTCTTCTCCATTTAATCCCATGATCCAAAACCCCGGATTCGTCTATAATTCTAGAACACAAAATGTGTTTCATGGCGGATCTTCAAATCCCTTTTCAGGGTGCAGACTTGTGGGTAAAGCTGCAAACAGATCCGAGAACTAAACCTTATTTCTAGCAACCTGACTTTGTTCAGATAATCAAACCTGTACAGAATAACCCATGTTTGGGCTTAACTTTGCATTCACTTATCTTAACAAATACGAAGATGCCATTGATGCAAGCTAAAAGGAGCAAGAAAATTAGTGAACTTTAACTCCAGGAGGTGAACTGGGCATGCTCCAGTGGAAGAAGAGCTATTGGAGCATGTTGTTTCTGATTGAATAAGTGCAGAAGTTGTTTTGCAACCATGGTCTGCATAAAATATATGCTTGAGACAGACATCTTGTACTTTGTTTGATAAAGTAACAGGCTGCCTGCATCCTTTTACTGAACATTTTTCCCTCTTCATAATTGTGGCATAGTTGCTCGGATCATACTTTCCTTTGCATGTAAATGTTGGACTGGATTACGCTCTCAGAGTTTTAACACTGTAATTGCACATAATAAACATATTAACCTTGCTGTTGATGCGGACTATTGCACCACAATCCGTTCTTCTAACAATCCATGTATCAAATAAGTGTTTTTTCCAGTTGTTCTTTCTGGAAAAAGCCATAATGGAGTGTGGCTATGGCTGTGGCGAATTACAAAGGAATGAATCTTCCTACTCCCTGCCCTTGAACAGAGCCCACTGTCTATCCTTGAACAGATGGGGAAAAGATCTACAACTGATTAGAATACAATAAAGCTTATCAGAATTCGAATTCGCTAGCGAAACTATTAGCATCGCCGACCCATTCTCTGTATCTATTACAGTAACCCATTCTCTTGTTTCACGGGAAAGAAAGAAACGCACCTGCTTTTCTGGGAACAACATAGAGTGGTCATTTTCAGATCCATGTTGAGTCTCCCACTCCTCCCATGCTCGTACTAAGTTTCCGTCATAGCTACCCTCGCAGATCCTTATTCTGCAGAAAAAGATCTATGAGACAATATAAAGAAGAAGAAGAAGAAGAAGAAGAAGAAGAAGAGATTTTAACGTCACGCCACAAGGCAGCACTTAAGAGAAATGGAAATTATGAGAACAGCACTTACGCTTTCGTCTCGATGAAGTTTTTGCTTGTATTCAATTTTTGTGAGGTGCTTTGAAGTCTGTTCAATGTATTTGTTAATCGTATCTCCGTATGCATCTTGTCAAGTGTCTGCAAACAATATATCTGAGATTGATGTACTTTAATATCAGTCCACCTTTTTGAGTAATAAGCCATTTCACCGTTTGGATCTCGCCATTTACTTTGAAATCCCCATCCATGGGTACAATCTTGAAAACATTTCCACTCTTTTTAAAAGCTTCTGCATATGTGCCTTCACCAACCTTGACAATTGCTCATGTCACCACTGATGTAAAACGGGGAAACACTGCTCAGAATTAATGATGTAAAGGAATTTTGAAATGCAATGCCTGTGTCATGATAACTAACCAAAATTTGCATAGTGCTTCAAGAAGGCTCATCATCGTTGCTTGTTGTGCTTCACGAAATTGCACTAAATATAAGTGAAGATTCGCTTATTTCAAAGATTTCAGATTCTTCCCTCGCATGAGGACTACCGACATTGTCTCTCAAAAACCCTTTAATATATCATCCTCTATCTCTTCTTCTATTACCAACCTACCAATAGCTGATTCGGCCTTTCGATCTTCGTGAATTACTAACGCTTCAAGCTGAGAAGTAATGGATTTAACAATGGATGAATTTGGCAATGTTTCATTGACTCCTTCTTGGCGACCTTGAACCAACTTCGCCTGTACTTCAGCTTTTTCTCCTATCATAGCTTGCTTCAAATCAGCAAGACCATTTACTTCATTTGATACCACTGACATTGGCATATCCACCGTAGCATCTAGCCTGTTCCCAAAGGGTTCTAGAACCTCCATGCAGGAACTCGAGGTTATCATATTCCATCCTCTGGCCAAGGCATTATCCCCTTCTGGCGGAGTAAGAAAGCAATTCAGAAAAATTGTTGGCTCTTTTTTGAACACCTCTTTCACAGGGCTCGTCTCTAAATCACTATCAGAACTAATTTCGACCATGCAAACACTGCTTGCCATTGAACTGAAGGGCCATGCAAAATGCCCGATGCTTTCTGTAAGAGCCGTCTCGATGCCATAGCCATAAAATCAGTCGCAATCTTTTCTTTCACAGAAGTAGACTATAGCAACAGAAGAGCGGAAGCCACATATTCATCGAGAAGAAACCACTACATCTCGATCTAGGGCAGGGAGATCCGAGATCCGGTGCCTATGGTTTTTTTTTTAGGGTAAAAGAAAAGGTTGAGTTTGTGTGGACGGTCAGATGGATCAAATAAGCATAGACCATCAGATCTAGGGCGCGATGCACTACTTACACCAAAACATTATAATATAAAGATATCCTATGAAAGAATTTAACTTGTATGAATTGGAAATGAAAATATGGATAATCAATCATTTCTTAGTTCTTAAACTGAATGAAAGAACAAATATGGGGTTCTTATAACGACAAACAATTAAGAATGTTTTTTTACTTCAAGTCAAAATTAATTTTAATCTCAGAATATCATATTTTTATTATAGCATAAAATGAAACAACTTCGAAAGCTCCTTCTTTCTATCACCAGCATCTATGCACGACTTCTTTCCATGACATGTACCTTCATAATATAACATTTTAGCATATTTAAGTTAGATTATTAACATGTGAAAGATCAGCAAAATAAGACGCCCAAAAATCAGCAAATGACATGCTCAAAATCTGAAAATTATATGTTTTATATGAGGAAAACAAAGTGTTTAAAAATCAGCAAGTTGACATGCTTAAAATCAGAAAATTAAATGTGAAAATCAGCAAAATAAAGTTTTTGCAAACCAACATATATTACCTTGTCAAGTTGAAGCTACTTTTGAAGAGTGAACAAGGGTCTCATGTCAACTGTTTGATCAGTATTTGGAACAATGCTCTCAACCTGCACATTTCTAATACTTGCATCTTCACCTTCATCAATATGCAGCTTACTAACTCCCCTCCGCTTGCATTCTTCATTCCAAAGTTGAACTGCATTCTCATATGGGAAGTTATACAGGTCATAGTCACATGCATATAGGCGCAACGTGGCATCCAAGTTTGAATCAAGTCTATTCCGGAGCTTGTTCTTTTCTTTTTTTTTTTTTGGATGCAAGATATTTTGATTTTATTAAACCGAAAAAAAAAGGGTTACAAGACCTTATTGGAGTGGCTCCACAATAGGCCAGATATAAACTTAGAGTACAATGGTTTACCCATTAGTCCAAGACTAAAGATCCCAGGACAATTGCCATTCCTTTCAGCTGGAGGAAAGGAAAACAATTCTGTATGCTTTGAAGTTGAAGCCATTTGAAGCACCCAACCGCAAGAAGCAAGCACATGAAGAGCACCAAAGCGCAAATATCATCCTACGCGTTAACTAGGCATGGACAAATATACTGCCTCGCTATACTATAAGTAATTCTCCCATTCCATTGCTATACTATGGGATGTATCCACCATCTTCTAGCAAGGCAGCACATCACACACCTGCCCCAGGAGGGGTGTCCACTTACTTTCTAGTGCTGCTACACCTGCCTGCCTATACTTCAACTTCATAAGGCTCAGCTCACTTAATGTTCCAAGTTCAGGTTCCCCCTGGAACGCAAGAAACATGGTCCAAAAATCAAGCAAGACTGTTAAGAAAGCCTGGTCTCCCATCCAAGGCTTTCTCATTTAAACTCTTCCTTAGCCCATGCTATCCAGTCATGTATTGCCCTTAGATCCTAATCTCCCCCTTGCTGGGAAAGGGGAAGGACTTGCTTTCTGCCCCAAAGGCAAATCTGTCAAGCAGTCAGCAGACTGATATGCAAAGAACAGGCCTGGCCCAAACAACCCAGCTGCCTACAACAAATAATCGAAAGCACTGAGTGCCGGGCCCGCTTCCTTTAAAGCAAACAAGCAGCCCACAGTGAGTGCAGGCCATCCCCTACTGCAAGGAGTGCGACAACTGCCCTGGCTATACCCATCTTAACCTTTGCAAAAGCCTAAACAAATAAGACAAGCTTACCTTCAAGACGACCCACAGCTAGGCCTCACGAACTTCCAGAAATAAGCCAGCAAAAGATGACGTCTGGGTTCTCAAAGACGGAAAGACAGAGTTTCGTCTCTGCATCCGATCAAAGGCCCCCAGCTTCAGAGCTCCTGCCACACTATAAGACTGGAAAACAAATCAGGAGGTGATCTAGCAGCAGGCCTGGCCATACAGACCCTTCCAGCATCGGCTTCCGGAATGATCTGCAAGGGAACGGGCTGCCGCCGCCATAGGCGGCTGCCCTAAGCCGCTCCTGCCCTAAACATTTTCTTTGTTTTTCTCGGAGCTTGTTCTTCACAAATGTCAACGTGGAAAAACATCTTTCATCTTGGACACTACCCAAAACCATGCAAAGGCACAACTCTGCAAGCCTAAAATATTCAGAAACTGCTTCACGTAGCACAGCATTAGTGGCAAGCTTTTGCCATAAACGTGTGACAGCACCAATTTTCAATGGATCCTCTAAGTATGGAAACTGCCTATACATTGTATCCCCAAAGGGAGGAGCTTGAATGGTCAATTTCTCAAAATCTAAAATTCCATCAATGCTGCTTTGACTAACCATTCTTTTACAACAAAAAAATTTCTCTATTACCTCCATCTTTGCTGCAAATTTTCTAGAAACAATCACTTCAGAGATATCATTATTCCAAAAATGAGAAAAGACAACTCCAATTGCATCCAAAAGCCAAATGAAGATAAATGAACCACCAATCAGAAATCAGAGCCTGATGGGTCCAGTCAGCAAAACTGTTATAACTAACTCACTGGATCACATTTTCTAGTATAACTATTGATAGAAAAGTCCAAATGAGCTCTCGTTTAGTGCAATAGATAGACCTCATTGAGATCTTTCCAATCTTAGGTGCTTTGCACATATTTTAATCATTTATGATTGTCAAAACTCCAAAAAATATAGTTTTTACCATTTGTTACGATCCTAAGGGGCTAAAAGATATGCAAACCACCTAAGGTTGGAAAGATCTCAATGAGATCTATCTATTGCACCAAAGAAGACCTCATTTGGACTTTTCTATCAACACTTATGCTAGAAAATGTGATCCAGTGAGTTAGTTATAACTGTTTTGCTGACTGGATTACCTGTTCTGTTTTCTGATTGGTGGTTCATATAGCTTAGTCAGCAATCCTTAGAAGGCCCTTTTATGATCTCAAAAAATCCCTAATGTCTGGTGGAAAGCGAGATCGAAGCTCATCTGATAAAGCATTTGCAACGTATATACCAATAATGAATCAATGTAACTATATTGGCCAAGAAAGAAATGATAAAAATATGTCATACTCACCTGCTTCATCTCATGTTTCACTTTCTCTACACATAATTAAAATCTCCAAGCCTTCGTCCTCGTCCAATTGGCTTCTTGACATTCAATGCAATATATTTGTCTTTCACTTGTACACATAAAACTCCTCGCTCATCATATGTCAGAAAGCTTTCATTGGTTCCAATCTTCACCAATTTGGGCCATCTAGCAAATGCCTCATGTCTCTGAAAGCAATTTACCCCCTTGGTTCCATCGTCAACATATAATTGCTCAATTTCTGCTTGCATCACCTTCCTTGCTATATTGTATTCAGGAATACATATATACTCATCTTGCGATATCTGAATTAAATGATTGAGCTTAGAAAGCAAGGGTTGCAATGCAAATAATGTAAACAATATTTCGCTATCTGTCAATAGACCATAAAGTTCATTTGCTTTAACCACAATATTTGCATCGTCATCCAAGGTAAAGTCCTCGACAACACCTAGCAAAGAAGCATATTCTTCACAAAGTCTTCGCACAGGTCTATACATAGAAATCCATCTGGTAGCAACATCCTTCAATATTTTCGTTCCACCCGTCACACCCTCTGCAAAAGCTTGAAAGGCTTGAAATCTTTTTGGACTCTTACAAAAGAATTTGTATGCAGTTCTTACCAACAATTCAACCTTGCCCACTTGAGGAAAATCAGAAATAATTTTGTATGCCAAGTTCGTGCGATGGCTCATACAATGAATCACCTGTAAATAAGGGGCAAGAACGGTCTGAATTCTCACTCCTAAACCAGTCCTCTTCCCTTGCATTACAGATGCACCACCAGCTCCAAACAAACCAACTTATTAGCACACTCAATCTCGTTCATGCCAGCAACATTAGATACATGTTCCAGGATAATATTAAATAATGTCTCAGCTGTGGAACTCATATCCAATTTGACAATACAAAGGAAATGTGATTTGCGTTGATAATTAACCACATTGTACAAATGCATGGCTGCCCAATTTGTATTATCCACGGCAGTTACTTCATCCAAAGATAATGACAAAAAATCAGATGTTTGAAGAATTGAACAAAGCTGACCTTTTAAAGTTTGATTCATGACTCCGCAAACTCCCATCCTGAAGGAATTGACCAATGATACAAAGGAATAGAATAGAATAGTTTTTTTAACGTCCACGGAGACCAATAGGTCACATTCATTACTACTAGAATTAAAAAACCCCTGCCTCAAAAGGTTTTCAAGGGAAAAACCTTTGCAATAATGATGACACTAGACAAGCTGAGATAATGACTACTGAAGGCTCAGTAATTGCAGACGTTTATCTAGAACCTCAAGTATGTATAATGCCAAGTCATGCACAGATGGTGCTCTGAGAAGTTGTGGAAGCGTGGAATGGAATGCTAAGGGCAAGCGGGTAACTCGTTAGAAAGAAAGAGCTCTCTGATTTCAGAATACTGTGTCATAGATCTGCCATTTTTAAGTAAGAAGAAAATAGCTTTCATTTGAATACACTTTGCTTTACACTCTTGCCTATCTTGTTCTGAGAATAAAACATGAAGACATGGATAGGTTCTGAAAAAAAAATCACAGAGCCGAAACCTTCATCGGTTTAAACCACGCTGAACTTTTTTCAGTAAAAAAACCTTTTAAACACGCAAAAATTCAAAAAAAAAAAATATATATATATATATTTTTTCGGTTTAAACTCTGAAAAAAAGTTTAAGCGTAAGGTTTAAACTTCGCGAAAATCCAAAAAAATCGCTTACGCTTTTGACCCTCGCCTGGTGTGCCACATGGAATTGTGCCATGCCGAGGGTGGGTGTCAATGCTTACGCGAAAATTCAAAAAAAAAAATTTTTTTCACAGTAGCGAAAACCTTTATGTGAAAACTCTTTTTCGGCGTGGCTTAAATCTTGAAAAAAAAAAATTATGTTGTTTTTTTTAGCGCGAAATTTTTTTGACGCCGGAAATTTTTTTAGACGTATTTTTGACGTATTAAACGTCAAATTTGTGTCGTATCTTTCGAAAAATACGTATTACGTATAAAACATATACAGTATTGAACCTATCCCTGCATGAAGACGTGACGTCTTATCATCTACCTCTTTCGCCAGCATTCTGTGCCTGTCATATTTTTTCAAATGTTTTTGATGTTTGTTTCCATCAGCAAATATTATCTCCTCATAACTCTTACCATTCTCATCACGTTTGATGACCTTCTGCTTCCCATAGTGTTTGCAAATCAGTGACAGGAGGCGGCTGCAGGTGTCCGTGACTGAGGAGGATGCTAATTCGGGCAAATTTCATAGATTTGTACGCCTTTTCACTGCTCTAAATCAGTTGAATGATGCTATTGAGTTGACGGGCCACTCTAGAATAAGCCGCCCTAAAATAACAGGAGTTCGTCAGCAAAGCTGCGGGGCCTCAGTAGGCCTCGATTTCTTGAAGCAATTTGTCTTGAATAGGGCTTAGTACGAAACTTTTATCCTGGATAGGGCTTGATACGAAGCTTTTAGCTGCAGATTGAGACCTTGTTTTGGATGGAGCCTGAAGATGGAGCGTATCGGTTTGGCAGGCTACACGGCATAATTCCACGCTAGCTTCAGCCGGAAAAAGTGCTCCAGAAAGCCATTCCGGCAAGCGTAGATAATTCCAAAAACTAATAATCTTATACAAGAAACTTATCGCGGCGGCCAAGGCCGCCGCGAACGTTTCTCTTCTTCCAACCCTATCAATGAGACTTATGATATGTTCCAGATATTATCTAGTTTGAGATTTGTGATAGTTCAGCTTCCACAATAGTGCAGGAATTGAACCTGCAGTATAACCATATGTTTTGTTGCCTTTGCTAAAGGATCCTTCCAAGACATGTGATTCTGGGGAACTGAACAGAAGCATCCTATCATTCTTATAATATTTTGCCACTCTCCATGCACTAAGTTTCCTGTAGGCTATTCCGGCCTCTTGATTTGTTATCATTTCATTAGTCCCAAACCCAAGGGCAAGATAAGAGCGACTAATCCAATTATAAAATGGATCATTGGAGATGGCAAAGAGTGTTTTTACAGGACATGATTTGTTGCTGTCTTGCGTTGCCAAATCAGGATAATATTGAGCACAAACTGTTTTTAATAGTATCACAAGCAAAATGGCGGAAATCAAGTTACAGAACGCCATGATTAATGACTGCTATGAAAATCGTTTGTTTCAGATGCCAAACCTCAGGGCTTGGAGCCTAAATCTCAGGGCTTGGTTCTAAGTAAATCTGCTGCTATAACAGAGAGTCGAACCTTGAAGATCTGGCTCCAGATGCTTCAAAAAGCCGGCTTCTTACTCTAAAGAGCAAATTCACAACTTGGAAACAGAACTCCAGTCTTGCAAATAAGGCGTCGCGTCATTCTTCCGCCATGGAACCTGGAAAAAGCTGCGAATAAGAGGGTTGCTGAATGCATGTGCTTTATTATGAACAGAATGTACCTCTCCAGATTCATGGCAAGGCTGGAGGATGAGGAGATGAAAACTGATTTCATAAGAAACGAATGATTAGTGGACAAATACCATAGAAATCTTCGTGAGCAGCGGATTAATCAGAAAAAACTTAGAGGCCAGTCTATTTTAACAGTTATAACTCGTAATTGCATAAAACCAAAGAAAAGCAGGGGAATTGACAGACGACATACCTTATTTAACAGCGTCTTGCATCAATGAATCGAAAACGTTTACAATTTTTACACGTAGAATGATTAGAATGATTCAGAGAAATCTCAATCTGGTGGTAATGGTGCCACCGCTTTTCGTTTGCAGACTGCCCCAATCTGGAAGCAGAATATCTGCCATCCCAGAATCATCAGCGGACAGCCCTGAGCTGGCAGCAAAAGATCTGCCGAATGATGGACTTGGCTATGTATTTGAGAAGCTGCGACACATAATCTGCAGTGGAATTCGACTGTGGATTTTAATGCGACAAATTCGATGGAGCTGGAGGCGTTAGAGATAAATGTTTACACGGATAAGAAGACCGGAAGGCCGAAACCAAGGTTTTTAGGAAGGATAAGGATTCCAGGCAGAACATTTATGAAGAAGGGGGAAGAAGCAGTACAATATTATCTGCTGGAGAAGAGGACAGTGTTTTCGCATGTAAAAGGCGAGTTGGGTGTAAAAGTTTGGTGGGCCGATGAGCCAGATGCGAAAGCCGAATCCAAAACAGCAACAGCGGAAACCCCAGCTCCGGCTTCAGAAGGGGGCATAGCTTCTGTGGCCCAAGATCCCGAAGAAAAGAAAGAAGAAAAAAATGAAGAAAAGAAAGAGGGCGAGGAAAAAATAGGCGAGAAAAAAGAAGAGAAGAAAGAGGGCGGATTGATTGAGCAAGGGGAGTCACGTGGCTGTGGCTCCTCCTCAATAAATATTAACTAGAAAAATGGAAAAATGTTCCTAGAAAAAAAATTTCGACACTTGGCGCGCATGCAGTGGAGCATCAAGGAATCTTGAAGAATAGAATCAAAGTGAATGCATTATATATGTTTTGATATATAAAGGATTATTCTTCCTATATATATGATTAATAGCAAAAAAAAAAAAAAAAAGTGATTTTGTGGCAAAAAAAAATCCAAAAATAAATATTTCAGGGCAAAAAAACCTAAAAAAAATTACATTTGGCATGGTGGACGAATGAGATAGGGCCAGGGCAGAAAGGGCAAGGATCAAGGCCGTAGAATTTTTAAGTGGTGTTTGGCTATAGATGAACGGCGACGATAAGGGGCAAAGGGCAAATTAGGAGCAGCAGCGGTCGAGCAATCTCAAGCACTGCCGCTTCTTCATGCTCTATGCTTTGCTTCCTTTTTTTTCCCTTAATCTTCTCCCTTTCTCACCCTTTCTCGGTCCTCCTCTTCATCCTTCATCTCCATTCTCAAAATGAACTTGAAACCTTTCTGTTATGGGTTTTGAAACCCTTTCTGATTTGGGTTATTTCTATGTTCCAGCAGTCGGTTTTATTCTTTTCAATAACCCATCTCTTGCCACCCCTTGTTTTCTCATATTTCGCACAGTATAGTTTGCATTTTGATTCCAAGGATTAGCCAGAAATAGTCGAACACAGAAATAGTTTCGACTCAGAAATAGTCTGCCACAGAATTTCTTCCTCAGTTCGAAATATGCAAGAACTTACTGCAGATATTCTTCCGCCTTACATCCAGAGGACAATCTACCGTGATTCTAACTTGGTTGAAAGCTGGGGGAAATTAATCTGGGTCATACAATCGGAGCTCCAAAATACTGCCATATCAATTTTACCAAATATTTTACAGATTCTTTCTGGTCCAACAAATCCCTGTCCAGCATATTCCAAGAATTATGGCGGCCAAAGTTTTTCACAGCAGATGCTCTCTGCTGCAATTCTAGCTGGAGAAAATTGAAGCATGCAAAACTTCTTTGCTTCATCCTTGATCTTACACATGCTTTCGATCTCCTTTGTTGTTTGATGGGTCGATTGCAGGGTCGATTGCAGGGTCGATTGCTGAAAGGAATGGTGCTTTTCTTTTATATGCACCGTGCCTGAAAGCTCTAATCCCACTCGATATGGCATCCAGCATAGGAGACTCCATTTGCCAACCCCAAGGAAAACCCCAAGGAAAAAAAAAACAGATTAATTTCCTCTGAAAAAATACCAATCACTTAGGAAATCTGGCAATATACTCTGCAAGTATATGCAATCCTGGTGATCCAAGGGACTAGAAAAACAGTGAAAACTTAGAATCAAACAGCTATACAATATACAGATGAACAGAGTAACACTGGCTAATACGTCTCTATTTCTCCAGAAAAACTGCTGATACCTGCAACTGAAGTTCCCATTCACAAAGCTTAGTCTTCAAGATGGCCTCTTCGCAAGGATAGACTTAGGCAGAAAATCATAGCGCTGGGCTTAAATCCCTAAAGCCCAACTTTGCAGACTCAATTCGCCCAGAGCCCAGCTGTTTTGTGTTGGTGCAGATATCTGTTGGTTTTCTGGAGGAGCAGGATCAACATTAACCCCATAAATCAGGTCTGAAAGCCCTTAAATCAGGTCCGAAAGCAGCAATCTACCTGAAGCATGTTATGGATTGGCATCGCTTGTTATGGATTGGCAGCCAGACTGACATAAGTCTGCGACAAAAGCATTCGCCACGCCACTAACTTTATAAATGCATCCTTAGTGATGCTTGGAGCTCCTGTGGCAGAATAGAGACGCCCAAAACCAGAGCTTGCTTGAAAGCCAGCCATATGCGCAGTCTGTAAAGCCGCTCAACTGACCACGCCTTCTCATTTTCTTTTACATTCAAGCTTAAAAGTATGAAGCACACATTCGCCCACAACGGGCACCATAGACAGAGGAGATTAGCATCCAAGAAATTGCCTTGCAGAGCAAGAAATGGCAGAATTTACCCTTTTTTTTATTATTTTTTAAAACACGTGTCATGCTCACATCTTTTCCTGAGACGGAAATATTACAATCAAACAAAAAAGGAAGCTGGCTTATATATGTTGTGAAAGTATAAGCGCATGGCTAGGTCAAAAATGGACTTTTTGTTGAATCATCCCCTGCTTTTTTTACATGATAATGTGGCCCCGATCAAAGATGGTAGTTTTGTTACATATGATTTTCTAAGGTTAGGCCTGGTATTCGTATTCAAATACATATTTTGGTGATGCCTGGAGTGCGTTTTGGAAACCTATGTGGATTTTTGGCAAGAGGGGCCTGTGTTTTCTTCTGAGCCCTGGATTGGGTCGGGCGTGGAGGCGGCTGCAGGTGTCCGTGACTGAGGAGGATGCTAATTCGGGCCACATTAATTCGGCCGCATCAAGTTCTGCCCTTCCTTGGTTTCCGGCATCGCTGCGTTGAGGCCAAGCTGGGTGGAGCATCGCTGGGTTTCTGGCGAACTGGAGTTCGATTCTACAACCGTCGGTCATGTAACTAGCTCTTAGAAGGACCATCACACTGTGTTCTTCCCTAAGTCGATTCTGTCTTGCTTTTGTCTGCTATTATCTTTTTACATATGATTTGGGATGGTTCAGGGAGGTATTAGTATGCTAAAATCGTAGATTGCTGATGTCAGTTTTGCATAGTCCGGTGGGAGTTTGTGGAATTTGTTTCTGCGTGGAAGGGCATCTTCGTTATGCTTTCTGCAGTGGTGGCCAGGAGCGTGGAGCATGCAAGCGCAAAGGCTTTCTGTTCTAATGTGCTGGCATCCTGAAACATCTGGAAAATTTGAAGAAGAATCATTGCCGAGGGCTACACAAGCATAAATTTGGGGCCAGAAGTCGCTGATGCATGGAGCGGCTGATGCAGGTTGCCATGAAAGTTTTGTTGGGCTTTGTTTAGCTTTGGGGTTTCGCTGGGGCAAGCACATAGTCCTAACTAGTTTGACAGATCTGGATATGAGCTCTCCCCGCAGGTCTTGCTGGTTACATGTTTGAACAAGTCTTCAGGTTTTTGCAAAGTTTTGCCATTATTTCGCACGGTTTTCCCATCGTTTTGCTTCAGAACCTTCGCAGCTTGTTTCAGAAGCTTGGCTTCTTGGGTCTGTTCCAGGGTTCTCTGCTTGTTTCTGCCTTTACATCACTATTTGTCTCCATGGAGCTCTTAGGGAAACACCCAACTGATTCAAAGTCTTTTTGTGCAGGATTTGGGTGGCTTCTTGAGCAAGTATTCTTCAAATCTAGTGTTGTTGAGCAGGTGTTCTTCAAACCTGGCATGTGGTATTACCGATTGAACTCGGTTGGGGCTCATTTTCTGACAGGTAAGGCATGGGCATTGGATATCTGGTGTTCGATTCCCCAGACTCTACTTATTGTTTTCCTCCTATACTGTATTGCATTGTTCCTTTCCTACTATACTGTATTGCATTGAAAATAATGGTCTTTGCCTTGATAATGTCCACGTCATGGCCGGGTCAATAAGGGCAGGTTTGACTTGCAAAAGACTCAGTTTGTACGTTCTGGATTTAAGGGGAGGGAATATCCTCCCACGTGCTGCAATCTAATGGCCAAAAAGCCATAATACACGATTTAGCCATAATAAGATATGATTTTACAATGATTTTACAAGGTTATGGGAAATGTAAACTTATTTTTGAAGGTCTAATAGTTTTGTTTTAAACTTTATTTTGCATGGTAAAAAGGTATTCTAAGGCCTGCAACCTTCGATTTCCAACCCCTGGACCCGAAATTTTGGATCTGAACCAGCAAATAGTAGAGCCTCGTTCATTCTGTGTCAATGATTCAAGGCTGATTTTGGGCTAGGATGTCCATGCCTTCCCGCTCCAAATCCAGGAAATAAGCAGCAGCTAGGAATTCTATTTGAATGGAGCAAGGTCACGCCGAACCCCCTTAACTAGTTCTTTCTGGTTGGTATCAGGACAGGCAGCCGGACAGGCAGTGGTCTCCCTTCTGGAAATACGCTGCAGCTACAAATTCTATTTGAATGGAGCAAGGTCAGACTTCTGGTAAACTCTACGATGCTTGGGCTAGGGAGATCCTTAACCTCCCGCCCCAAATCCAAAAAATTCGCAGCAGCAACCTGTGTTGTCCTAATCAATGTGGTGCTTTTCAAGCTTTTGTAGATTCCATAGCATTAAATGTCGGAAAGCACTGGCAGTCGACTGCAGTGGCAGCAAACAAAAAAATGGAGTCAAAGGCAATGGGAGAAAAGCTGCTTGGTGTTTTGAAGAGTGGCGTGAAATTTGTTGAGCGCTGTGCAGAGCAGGTTTCAGTTAGCACGCTTGTTGTGAGTATTGGGGAGCTTAATAGGATTATTGATAGTGTAAAAGGGTATTCTAAAATGATGAATAAGATACTAGTAAATTCTCATTGTAGCACGGCCCAAGATAAAATAGAAACTTATTATAGCACGGCCCAAGATAAAGTAGAAACTTATTGTAGCGCGACCAAAGATGAAGTAGAATCTCGTTGGAGCAATGAAGAATTTTGTGACACAGCCGAAGATGAAGTAGAATCTCAGTGTAGCACGATCCAAGATGTGCTCCATGAAGTAGAATTTCATTGTCACACGGCCCAAGAGCAGATTCCATTAGCTTATGAAATAGACAAGAAGCTCATGGATAGTCTAATAAAGCAGGAGAACCCAATACGAAATTTAGATGGTCTGCTTTTGGATTTGGATCAAAACTCAAGTATTGCAGACAGTGTTCTATTGGTCGAAAACGGAATTCCAGCAGATTCAAAAAAGGGTCGTGTTGTACATGGCTCACACGTAGGAAAGATATCAAGGCATTTAAAACGAACAAGAACCCTTGTTCTGAAGTACATGAATACGGATGTGGAAAGTCTTCTAAGGTGCAAATTTTTATTCTCCCTGTATGACTCAGTAGATATGATGCTGCAAATTGCTGCTGCTATGAGAGATCCACACAAATATCCAGACAGATATAATGTGATCCATATAGATCTTAAGCCATGTGATAATACAGTCCAGACTCATCACACTCAGACAGACTTCCAGACTCAGGCAGACTCAGACGTTTATAGCTTTGCCAGAGTTTGTGAAACAATCCTTCAAGGGAAATGGTTTTTTCGTGTACTCTACAGTAATATTTATGATAATCTTACGGCTATCATACAGCGTTGTTTAGAGCCAAAGCAGCATGGACGACCTACATTTGAAGAAATCTGTAACCATTTATGGGATGTCAAGGAAGAGATCTTGAAGTTCAATTCCAAATCCATGGTAAACACAGAAGTAATTCGTGCTATTGAAACTAGTGAACTAGTAATACAAGAACCCTTGGGAAGAGGCGCTCATGGAATTGTCAGCAAAGCCATATTATGGGGCAATCGACCAGTAGCCATCAAAGAGTTTCTTCATGATGAGCATTTTCGAGGTGAATATGAAATGTACAAGGCATTGCAAAGCATTGATGGCTTAGATACTACCCACATGGTACAACTATTCGGTCATACTGAACTTGAAAGCAATGGCAGACCTGCTCTTATTAGAGAGCTCATGGATACAGAGTTGGAAAGGTTTATAGAGATCAGGAAAGAGATGAAGAAAGAAAGCAGTCCGTTCTTTTTATATGAGTCAGTTGATATCATGTACCAGATTGCAAAGGGAATACACAATTTACATAAAGTGAACGTGGTGCATAGGGACATAAAAACCGCTAATATTTTGCTGAAGACTGACGATGAAAGCCGCATTGTCAAACTTACTGCTAAAGTAAGCTTCCAGAGTCACCCGCTGCGTATATATTCAAACATGTACGTGGCTGCAAAAATGGAAGAAGAGGAAGCCGAAATCTTAAGGAAGGTAGACATATACAGCTTTGGAATTGTGTGCATAGAAATACTTACAGGAACACCACTAATTTTAGAAGATTTAGAAAGGGACAAATTGCCTCGTTTACCTCAGGGCATCCCAGACGATCTTGGCACACTTATCCGTAATTGCCTAGAACAAGAGAGTCAAAAGCGTCCTACCTTCGAAAAAATATACGAGGATCTAGGCAGACTCAGGGAACAGTGGAAACCAAGGTGCTTTCTTCTCTCTTGCTTTCAATTTATTTCTAATTAAAGCTAGACTAATGTATTCATGTATGACTCTGATTCAGGGAACAAAGGAAACATGTTATTCCTGTTATTGCAAGTAGGGAACTAGTAATACAAGGAGACGAAGGAGATTTGAAAACAGGGCAATGGGGCAGTCGACCAGTAGCCATCAAAGAGTTTCAAAATGATGAGGATTTTCAAGATGAATATGGAACATACAACAAGTTGACAACCGTTGATGGCTTGGATATTAAACACATAGTACAAATATTTGGTCATGTAAAACTTGAAAGCAATGGCAGACCTGCTCTTGTTAGAGAGCTTATGGATACAGATTTGAAAACGCTTTTAGAGAAACAGATGAGAAAAGAAAGCAGTCCGTTCTTCTTATATGAGTCAGTTGATATTATGTACCAGATTGCACAGGGAATACACAATTTACATAAAGTTAACGTCGTGCATAGGGACATAAAAACGGCTAATATTTTGTTGAAGACTATGGACAATGGAAGCTGCATTATCAAACTTATTGCCTGTAAAGTAGCCTTCCAGAATCAAAGTAGCCACACGCAGCGTATAGATTCAAGTATGTATTTGACGGAAGAAGAGGAGTCAAGGAAGGAAGACATATATAGCTTTGGCATTGTGTGCATAGAGATACTTACAGGAGTCCAATGGGATTTAACAACAGGCAAATTACCTTGTTTACCCCAGGGCATCCCAGACAAGCTTGGCATGATTATATGTGGTTGCGTAGAACCAGAGATGCAAAACCGTCCTACCTCTGAAAGACTAGTCGAGGATCTAGGCAGACTCACAATTCCTGTTATTGCAAGCAGTGAACTAGTAATACAAGAAGATTTGGGACAAGGCACTTATGGAGTTGTCAGGAAAGCGAAATGGCGCAGTCAACCAGTAGCCATCAAAGAGTTCCTCTATGTTGAGCATTTTCAATACGAATGCAAAATATACAACTCTTTGAAAACCATTGATGGCTTAGATACTGCCCACATAGTACAAACATTAGGTCGTACAAAACTTAGAAATAACAATGCGCTTGTAATAGAGCTCATGGATACAGATTTGAGAAGGTTAATAAAGATAAGGGAGGACCAAAACAGTCCGTTCACCTTAAAAGAGTCAATTGATATCATGTACCAGATTGCAAAGGGAATACACAATTTACATAAAGTTGACGTGGTGCACAGGGATATAAAGCCTGATAATGTCTTGCTGAAGACTATGCAAGATAGAAGCGTCATTGTCAAACTTACAGATTGCGGAACCTGTAAAGTAGACTTCCACACTCATAGTGACCACACGCACCATACAGGTACAAAGACATATTGGGCACCGGAAATGGAAGAAGAGGGGGCCCAAATTTCAAGGAAGGTAGACATATATAGCTTTGGTGTCGTGTGCATAGAAATCCTTACAGGCAAACCACCAGATGCAAAAAAATTAAAAAGGGGGGAAATGCCTTCTTTCCCACAGGACATCCCAGACCATCTTGACATCATAATTCGTCGTTGCATAAAACAAGAGATTCAGAACCGTCCTACCTCTGAAGAAATATGCAAGGATCTAAGCAGACTCAGGGAACAACAGTTAAAGGTAATTTCTCCTTGAATTTGCTTCTGATTAAAACTAATGTATTCATCTGCGGACCATGTGTGGTCCTTAATGATATTTCTTTTTGTCTTTAAAATGTAGGAGAAAATGGATGGTCCATAACATGTTTCCAGAGTCCATAACGCGTCGTATGTTAGTTTGGTTAAGCAATATGTTTCTGACAGCAGTAATTTCTTTGCAGAAGCGTAGGAGGCCGTATTGAGAAGGAAATTACCTCTTTCAAAATTTGGAATTGGATAAGCATATGTGAGAAGGGACTTGCCTCTTTCATAGTTTAGAATTTTCAGACAATAAGCAAGTTGTTCTTTGTTCATAACTTGTTCTTGACTTGAAAGTATTTCATGATCTAATAATGGTGATTTTCCACTACTATTGTGTCATAATTTTAAGCAAATGGCATGGCGCCACATAATAATAAAAGATAGAAAAGATTGGTTCCCCACTACATGATTTAAGGCATGTTTCGGATATTTTCTCAAAAATAGAGCCAGTGGTGTCATTAAATAGCAGATTGTTAGATTTCTATATGACCTTTCTCCATTCTCAAAAGTACGGATGTATGCTGAATTGAGACAGCTCAGGTATAATGCAAGATTTATTGCAAAGATTAGTTATTAAGAATGTAAAATAGTAGTTACATGAAAGTAGGAATACGAAAATCCAAAGGTTTAAATTGTACAATTATGCAAGAATTCTAGAAGCAAGCTGGTGTTAATAACAAGCAAGTTGGATTGGTCATAATGTTACGGAGTTATCCAAAATTATCAGTGGTTATGGAGCTAGCGGTTTATAATCAAGGTGGAGCCTACAAACTGAGCTGGCTAGAAAATTTAGATAAATTCTTCTTTGCTGGCTTCTTTCATTCTTATGTATAGGAATCCAATTTTAGGTTGAGTAGAATGAAATGTGTCAGACCTGCTCAAATGTAACAATTTTTGGTATCAGTTTCTATTTTTTAAATAGCTATTTGCCACATGATCATACTCTCAGACTGAACTCAATGTTCTTTAAGAACAGCAGATCTTCATCATGCCTAAATCATGCGTTATAAAATTGGCATTCCAAATACAATGGCGATGTATCGAGAATCCAAAATATCTCATTAGTCTACTCTACAGAGTATCTGTTTTAGAGTATCTCACCAACCTACTTTTGTGAAATGTCCTACTGATCAACCTTGATCTCCCTAGGAGGCTTAGAGCAACAATCAAAAGGTTGTTGAGAAGATATTCACAATTACTAACCTTCCCAAAAAATCGAAAAAGAACTCCAACTAGTGCGGCCAATGTTGCACCAAAGTCCAACTGCAAAAACGTTTTAGTATGAAAAACAAACAGAGGATGTTCTTGCTTCCAAACCCCTATTTACTAAATATCAATCCTCTAGCATACCCATGGCTCTGCATAGGCTTCAAAGGAAGAATATTTTACCTTTCCATAGATTTATCAATATGTCCCATTGAAGACCATTGAACTGTGGTTCTCCCCCTTTCTTAGCAGATTTAGCATTGTTTTCAAGCCTCGTTCAAGATAATCAAGAGAGTAAACAATGTACCCCTTCTGCTCTCCCAAAATTGAGCAATCCCAGAATATTACCACTTGCAACTGTTCTATCCTGCATTAAGAACATATAAGGATACAAAACTGTAATCCTGAAAGCAATGGTGCATTAAGTTAAATGGAAGACAGAGATCATCCAAAGACAGGAGTTTGAAGACGTGCTAAGCATTGCTGGCACATGGTCATGCAGTGCAGCTCATAGAGACCCATTTTAATCCATTTTTGATGGAGCAATACAAAGAAGAAGAGAGTAGAAAATCGGAATACCCTAAAAACTTTCTAAAATTATGGATAAATCAACCAAGCCAGCCATTGAGCAAAACTCACTCTGAAAGAAGAGCACGGCTACCGGAAGTGAAACTTCAGCTTGGGTAAATCCTAGTCTCCAGCTTTGATGGTGCGAGCCCAGATGCCATTCCAGTGGCCAATGCACTAATTTGTTGGCTATATTTCATGCAAATAGACTGAATCATCACGGAAGATATAAACTTGTCTTCATATCACACACAGGTGATCACACAAAACACTGTATACACAACGTACATTTCGATTGTAAGTAGCAAATAACAGTTTCAAAAGAAAAATACTACAAGGGAACTTGCGACGGAGCTACCCCTACTCGAGGCAGGTATTCAATTTCACTCACGCAAGTATTTTTAAAAACCGAGATCTGAGCACAAAAAGACAGGCGTGAAAGAAAACCAACAAGGAACGGCAAGAACTCAACGCCGGCGATCTTACCGTGATAATGCACTTTTAGCAAAAAAAAAAAGCATAGTCCAGATGCTAGAGGATAAGGAAACTGGAAGGCACATGCTAATCGGTATAGCCATTTACTGTGATACTCGTTGCCACTGCCATGCCAGATTAAAAGTATGATCAGCACGCTGTTCCAGAAATATCATCACCAGTGTATGTGGAGTCCCCGTTCAGGGTGCTTTCCAATGGCCCAGAACCTTGATTTTTTTTTTTTTTAGCACACCAGCCCTACCGGGCCTACAGCCTTTCTTGCAATTCTAGCCTATCCACGTGTAATTTCCACGTCATCAAAATCTGATGTGCCTTATTTTGCACCATCAGATCTTGGCTTTTGCAAATCTAAGGCCAGGGAAATTAGAAAATCTGCCAAAAATGGGCACGGAGATGGAAAGGGTCACGGAGTAACTTCCTTTTCTCTTTGAAGCCTCGAGATGGAAAGGGTCACGGAGTAACTTCCTTTTCTTTTTTTCAAGCCTCCTTTAAAGCTCTGCCGAAGAGCTTTCGGCGTGGCCCTAGCACATTGTGTTCTTCATCGTGCTTGTGATTTGCTTTCTTCACCGTGCTCGTGGTTTGCGTTATTGTTGTGGGAGTAGCTGTTTAGCTTTTCCTTCTGGATTGTCTCCAAGGACCGAGCCATTTTCTTGCTCACGGAGTTTTCTGCAGTGCATGCCAATTTCTTCAAGGATTATAGCCGATTCGTCCATTTGCAACAGAGCTTCCAACCGAATGCTTTTCTTCCCATCAGACGGTTAGGTTTGCTTGGTGGCTCAGGGACATGCAGACCAAACAATGTGACACAGGATTTATGATCAGGCTTCATTTTTTAGGAAGTAGACGAGTTCCTTAATGTTTCGTTTTGGAAATCCTTTTCCTTCTTGGCTTGCAAGTGTTTCCTCGTAGGCTTTTGGCTTAGACCAACGGCTTTTTGCAGCAAGGTTCCATCTACAGAGTAGTTTTGGAATAGATCGTACAGAAGGGATATGTTGTTATATGCACGGCAGTTCGGTTCATTTTCTTATACAAGACAGTTGAGTTTTCTGGAACTTGTTGGAGGCACCGAACGCCCAATCGAGATAGTGCCGTGGTGGATGGATTTCGCACATTTTTCCCTATCTCACGCTGTGTCTTCGCTAATAGGTTCAAGGTATATTGCTCCAAATCGAGTCTGTGGTCTTTCTAGCATATGAATTTCAGACATTTTTCCCTATCTACGGCCAGGTCTTCTGCTAATAGGTTCAAGGTATTTGCTCCAAATCTAGTATGTGGTCTTTCTAGCATTTCTAGTTTTACTTATGCACTGGGCACATGGAGATTTGGATTCCAAATACATTATCTGGCATAAGCAGGTTGTGTGTTCGTATGCTGTTCTTGGGCCATAAGAAAATATTAGAGCTATGAACCCACTTCCAATGGGCTTTGCTGTATGCATTGCGGCAATTTTATTCATACAAATTTTGTGACTGACTCCATGAATGCTATGACACTGTGTCTGATTCATCCTCTTATTTAACCTTTGCAGTAGCCATGATAAACAAGGGCTCATTATCTACCATTTTCATATTGCATTACATGAAAAGTTCTTGCTCTGTTGTAGTGTATTGTACAAAATTTTCTAATACAGTTGCATCTGATTTACAAAGTTTGTATTTGTCTCATGAATGCATGTCTTACTTTTCTCTACCTCAAGTTTGAAGAGTATCCTGATCGAATGAAAGAATATAATTTCTCAGCCTGGTAGCCTTTGAGCCATGTTGTGCAAAAACTGCAGGATCAAAACTCCCTGCAATTTTAAATGATCTAGATGCAGACGTATAGAACAGCAAATGTATTTTGCCATATTTGACATATATACAATTGGAATTTGAAAGATGTGTACCTAGACTTATTTTTAGAGCTTTCCTTAAGCTTTCCAATGGATATTCTTGCTTCAGAAATGGATCTTGCATTTGCAAGTTATGCCCAAATATCTGCTAGCTGGTGGACATGCCACAGTGAACATCCCTGTCTCAGAGTGAACATCCCTGTCTCAGTTCTTGGAGATTTTAAAAAGGTGATAATGAACTATTTGCCATTCTTTTTAATAAATATGTGTGTATATTTATGTATTTAGAGTAGTTACTCAGACAGTAGAGCTTTCTTTTGGAGTTACATCCATGTTTGTTTGTACTTTGTTGTATAATTAGAACAGCAAATGTATTTTGCCATATTTGACATTCATACAATAGGAATTTGAAAGACGTGCACCTAGACTTATTTTTAGAACTTCCCTTGAGATTTCCAATGGATGCTTTTGCTTGAGAAATGGATCTTGCATTTGGAACTTATGCCCAATTATCTGCTAGCTGGTGGGCATGCCACATGGTGAACATGGCCATCTCAGTTCTTGATTCTAAAAAGAGGTAAAAACTCTGCCTTCTTATATTGATGCATGCATTTCTTTCCATGCAGAGATTTTTGTGAGACATTAGGGTTAAAAAATGGCGATGCCTCAATTGTGACTTCTGTTAGAAAAGGTCTTGAGCATCTGCTTTCTGCTTTGTTTAACCATTTAACAAGATGACATCTTTTCGTTGCAGAAAGACCACCACCTTGGTGATTTAACAATTTAACAAGATGCCTTACACACCACCTTGGTGATTTAATAGAAAAAAGGATACCTTAACCTTCTCTGGAATGTCTATTTGATTCTGTGAAAGGTAACGGGGTTTTGGCGCTGCTAGATTGTTCTCTTGCCCGGCCCTATCCTTTGTATGCTGGCGTTGAGCAAATGGGTCTTAATGAGTTGAATGGAATACTAAACTTGAAGTTAGAGTCCAATCCGAATGTGTCCCACTAAATTGTAAGTCTTTGTGATGCATTACATCTTTTCTATTTTCACTCATCGGGTATGCTGGTTCAAGATCAAATACTCTCTTAGAACCTTATTTAAGGAGTGCGACTTGCAAGTCCCTATTTGATTCTTTGATTAATAATTCTCATTTGGGCTCTTTCCATCCCACTAGAAAGAAGCCCAACTTGATCTTCACTAGAGTTTTTGGTATTCATCCTGCTATTTCCCTTGCCTCAAGACTCAAGATCAAATTCCAGACCCAATAACTCGAAGCCCGAAATTACAATGTAATACCATATGGCACATTCCACTTAATGATTATGTTCAGTTAATTTAACTTAAAGCTTCTGGGCTACAGAACCAGGCTATGTGATTTGAAGAGGTATTTTTCGAGAAAGCAGTTTTTGAGAAAAATGTGCCTCCGTAGAGAAATAGCATGCAGGCTTCAGGATACTTCATTTTCCACTCCCCGCAATGATCTTCTCAACAAGCTATGGTGTCTCCATGCTGCACTATCCATAGGTGACGAAACAACTTCTATCTACGTGGAACTACCTGTAGTGAATCTGTTGCAGGAGTGTTGTTCCATGGACATAAGTGAGATCCATTCATTCTTGACTTGCTTGTATCAACACATTGATACTTGTAATGAACCCGAGGCATGGGTGGCCTTTCATGTTGGAGTTACCTCCATGTTTGTACTCTGCTGTAGAACTAGAACAGCAAATGTATTTTGCCATATTTGACATATATACAATAGGAATTTGAAAGATGTGTACCTAGACTTAATTTTTAGAGCTTCCCTTAAGCTTTCCAATGGATACTCTTGCTTGAGAAATGGATCTTGCATTTGCAAGTTATGCCCAAATATTTGCTAGATGCTGGACATGCCACATCGTGAACATGGTCGAAAAATGTAGCACTATCTTGGGAAAAGTACTTGACTTTCTGACAATACCATTGTATTGGCTGTCAAATTATATTTCCATGGAGTTAGAGATGAGGCATGTAATGGTGCTAAATAAATTTAGTGTTGTTGTCTCATGTCTTAGTTCAAAAGATATCAACTTTTCTATACTTAGTTCTTAAGATTTCTGCCATGCCAAATATTGTAACTGGAAACAGATTAATTTTTGGTCTAAAAATAAATCTGTTGCTATTTGATACCAGATGCTAAACAGATGGAATATTCTTGCATTACAACATGTTGCAAGGGAGACTCATTTCTTGCCCATTCCATCAAATTGCAAATGGATCATTTGTCTATTTTGAGAGAGCAACCATTCAATTGTATATAGTGACTCCAATTACAGATGGATCATTTGTCTATTTTGAGAGAGCAACCGTTCAATTGTATATAGTGACTTGAGGTATATGGTTTAGAAGTAAGTATTAATGCAAACTAGTTATGGTGCCCGGCGTTGCCGGGCTTTTGAAGATTTGAAGAGATGGTCGTGTGATGGTTGGGTAGAACAATCAATATTTTTTGTTGGATTATGTACAAATACTTGCATTTTGTTGTGTTTTGATATGCAAGTAGTTGAGATGAATTGGAATTCACATTTGTGACGATGTGATTTGTTGATTTGTGGTTGAGCTATTGTACGATTGCTCATTCTGAAAACGATGTATAAGTATGGGGGTAATATTCATATTGTTTCATAGATGGTGCTAAGGGGTTGCAGTTTAAAGAGCAATGCAATCTATGACGTCGAGATAATGTGCGTGAGGCGTGTGGTAGGTATTGTTTAGGATATTACCTTGATGATATAAATAACATGAAGGTTAGCGACATTGTAAGTAGCAAAAGTATAGTTATAAGTGTATGTAGCGGCATCTGAAATTGTATCGATCCTTTGTAGTCGTAGTTGAAGTCTCATGTTTGCAAGAAGATGCCCGTATATTATAAAGGACTATGCTCTTGGAGTGGTTGGTATTGACAATGTTTTGAGAGGGAAAGTAAGTATGTAGAATTGGTTATGCTAGTATAATAAAAGAGAAGCGCATGTTGATATCGCTATAAACATTGTGAAGTGGAGCATGCAAGGAACCTAGAAGATTTTGTAGAGTTCGGGTGAAGTGATAGGCGAGATACTGATTGATTGCACCTGTGTGTTGGTGATCCTAGAGCTTGTGTTATGGTACGAAAAAGTAAAATGTTGGTGATGTTCGAAGGTGTAGTTTTTGGAAAGGTGAAGTTGCATTGTAGTCTTTATTTAAAGGTTTTGACATGCTAGTATGTAGAGACTAATTTGATAATGTTAACCAATTGGATAATATCAGCACTAATATTAGAGATGCCGCACTTGAAAGCGTTAAGTGCAATGGGAGAATGCAACATTGGCACTAATATAGGAGATGTGAGAATTGAAACCCTTGAAATGCAATGTGTCAATACAGCTGGAAACCCCAAAGAGAATGTCAATTGCTTTTTTTCTTGCATCTAATGCAATCTGCATTCTGAATCATTTGTAGATTGCCCATGTGAATGAATAGTTTGGTAATATGTGATTGACAGACTATAATTTCATGAAAGAATCCAATATGCATATTCATTGTTGCGATAGAGCAAGGCAGCTCGAATCTTCGGGAAGGATAATATGTGTAATGCAACATTAGTATCTGCAACTTCTGATGAAATAGGGACTTAAGAAAGAAAATATTCATGGCTTTGCCTTCATGGATTGGTGTCGGCAGATAGGGATTGACTTGAACTTGGTATTCTGTGACAATCATAGCTGAGATATGGACGATGATGAAGAAGTTAGCCGTCAGTATAGAAATTTACGAAGTTAGATGAAGAAATTGATACGATTTTCTTACCTCTAGACTCTTGCTATATTATTGCAATACACTATGGAAGATCAAGTTTCAAGAAGGTAATTGTTACATTAAAACATGCGGTGTTCCAATAGAAAGAGATGAGGAAAATAGCATGAAATTCCCAAACTAATGATGATTGACCTGCAGAAGAGACACAGATGCTTGGAGTTCAAACAATAAGTTGTGCTGAATTATGAGGACAAATTAGTTGCAGTAATCATGAATGGACAATGGAGTAAATACCTTGTTGATGCTCGTTTATGTAGATTGAACATGGACCTCAGTATGTCAGCTGAAAGATGGGATATACGGATAGCTGGAATAGCAGACTGGCGACTTTAATATTCAGAGATCGATTTCGAGCAATGTTAATCGCATAAGAGTTTTTGTATCTTCACTGAGGTATACGTTATGGACAAAGGCGATAAGAGTTTTTGCATCTTCATTGAGGGCACATGATTAACCCTGTAGTCTTAGGATAGAGCACAAATCTCGGACTGTAAAATCTCGCTGAGAAATGAGAGGCAGAGAGATGTAAACCAAGTATTGGCCAGATAAATCTATGCACGAAGTGTAATTACAACTGGATTTGTGCAGCGTCAGAATATACCGCAGACCTGCAAATAAATAGGACGTTTGGGAATAGTGAGCCAAGTAAACCTAACAATACAAATGGTAGTGCTGGTTATGTACACAAATATATTGAGTTGGGTAGACACGTGGTAAATACCAAGGAGCGTGACATTGTAAGATGTTGTAGAGCGAAGCTGTATAGCGAAGCTGTAAATAGACAGTTGAAGTTGGTCATGTATGGGATGTATATGCATCTGATCGCTGCAAATTTCAGAAGAAACCTTGACAATCATTACCTCTGAAGTTCTTCAAGTGAATAATAATTGATCTGGATGAACTGTTTTTCCCAGTCTGCAAACTCCTCTGTGAAGTTGTAATGAGGGTAGAGATTATCAAAAACCTGCAGGAGATTGACAAAGAAAGTTGAAGTGATGGGGAGATGGTTGCATCACTACATTTCCTTTTTGTGTATTGAAGGATAAGTTGCAGGTAATGACATGCAATATATGGGGTATGGTCATCTTGTCATAGTAAATAGAACTGGTTGTTGCGGAAGAATCGTTTAACGTGTAGCAAAGCTTATGCAAAGCTAGTTGTGAGTTGAGGAAGAAGATATGAGTTCTTTGCTGAAGGGATGAGTGAGAGCTTTTATGAATAAGCAATGTAATTGCAATTGGAGCATTTATATGGATCTAATCAAGATTGAGCAGGTAGGAGTCAGATATGTTAGCTAAGAATGCGTGTTTGTGTAGAGGCGTCAGACAGCAGACCTAAGGATATAGGACATTTTTTGGAATTGCGTGCAATGATGACTTAAGTTTGATAATCATTAGCACATCCAATAAATTTAAAAGCTTTCTTAGAATTTTCATTGGCCTACTAACCATATACTTGGGATTCCAATGTAGAAGGAGATTGTATAATGGATTGACATTAACCTATTGCTGGCTGCAAGCTAAACAAATTCTTAAATTGTCTAGACCTCTGTTAAATGTGCGACTTACCGACAAATATTGGATGTAGATTTGTGAAGCCATACAGCCATTGAAGCCCGTCCCATAAACCCATAAAGCAAAATAGAGTATCTAACAGAGAAAAAGTTCCTTCTGCCTGCAAGTATAAGCTGGATTGGAACATCTCTAGCCACAAACACCAAGCTGAGCCAAATTTAAACAATAGATTTAGATAAACAAAATGCTGGTAATAATAGATCCATTATTTTACCTCTAAAATGACTGGCCACGATGAAATAGATTGGTTCCCCTAAGAAGAAAACGAAGATGACGATCCACCACAACAAAATAGAAACAAAAAATGCTTCAATGAAGCCAACATGTGAAATCATAATTTGAATAATGCAGAATGCATACTCGCTTTCAACAGAAAATAAGGCGGTGCAAAATATACCTACAAAACATTAACATTTCTTAGGATGTATTATGCTCATGACTATGGTAATAAAAATCTGTGCGCTAACTATAACCTATAGCAGCAAGGAAATTCCGATGTCTCATGGATTGTGATTTGTGGCCGATATTTTGGGTCTGATTAAGCAACCCAACTTAGTTTCCTGGTTCATGCAACTGGATCTAAGTCAATTGCAGAGAGAAATGAGCATTTTTTGTTGGCTCAAAAAATGGTATTGAGCCTCCTTTGCTATACCAACCTCAATCCTTGCAGACAACCTTAATTACTCTTCTGAATATCTTCTGGATAGGACTGATAATCAAACAAAAACAATTCAAAAAATGATGCGAACTTATCAGCAGATGTCTGACGGTCAAACAGTGAGGTTGACGTGCTTCTAAACACCGAGGTGGTTTCGAAAACAGTAAGGTTGGCGACACTTAAAGGCACAGGTTAGACCAAATGCAAGCGTTCAACCCAAATGCATGCAGGAGTGGCACTTGAGACAAAAGCCAAAACAAAAATGGCATTCAAATTCGAACAAAAATGGGGCTTTCAAATAAATCTATCGCGAGCAATAAATGCATGCACTTGGCTCTTGCAGTTGGCATGTAATGGGCATTCGTAGTTTGATGCAGCAACTATAATCATGATGCAACATATCTGAAAGTGTGATAGGCATTAGATGTAAACCAAATACAGGCCAACTAAGGAAACTCAAGAATCAAAAGAAACAAATTTTTGCAAGGATAATCCAAACCTCAAGAATGCTTGTAATGATAATGGAGCCTGTGGCTGGAGCTCGGAGAACAGACATCTGAGCTAACTTGCAAACCATCCATTACTTTAAACTGCCCATTGATAAGTTTGCAAAGAACTAACCTGGAAAAAAGATTAGATTCAACCTCATAAGTCGGACACCATATGTTTCACTCCTGTAATAGCATGGATTCCCTCATGATGAAAACTTGGGCTCTTTCTAAGAGTTCCACTTGGGACATATTTTGTTGTCTCAAAGCTACTGTTCTCTGTAATGTGTACAGTGCATTAGATGCAAGATCAGTCTAAATAAAATCTAAAATTTAGTATAAGCACATTGCCAGTGTGATGGTTATTGCTTTATCTAAGCAATTACTTTAGGTATGACCTCATTAGAAGGAAGAATGTAGTAACACGTTCCCTTCGAGATAAATAGAAGATGGTAAAATTGGTCTTTATCCAGATAAACATATTATCAGGAATTAGAGGGCTGCCATACTCATAATAGCTCTTAAATGTAGGTGTATGTAAGCCCCAGTTGCCAATCACTGGACACAGTTGCACAATATATAACCAGCTAGGAAAAGCTTCTTCCATATCATATTCATGCAAAAGCACCTGGAAGCTCCAGATATACCATTTATTTATGCTTCAGACATGAAGCAAAGATTATAACACCTGTAGTCTGCACACAAATACATCTGAGACCTTTAAGATAGAAGAGTACCTCAAGGTTGCATCTTTACAGGATTTTAGCGTTTACTTCATGCAGAGACATTCAAATAAGTCCATTTGAATTCCAAAAATAAAATTGTCTGCTACATAATATCCTGCACCACGAAAATTGAACTCCTGGTTCAATACGATCATAGACGTCGAAATCAAACCCTAGAAAATATCTAGAGCATAATACCTTTCTTGCGTTGCCTTTGGAACTCTGCCTGCAACATGGTCTATTCATATAAGTACCTAAGTCCACAAAGCAATATGCTTTCGATGAGACCCACGAAAAGGGCAAGAAACTCCTCATCATCGTTTACCAAAAAATCTGAGTCTGATAGATTGTCACCCAAATGATATGAGTTGGGCGATGGCAAATGACATGCTTGAGAAATATAAAAGGATATTAACCCACTGTTGCCCAACTCTGAGCAATGAGCAAGATCGTTTGGCTCCAAAAAATTGCTCTGAATCCACGAAACACTGCATCCAGTACTGCATGATCCCGATAAATTGTGGCACGCACGATGTTAAAAAGGAAAAAATCGGATGCCAAAATCATATGAAACAAAAATACTTGATTTTTGGATAATCAGAAAATTTTTCCGACTCTCAAAATCCTTATAACCTTAGGGAAAGTTACCTAAAAAAAATCCAAAAAGTTTTCCACTTGCCGGAAAAACCAAATTTAAACAATAGGATTCGTTGATTCCATCATTGCGTCTAAGTGCATAAATTGTCTAGGATATGGCATCTATAGTGAAATTTCTTATGCACTCTAAAGGCTTGATTGAGTGCACAATTCTGTTTTTTCACACAAACCTCCTCCCTGTTGATATCTCTAAAATCAAAGAGGCGATTCCATCATTGGCTATATCATCATCTCAAAAATTTTAGTATAGTATCCACATGTAATGTGCTTTTCGTAACTTGTTTTCCTCGTGGGAATGGGAGTTAAATTTTTCACATGCTGTATTGTTCTGAAGATCCAGCCTTATCAGAAGATCCAACTCTATCTGTGGCTCCTTTTGTTGCACAACGGGCTACTATTGTGCCCACCCTCTTGGTAAATGGGACATACAAGCATAGACTCTGTGATTCTACAACATCAGTTGCAACAACTCACAAGCTGGAAACCCTAGGGTAATTTGACAATTTGTGTATCCATCTTATTGTATTTAGTAATGCAACGTTTGTTGTGAACTAAATAACAATGAAAATCCAATTTTACGATATTGTAACTATATGTGAGTCAAAAATCTTAGCTGACATTGTTGATAAGTAGGATGCTTGAATGTGGTTGCATGGTGTTTTCCATCTTCTTGTGATCCGCGTGTTTCACATTAACGACCTTGGTATGTCCTGTCAATTCCCACGATTATTGTTACGTTCGATCTTGTTTAAAAGAGAGATCTTAACTACATTTTCTGCATTCACTATTGATATCTGCTTACAACAATAGAGTTACAACAGGGAACTATGAGGGAGCTAACGTTGCTCCTTATATTTCTTATAGGAAATGATTTAACACGCCCTCAAATAGTGGACACTTCAGAAAAATTAATAATAACCTTGAACGATCAATTATACCTTTGAAGCACTATGAGATGCCCTTTATAATTTACTACGTAACAAATAATCACTTCTTCAAAACACCAAAAAAAAATTGTCCTAAAGAAAGCCATCAGAGAAGAGAATCAACTTCTATACATGTTTGAGTTCAAGGACTTATGCATGCATCCATTAATGTCTACAACCAACCCGCTAATGTCATAAGGTTTATTTTGCATCAAGTACTTTAGTTCAAAAATGTATATTGTGATTCTGCAATTCAATTTGTAACAAGACACAAAAATGAAGGAACAACGAGCAAAACCAAGAAATATTGCTTGAAATACAAAGAAAAAATCACCAAATACAAGTTAGTCTTCAAGCACAATAATTTACCACAAACCACTGTCTAATGACATCAATCCTAAATTCTTGATACTCACATGTTGCTAAAAAATCTATTACCAAGCATTGACCTTGCTAAAGCCTTCTGGTGTGCCTTTTGCTAGTTTTTTTTTTTAGCAGGGTTGCCTAACCCCCCTTGCCCACTTTCCTGCGTTTCTAGCTATGCCACGTGTCGTGACACATCAGCAAAAATTATTGTAGGCCGTTGGATCTCCAATATTTTGCATCGACGGCCTGTAAAATTAGAAAATACCCTGAAAATCTGGTTGCCTTCCTTGATAAGAAAAGCCGTCCAGCAGCCTTCTCACGAGCTCTTCTGGGCGTCGTGGGCGGGAAGCGGTAAACAGCAGAGAGAGAAAAGGGATCCATGACCCATTCCGTTCCGTTCATCCATGGGCTATTAAGATAGGTCGAATCGGTGATCTATTCTTACGGCCTCGGTCTCATCTCTTGTTGATGGAGCAGTTAAGCAGGTTTATTTCTGTTTTGGAAGACGAGGTCGGCATCCGAGGTGAGAATTCTAAGCGTCTTTCATATTTTTTGCATAAAAATTTCGGTGGGATCTCAAGAATCAAGCATCAAAGGCCTTTTCGGCCTTTGCTAAACTGAAAAGCAAGAAGAAAAACTGTGAGAAAAAAAAATTATGCAAGCCCACGTTTTGATAATGTGTTTTCAACATAGATCAATTCTTAGTGCTTGGTTTCTGCAGGTTCCTTGAGAATATCAACTGCAATAGGACGTCAAAAACTGATGCTTATGATGAGCAAGAGAAAAGGAACCTCAAGGCAGACATTCGGTGAGATTACTACTGCTCTTTATTTTTCAAGTAACAATGGAAGCCACCAATATCAAAGTGGAAAGCATCCTTCAAAGAAATTTGACAATGATCTGTATCCAGATGAATTATAGGACTGCCAGAAATATTCACTTGTTTTTGATACCATATTGTTTTGCTGACCTCCACTCTTGCAAAATTTGTATAAGTGCCTCTTCTGGACGCTTGATAAGTGAACATGGTTTTGTACATGAAGGGTTGTATTTTGGCCATGTTTTTTGTCCTTGTCTTTGAGAAGATCTGAGGAAAATTCCTTCTCTCTGCTGTGATCCAGCATGCGGCGCAAATCCAATTCCAACCATCTCCAACTCTGGCATGTGCAAGTTTACAGTCCAGATGCTATCAATTATGTTTGCATTGATCTGATCAGGTCCATGGCAACATTTAGCAGTTCTGTTCAATAACCTTCTCTTGCAGGTTGTTTCTTTCCTTTCTCAGATTAAACGTGCAAACGAGAAGGCATTGGCAAATAAAATACCTTTTAGTTCCTACTGTCTGACCTCTTGTTCACAGAGATTGATTAATGTGCCCTTGAATTTGTAAGTCTGCCAATTTTGTAATTTGAGACAAATTATTAATGCAATATTGAACATATTGGCTATGTTGTCTATCTATAAAGCAGATTTGATCTTGTCATTGCACACAGTCTTAGTATTATGGAAAAAAAAAAAATATGTAGAAACAGATAGACGTGGAATTCAAGAGTGCAAAAGGGACTTGTCTTTTTTGCACGGTTAAAACTAGAAAATACTCATAAACCTTATCATTATTACCATTGTTTATATGATTTTGTTCACCTCTTTAATGTGTTTTTTCAAGAATACCAAAACAGCACATTGAAATCCTAGCCTTCTTCCCAACCCCTGCGCTTACGCTTTTTTTTTTTTTTTTTTTTTTTATATAGCACACCAACCCTACCAGGCCTACAGCCTTTCTTGCAATTCTAGCCTATCCACGTGTAATTTCCATGTCATCAAAATCTGATGTGCCTTATTTTGCACCATCAGATCTTGGCTTTTGCAAATCTAAGGCCAGGGAAATTAGAAAATCTGCCAAAAATGGGCACGGAGATGGAAAGGGTCACGGAGTAACTTCCTTTTCTTTTTCAAGCCTCCTTTGAAGCTCTGTAGAAGAGCTTTTCGGCATTAACCCTAGCACATTGTGTTCTCTTGTTCCTTTTTTTACGAACTTGGCTATCCCGGCTTCATGGCATGGCCTTGGCGATTCTCAGAAGATTTTAAGCTTTGCCTCGGTCTGGCTGTACCATGGTGGCGAACCAAGTGGTTTAATCGGAGTTAATTTTTTTGGACTCTATATCAATTTGACCACAACGGTAGGAGGATTATGGCCCTCATTGCGCCATCACTTTCTCCTCTGCTCCCGAGGCGGCATGGTAGATGGTGGTTCCTCTCCTCCCACTTCCACAATTTCTCATGTCATTACGGACTGGATGGCACTTTTTTGGATCTGGTTAGTCACTTTCGTGGTTTTGCAATCGTAATTTTGCTTTTGTCTACGTTTTTTAGGGGCGGAAAATTGGGTTTTTTCAATTTTAAGATCATTATAATCTAAAAATCCGAGAATATAACTTTCCGTGTGTCTAACATCCTCTTTGTTTCCACATGGTGAATTGAACACAACAACCTTGAATGATGCCTTTTTTTAGGATATCAGCTGAAATAGTTCATGCTCCATATGTCCGCACTCATCAAACAAATATAACTCGAGTAAGCAAACATGCTAAGAACGTCAGACTACTAGCTCCCGAATATGACATTTGTGTATTTCATTTCCACAATGTCATGGATGCCCAAGTTCTGCTAAATTATATATTAATTATAGTCCATTTTCTTGGCAACTGACACACCTTACTTCTAGAGTTTGTCGTGGAAGAAGCATGCAGAGATATGGCTGCCATTGGGATGATGGAAGGAGTCTTCATAAACGTGTTGGAATGCGTCCATTGGAAGCAGCTGCACTTGCAGTTAAGGAATATGCTCTGCCATGTACATCAGAAGAGTATCTATCAGAAGTAGAAGCAGTGCTGGACACAAGGTGAAGAAACCTAGAAGATTCTAAATGGCAATTTCTGCGTTCTGCTCAGGTAGTCTGCTGTATTGTCACAGATGGTATTTAGCCAAAGCCCTTCCAGGTGCTAGAAGACTATTGCAGTGTTTGAGTAGCCATCAGATCCCAATGGCACTCGCTTCAAATTCTCCCAGAAAGAATATCATGGCAAAGCTTTCTTACCATCCTGGTCAGTCCTCTCTCCCTCAAAGTTCTTGCTTCATAACCAGTAGCTCTCAGATCCTAGCCTATGAGAACAGTGTAGAGGTCAAGCGTGTAATCATAAATAAGGCCTGAACATAGACAGTTGCATACTATTTACACTGGTCAGATCAAACATAAAAATTTCCCTTAAGATTTAAGTTCATAGGGACCTATGCATTCCACAACTAAGATCTGCAAATGCCTCAAACTCACTAGATCCACTAGGTTTATCATTAAGCATAAAAGATCTACCAAATAAATAATAGAATAAAACTAGATCTGGAAATATGCTTACTGCATCCCTTTATTACATCTTCAAGCCAGCACATAGTCTGGAATCATATTGAATCTCAAACAACAGCAATCATCTACTAGCATAATCATAAAGGGCAACAAATTCTAAGCAAGCAAGATACTTAAATAAAATTATCTATGCGTCCAACCTGAGTAGTAGGTGCTGGATTGCCCATAGCTTGAGATGCCATTGGAATGCAAACACCTGGGGGAATAGATTTGCTGGCACCTTCCCTTAAATATAGGTTATCCCCTGTAAATACTTTTTCAGATACATAGGTCACAAATGCACAAACCGTAGCTCATTATAGTAGCAACTAGTAGCAAATGCACAAACCGTAGCTCATTATAGTAGCTCATTATGCAAACCTTCATTATGTTAAGCTGATAAGCAACTAGAAGCGGATCTACCAGAGGTACACCTAGCCTTTTATTTCATAAAGGCAATGCAAAATGCACAAGTTGATCTAGTAAAGAGTAATGCACTGATAGAAAACCATTCGGACCTGAGAGGCGCCTTTTGTGTTTGCATTAATGCCATCATCTGTAACATTTTGCTCTTTGACTGCTCATCTTCATATTGCTATTGTCCTGCTTAAATCCAGGCTTTGTAACATCACCTTGCACAGCTGCCTTCGTATGGGATGCTTGCACCTCATTGCATACTGCATTTTACCACATAATTTGCCACAGATCTCATTATTTTAGTCTAAAAGCATTTATTCCAACCTGTATTCAGAATTATGCAATGTACTGAAATACAAAGATGCATATGGCTTCCATCTGTACCTATTGCAGGCTGACCTACTAATATCCAGTTTTTATGCGATCCATAAGATAAATAATTACCTGAATGGGTCGAATTTGCTATGCTCATAGCATCATCACGATTTGTACTTGGGAGTGGCAAGCATATTTGACACTCTTTTCTTTCTCCACATGGTCTTTTTGCATACCTTGAGTTGTGCAATAATGTGCAGTGCAAGCCTGATCTGCAAATTTTTCCACCGATTTGGCTACTTATATATTTTGCATAAACACCAGATCAAGATCAACTATCACATCAGGAGATACCATAGATTTATGAAATTGGATTGTATTCTTCTTCTCTACAGATCTGGCCGTCTCTTTTCCACCTCTTTTCCTTGTGGATAAATCGAGATCTACTTTCTTACAAGCCATAGCCAAGGAGGTCCGCACATGAACGCGACTAAAAAAGCAAAGCAACAATGCAAATTCGCAAAGCCTACTTGCAATATGTAAAGCTGCATGCATTCCGGCAGTTTTCGTGATCTTTTATAATCATGGGACATGCCCATGCTATCCCTGCCTTAACCATTAGGTTTTAGAACAGTCTAAATCATGCCCTTTTTCGATTGGAGACTTGTACGTTTTCATCCTTGTACATTTTCATCTTGTACAGATACATATTTGGTTCTACAAATAGCCATGTTGAAAACCCTATATCTAAATGGTAATAAGCGTTATCTTTTGGATGCAATGTAGATATGCAAAGCATGTCACTTTCAACCGAGCCATTAAAACATAATACTTCCCTCGTAATTCAGATGATGTTACCTTCATGCTTTCTCCAGTATGACAATATCTTGGCAACGTTGTCACTGCCATCAAATCCAAGTTTCTACAATCATCTGCCATGGTCTATTTTACAAGACCATTGTGAGTGTTTCCACATAGTTATAGAGTTCTTCCATTGCAATTTAGGTACATTACCCCATGCTTATGCCACACATCTTGGCAACTTTAAGATTCCAAAAGTTTAAATTTCTTCACTCACCTGTTATGGCCTATGGCCACCTATTACGGTCTATAGCCATCATATTTTTGCCTCGTCCATCATTAGACCACATCATGCAACATAATGCACATCTTTACATTAAATAAAAAAAAAAAAAAAACATGGCTTTAAATGATTACAAATGTATAAAAAGGGTGTATTACAAATGAATACAACTCCACGTATTATAAGGTGTTCTCAACAGCAAAGTAATATAACAGCAAACCTCTAGATTAGTATGTCACTTTTAGTTACAACACAATACCTTATAAATTTATCACTGACCTGGGCTTCGATTTTACATGGTATTGTTTCAATGGCGCTCTAAGAAATTGTGTCACTATGTCTCCTGCTTCTCTATGGTTAAGCTTTATTCATACGGTGACAATTAATTGTTTCCAGATTATAAACTTTCAAGAAGTTTTCGTTTTTCATGGGATTCCACTTCCCACATAGTTTCATTTCCTAACGAAGATCATGTATCACCTATAGCATAAAGTTTGAATCCCATCCCACATAGTTTCATTTTGTAACGAAGATCATGTATCACCTATAACATAAAGTCTTCCACCATAAACTGCATTTCCTTTGCTCCAAAGGAAAAGGGCTATGTTGAGGATAAATAGTATGGGGCCTTGTTATCTCTAAACTTACTCTCTTCTACAAAAGAACCTTCATGAACTGCACTAAATTCAAACATAAGTTGCAGAACAACGAGCTCAGCTCGACCACGTATCAGGAGATGTTGTACAAGATTCTGATGGCAAATTGTAACAACATGGAACTCTTGAAGTCCACCTGATATAGGTGGGGTTTAATGTTGCGTGCCCAGTGGAGTCCATCTATTAAGGAAAACCATGTTTATAAGGGTTTCAATATAAACCTGTTCAGGAGACAATAAATAAGTTTTCAACAGCATGTTAGATTGAGAGGAGCAATTGTCAGCGGTGCAGATTGGAAAAAAAAGGCGGTTGCATAACAAATCTAGCTTAAAAGAAGGCGACTGCATAACAAATCCAGCTTAAAGATCGATCGATAAGCAATTTCTCGAAACCTGTAGTATAGCTGAACCTTCCTTCTTCCGCCATAGTCAAAATATTAAACACCCTTTTTTTTTGCAATATAGCTCCACGAATTCCATTCTATTTCACCACTGATATGGATTTCTTAAAAAAAAGCTCTAAGTAACTGGTACAGGAATAGAGATAAAGATTTTGTGGCCCCGTCTGTGAAACCGCATCGCTATGCATATCCTATTCGACGTCAATGGAAGTCCTTCAGGTCATTCAAGCTCATTGATGACCCATAGTGTCTACTGCGCAGAAATATAAAGTAATAAGCAGATAATTCTTTCCACGTCTTTAATTAATAGCATTTCATAGTAGCATCTGCAGATCAAAGATTGCCACTGCACATGCAGAAGGCCATTTGCAAAATCTACAACTGCTATACCTTTCCATGATCATGGGAACACCTCTATCTATTTTCTTTTTCCAATGGAGATGATTGATCAGAACAGAGCCCATTGTCAGTTGTAATTATATATTTATTGTCTATCATTATATTCTGTGCTAGATAATTTGGAGACTGTCTTTGATTCTTCCCTTTGATAGAAGATTACAAAATATCATATTTTCTTCAACACAACTTCATCTATAGTTAAATTTCAAAGACCAGATTAATTACCTATATTGTGTCATGGTAATGCAGCTTGCATCCCAACTAGGGCCTTCCAAAAATATCCGAAAGAAATGGCGCTTAGGAAAGTGGACACCAACAAAAATAAACACCAGAAACTACCCTTTAAGCAACGTATTATTGACAGGACTAGGAAGGGGCGAAGTTTCAAAGCTTCGAGGTAGATGAAGCGAAATCACAGCAACATGAATTTGGAAATAATCCTTTGAAATTGCCCTGCCCCATCGAGTGGTATACCCCTAGTTGATGGCAATCACACTCTATCTCATGTCTAAGCTATTCAACACGTTTCATCATCTGTGCATATGTCAGCCGTCTGCTTCAAACTCTGCCAGCGCTAATCGTCCAATCTGAGTTCGAACTCAGTGATAATTGTCCATAAGAATAGGCTTTCCAAGCAAATAGGCTTTCCGGGCAAGCTTATCCTTCCAAGAATCCGCTACTCCTTCCGAATCGATTCACCGCTATTGAGCAGAATAGGAGTACTGCAAGCCTTGCTTTTCCGCAGCAGACCAGCAAAGCTTAAAGCTTTTATTCCTTCCAGTCCTGCCGAAGCCCTTTCTAGAATAACCTTAGCTTCTTATAATTCGCCCAGCTACTAACCAATGACGCATCCAACTTCAGCTTTATTTGGACAAACGTCTGCTGCTCCTCTTTATATAAAAACAAAGAAAACTCTACATCCCTCCAGAAGAATCTGTGGCAGAAGTCTCTAGAAGAAACCAGACGCCTCCTCTAGAAGAATCGGGATCTTCCAGAAACACCTACACTCGTCGAAAATATTTTGGTGCTTACACGTAGTCAATTCTAAATATAGAACAGCATTACACGCACCATTGGAATATTATTTTAATGTCCAATTATAGAACATTATAGAATACCTTCCTTCCTTCCTTCCTATTATAATTATATATTAGAGATATGGATTTTGGGTGTGCAAGATATTTGCAAGTACCACTTTGAATCGATCTCTATGCTATAAATATTCCTATAGATTTACGTTTCTTTCATTCTATGCTCTATATTCTCTAAGAGAATGGGAGCGAAGAAATCCAGGTTTATGGTGGATGGGCTGCTGTGTTTCTGAGTTATTCTAATCTAATTTGAAGCTTCACTACTTTTTGTGCCTCTGTTTTGCAGATTCCTATGGTATGGACCTAATAGCAAACACATCTTGAGCTTTTGTTGTGTTATCTGGAAGGGCCTAAGGTAATGCCTAGGAATTTTTTATTACTATCACAAATTTGGATAGCTTTTGGGCTTCGTGGAATCAGGTAGCAAGTTTGTCCTAAGTAGATGTGTGTTTTTGTCCTTCCAAAATGTTTGATGTCATGATCCATATTCTTCTGCTTGCAATGCATCAGGCGCCCAGATGTCAAGAAGTCTACAAATCTCTGTCTAAGAGCAATTACTTGGCAAGCTTTACTTGCCAATCTTAGGAATATGAGTTTCTGGGAAATCTTCGAAACTTGGAGTATGTGGAACTTGATGTGGCTGGAACTGGGGTAACAGGTGCAATTTCGTTCGTTTTAGATTAACAAAGAATTTGAAAAGCTTTAAGATAACAGTAAATTGTATGCTTATGTTGGTACCGAGCCTCTTGGCATGCTTTCTGTATTGGTACCTTGGCACATAGTTTCTTCTACCATAGGCAATGCAGTGGACGGAACTGGAAAGTATCTCATCCAGGCAATGGAGAATGTGTCCCATCGCTTTAATTTTTTTAAAACATTTATAAGGTTTCTGAAGCATTCATGGTCGCAATTGGAAGTTTTCTGCGGATTTACAGAGTTCCAATATGCCACAGAACCACAGGAGGGAGGCATTGCCAGTGGTGAATTATGACAGACTGTCATTATTTTTCTCTTTTATGGACACGGACAGAAGCATTTTTGTTTTTCTTCAGAATGTCACAATGACCTACAATTTTGTTGGAACACTGATCTGTTCCAAAAAAGTTATTCAACATGGGGCTTGGGCAAAAGTCACTAGAATGGATGTTATTGTAGTTTTACTCCTGAATTGTGACTATTTTAGAACTTTTGATGACTCTTATGGTACTTGATTTTATCTTATACTTTTATTTAATGTTTTTGTATTAGCGGATTGACTGTTTGTTCTATTATTTTGAATACAATACTCTTAGGGGATATGGTCAATGATGGATATATCGAAGTCTGGAATATTGACATATCAACAGTTGTTATTGAAGCAATGCAGAACAAATACAAACATGTCCCTCAGCTAAAATGTATCCATAAAAATCATGTTTTCCATGCATTTACCCTCCTGTGATATGCATCTTTTCTTATTCATGCTGAAAACTTGCTTGCCAATATCCTTAATGAGAACGTTAGATGCTTGTCCGAGAGATGTCGGCTCTTGATGATGCGCAATTTGAGGCAGTAGTTGATAAAGGTGAGCTTCTGTTTGTCACTCTTTACTAAGGCTACATCACCACTTTTTTATATTGAACTCATCACTAGAATCTGTGAACAATTTTGCAGGCATGTTGGACTCTCTGATGGTGAGTACTTAGTTAGCCAATTGTTTATGGTTACGTACAATAGTTTCTCACTTTAAGTTGTTTGATGCACAGTGTGGAACAAATGGGCCTGATAGTGCAACCAAAATGATGGAGGAGGTCTATAGGTTATGGCACTTTTCACATCCTTTCGTTCTATTCTATTCGTTTGCATGCAGTTATATAGTTTCACCAACCTTGACCTTGTGGCATTCGTTTTATCAAGGTCCTGAAATTGGATGGAAAAGAAACAAGATTTTTTTCTTTGCCGTTGCGACAACTTGCAAATTGATTCAAATATCACGACTGCCCTTCAAAGCTCTGCAATCAAGACAAAAACTAAAGCAGATCAAGAAAACGAATAATTAATGCAATACCCATTTGCAGAATCGGCATTTTACATAGATGTTTGGGCTCTGCAGCGCAGATCCAAGACGACAAAAAAAAAAAAAAAAAAAAAAAAAAACACACACGGCTTGACCTATGTATTAGGTCATGCATCAGCTTCGGTCAATCCCTCTACTATATTATCAATCCAAAGACTTGAATCAAAGCATTCAAGACTGGTACACAATCTTTTGATCCTTTTATCCTTTATCCAATTATCAATATTTTATACAAGTAACAAATGCAAACTTGTGCCAAATATGTAAAATCTAATGCCTTTCAAGAAAGTGTTACATGCATAAGATCTCGAAGACCGTATTTCAAATATAAGATGTAAACAAGGTCCCCTGGAGTCATCAAATCTGGACCAAAACTGAACAAAGCCCACTGGCCAAATAAAACAGCACATGCAAGGGAATAATCATTGCTAGAAGAAAAATACTGTTTAGCAGCAAACAAACAGCATGTCAATGCCATGATTTATTAGACAAACTATATAACAAAAGGCTTTCTTGTAAATGCAGTAATGTATGGACGGATTATACATAATGTTTGAGAAGTAAACATTCCCCAAATCAAGACTGTATAGCAGCAACAACAAGTAAAGCTGCAAATTAAGACATGGCAGTGACGAATGCCTTTCCAGCAGGATTAAATGTCTTGGAAGTAGAGAAAACTCAAGTACAAAGACAATATGAAAGTGTCACCACACTAGAGCAGAGCATAAATAACCAGTTTAAACACTCTGGATCAGAGTGCTCAAGCTCACATGGAGGAATTTGAAGCCTTGGCCATTCTGAATGGTCATGCACAGCCACAACTCAAATTTCATATCTTTTCGACCACGCTCAGAGGCGCCCCTCATCAGTGGTTAATGGCCAACAAAAGTCACTAGAAACAGAGTTGGCATGAAATGAAAACAGCATTCCTGTCTCATTATGGCACCACGGACAATGATCAGTTACTCCTAAAGCAACTCAATGACCTTCAGCAAGAGCCCACGGAGTCAGCTCGGGACTTTGCGGACCGTCTTCACATTCTTGTCAGTAAACTCCAGGAGTACCCCACGCAAAGCCAGATTCTTGTCTGGTTTCTGCAGGGTCTTCCTCCTGCCATTCGACTCATGACAGAATACCTGCGTCCCAAGTCTTTGGAGCAGGCCATTGAATTAGTCAATCACTCGGTCAATGTTTCTTCTCGAGGTGTTGCTCTCACGGAACTTCCTTTCATGCCCTCCGTCATGGTTCCACAGAACTCTGTTCAGCCTCAGCAAACAAATCCACAACGCTCTCAGATCTGGTGTACTATTTGTAAATATCAAGGTCATCTGGCCAATGAATGCAACTCCTCCAATGGACCTCCTCATTGTAAACGATGCAATATGTGCAATCACGCCACGGAAGAATGCACTCGTTCTCATCCTACACCCTTCCGGACTAAAATGGTCTTTCAAGTCCAGACCATGCCTCAACAACAACAGTCATATCAACCTCAGCAATATCAAACTCAACAACCTCAGCAGTATCAACAAACACAGCAATCTCAGCAGCCACGGGGACAAGGCAACCGTCCTCCCTTTGATCCTTCAAAGGCTCAATGTTATCATTGTCATGAATGCCACGGCGTGTCCTCAACTTCCTCAAGTTCAAGTCCAACTCCCCGGTTCAACTCAACCAGCTTCAGTACGCCTCACGGCTTATCAACTGTGGGTGGCCAACGGTAAACAAGGCCCCCGACCTGTTTTGAGGAAGCCACCACGGCCGCCTCAACAACAGCGACCTCAGCAAGTTGCATCTACCTCCAATCCTATGGATCAACAAGCTCAAGAGGAGATTTATCAGGCTCTCAACCTTCTCGTCCAGCAGTCAAATTGGGTTGGTCTTGTCTCACGACATACACGGGCTTCACGCCCTTTGACCATCATTCCTCACGACACGCAACCTGCTTTTGCTGTGGAAACAGTCCCTCATGAGGAGGACAAAAAAGTTCACTTCGCGCCTGATCTTGACAAACTCATGCCTCACGTCATGCCTAAAGTGAGACAAAGTATTCTGAAACTCATGCAGGCTGCGGAAGGTCGCACACTGGCAAATGTTCATGCCACCACTAGAGCTCAGTAGCGTCAAGCAGCGCCGTCATCATCTACCAGCGCACGCTCTCAGCCATATCCAAATATTGCTGCTGAGGTCGAGCTTCTCAAAGAAGTCTCTGCTTCCTTACCCCAGACTCCAGCTCCACTGGACCTTGCAGACCCCTTTTCACATGTTCCTTTGGAACTTTAGAAAGAACTCGCCAAGATCAAGATTCCTTTGAGCCTGGCTACCTTTTTGAAACTCTGTCCGGCTCTCAAAGATCAGTTACCTCTTCCCACGGTTTTGGTTGGAGTTGTTGCAACTTCCACACCCACGGTGCACGCCACGGTGGGCAATCAGCACATCAATCATGTCCAAATTGATGGTGGTAGTGCCGTCAATCTTATTACTGATAAACTCAGGAAGCAATTGGGCATCAAACAATTATACCATGCCCCTTATGACATCAAGTTGGTAAATGGCCATATCACACGCCCTCAAGGTGTCACTCCTCTTCTCCATATTAGCATTGGTGATCTCAAAAGCTGAAGAAGATCCTGGTGATTATGAAATGCTGGTTGGACGACCTTTTCTCCGCCAGGCTAAGAGTATTCATTACTGGGCCACGGACCAACTTGTTATCACTGATGGACATCTCAATGCCACAATGGATCTGGAAACTGGCAAATTGATCTCTGTCGAGAATGCAGAACCTTCAATCTCAGACACTGACTCTGAAGAAGCACAAAATATTTATCATGTTCAAGCTCCACCCGCGGGTCTGCCTCTTTCCTCCTACCCGGAGTACGCTGATCCTTGGGGAGATGACGCTGGATCAGGACCAGGCTGTGGCTGCTCTCTTAGACCCATACCTGGCTTCCTGCAATCGGATTCAACGTCTTGATCATTTTTCTGACCCAACCCCTTCTTCGGAGACCGTCGACGTTCATGCTGTCATGAAGCAACCTTTGCTTGATGACACTCAGCAGCCTCTTTTCTTCACCACTCAAATGCTTTGCCTCCCCGTCATGCTTCAACCTCCTGCTCATCGTTCAGGACCTGAGGTTGTTCCTCATATTCAAACTCCGAAGTACATCGTGGACATTGGTAACAATCAACCGGTCCGTTTGGCTGCTCATCTTCCATCCACCTATAAAGCACGCGATGTGACGCTGTTCAAGAAGTTCAAACATATATTTGCTTGGAGCTATAAAGACCTTCGGGGTATCAAAAAAGAGTTGGGGAACTCACCATTCCTACCAAACCCGATGCACGCCCATCTAGCAACGACGATGCATGGCTCAACCCAAATTACCGTGGACCGTCCAAGGCCAAATTGACAAACTCTTAGCTGCTGGCCTGATTTATGAGGTTAAACACTCTGAATGGGTGAGCCCCATCGTCATTGCTCTCAAACACAATGGTAAGATCCGCGTTTGCGTGGACTACCGAAAACTCAATCAAGCTACGGAGCGTGATCACTTTCCGCTTCCCTTCACTGACCAGGTTCTTGAAGAAGTAGCTGGTCATGAGATGTACTCTTTCATGGATGGTTTTTCTGGATACAATCAAATTTCTATCAAGCAAGAAGATCAACTCAAAACTACCTTCACCACCCCGTGGGGCACTTTTGCCTACAAGGTGGTCCCTTTTGGTTTGTCAAACTCTCCTTCTACCTTTCAGCGCATCATGCTTTCCGTCTTTCACGACTTTATGAAGGATAAACCTTTTCTTCAGATCTTTCAAGATGATTTTTCAGCCTACAGCTCCATGGATGATCACTTCGAGAAGTTGGAACTTGTTTTTCAAAAATGTGATGAATCTGGCATTAGTCTCAATCCTAAGAAGTGCACTTTTTGCGTCACCTCAGGTGTTCTGTTGGGTCATGTGGTCAGTAAAGAAGGCATCACCACGGATCCAGCTAAAATCAGTTGTGTACTGAAGGCTCAAGCACCTTCTAATATCAAAGAGACACGCTCTTTCCTGGGCAAGGTTAATTATTATTCCACCTTCATTCCTGGACTTGCAGCTATAGCTGACCCCATTCATAAACTCACGGGTGATGAATCCAATTGGGCTTGGAATCCCCAAGCGGAAGCTGCTTTTCAGAAGTTGAAGCTGTTACTTACTCAGGGCCCGGTACTTGTTCCTCCTCAATGGGACAAGCCCTTCCACGTTCATGTTGACGTCTCTGCTTTTGCAATTGGTGCTGTTCTCTCTCAGGCCTATGGTGAAACCACGGATAAACCAATCCTCTATGCCAGCAGGAAGCTCAATCCTGCTGAGCGCAATTACTCTGCCACGGAACGCGAAGTTTTGGGCCTAGTTTTCTGTGTCCAACGTTTTCGTCATTATTTGTTGGGAAGCCAGATCAAGTTCTTTGTTGATCATCAAACTCTTCTTTATTTGATCAACAAAGCCATGCCCACGGGCAGAATTGCTCGTTGGGTCCTTCTTTTGCAAGAATTCGCTCCCTTCGAAATTGTTCATAAGGCAGGCAAGTCCCATGTGGTGCCTGATTATCTTTCACGGATCCACACGGATGATCCCTCCACGGGTGTTTCTGACGCCTTTCCAGATGCTCAATTGTTCCTAGTCACGGCCACGCCCCATTGGTTCTACAACTTTCAGCAATATCTTCTCACTGGTGCTCTTCCTCCTGAAGATCCGACGCTCTCTCCAGACAAGCTTCGCTCTCGTCACCGTCAATTTCTCAGAGAGGTCCGTGACTACACCATGGTTGCCGGCCATCTATACAAACGCGGTAAAGACATGGTCCTCCGTCGTTGTGTCCTCCCTCATGATGTGCCCGATATTGTCGACAGCCCCATGACGGGCTTGGTGGTGGTCATTTTAGTGGTGACGCCATGGCACGCAAAATTCTTTTGGCAGGATATTTCTGGCCCACGCTTTTCAAAGATGCACATGCTTATGCTCGCACGTGTGACGTCTGTCAGCGTATGGGGAAGCGCACGGCCCGTGACGCTCTTCCATTGACGTCGGTCGCCACGCCACTTCCCTTCAGCAAATGGAGAATGGACTTTGTGGGGCCCATGGACCCACCGGCGCGGCACACCCGTGCCCGCTACATTCTGGTCATCACGGATTATTCTACCAAATGGGCGGAAGCTTGTGCACTTCCAGACAACACTGCTGCCAGTACTACAAAGGTTCTCTACACGCACATCATCACGTGTTTTGGTTGTCCCGCGGAACTTGTTAGTGATCGTGGCGTACATTTTGTCAATCATACCATCAAGGAGCTGACGGATTATCTTCACATCCAGCACAGGAAGAGTACCCCTTACTATCCCCAAGGAAATGGCTTGGCTGAATGTACCAACAAAACTCTCATCACTGTTCTCAAGAAAATTTGTGACGCTTCTCGAACAGATTGGCAAGACAAGTTGCCTACTGTTCTTTGGGCTTACAACACCAGTTTCAAAATTGCTACTGGCCACACTCCTTTCAAATTAGTTTATGGACAAGAAGCTCTCATGCCTTTTGAATATATTCTTCCGACTCTCCGTTTCCAACTTGCTACATCACATAATCCACCTGCTGCACTCAAGGAACGGGTTTATCAATTGGAACGCTTGGATGAACTTAGGCGAGACGCTTACATTCGTGTTCTTCATGGACAACAGTTGCAGAAATCGTTGCATGACAAACGACTTAAGACAAAAACATTCAAAGAAGGTGATTTGGTTCTTCTTTATGATTCTCGTTACAAAAATTTTCCGGGCAAGTTAAAGTTCAGATGGCTTGGTCCTTATCAAATTGTTCAAGTTGTGCAACCTAGTGTTTTCAAACTGGCCGAGTTAGATGGCACTCCATTACCTACTCTGGTTAATGGCTTTCGCCTTAAGCAATTTCATACAGAAGCTACAGACAGTCCTACAAAAGCTGCACCACAAAATTCTGAAACCACAGATAGTGACTAAAAGCGGTATATTTATATTACTAGAGGCAAATTACAAAATGTGAGCATTGCCCACTTACTTCCGCTATGAGCAAAGCTCTATGGGCAGTGCCCTATTTACAAAATCCTAAGATTCAAACCCCTCTACTCCGGGTTGGGAGCAGAGGTGATGCGGAGGATGTGGTAGTAGTTCTGCTCCGGATCCCAGCGGATGAACCACCACCTCCATGGCGTTGGTCGTCGGGCCTGGGGATGTTCAGCCATCCCCTTGCACCAGCCGTCCATCGCGATGCCCGCGGTTTGTGGCATTTCCACAGTCCGCATAGCTTCATTTTGCGGGTTATCCATTCCCGGCGGTTGGTAGGCATGGTGCAATCCTCGCTCAATCCAAAATTACTGCCATACTCATGCTCATGGTCGCCAAGGGTGTCTCAAAGATTGCCCACCGCTTTCGTCTTATATAGCCCAACCGACGGATTCCCGTCCGACGGACCAATCGCACCACTTGCCGACGTGGTTGCAATGCAAGGTCGTTTCTATATTGGAATCTTTTCTCCCGCCGCATATATCTAGCCATGGTACCTGGGCCGACATCTTCGCTTTTAATGATATCCCACCGAAGTTGCCGCATTAAATGACATTCCTCCTTTTCACGCTCGTCGAACATTAATATGTGTACCTTCGCCAGCTGTCACATCCGATCGTTCCCTTACGTCTCATCTCCACCGTTCATTCCTTCTCCCTTAACAGTTTGGGGACTTAGCCAATTTTTTGCCTCTCAATCGTCTCCTTCGCATCTCTCGCCACCTGGCATCATCAACGGTCGCCGCTTCATGCCCCTTCAAGAAACACTTGTGCGCCCTAAACAACTTTTCGTCCATCTTCGCTTTCGTCTTCCGCTCTCCGCCCTCCGGCTTCTCAAGACAGTCCTTCCTATTCCTTTCCGACGATCTTTACCATGACTACTGCACCCAAATTTTCTCACCTCCAGGCTTCTGCTCCAAGGGATCCGGCTCTTTTTGAGTCTGTAACCTTCTCGACACCCACCTTTCGCGAAGCCCTAGTCGGACCGAGTCGTGAAGTAGCGGAACGCCAGGAGCTTTACGAATTCTCACAAATGGACCTCCCTGCACCAAATCCTGAGCAATTGAAGCAGTTTGTTGCTCATATTGTCAACAACCCAGAAGGATATGCTACCATGGTCGATGGCACCACCATTTTGCTTACTCAGCCTTTGATTTCTGAGGTATTCCACATCCCTCTAAAGAAACCTTCTTTATCTTGGGCTGCCTTCTAGCAAAGTTCATCCACTCAACACCACCATAAAACACAGTTTACTATCCAAGCGGTGTCTAGCAGGTGGGAACTTCTAAGCCTTGTTTTTGCATCTCATTTTTATCACTTTTCCTTATTCATTAATCAGAACAATTATTGGCTTTCATGATCCATCCCATAAGCATACTTGTTCCAATCTCAAAATTTTGAGAAGTGAAGATTGCTTCTAGGTTCGTATAGTGACTGGGGACAATCTTATCACAGCGAAAGCAATAGTAGCTGAGTGTGGCATTCTTACAGAACATGGAAGAGCAATAGAGGAAAAAATATTTCATGCCATGACCGCTGATGAGCAATATGATATTCTTCCCTTGGTTCAGGTACAAAGCCTTTTCCCACCATTTATTGTTTTTGTTGGATCTAGATATAAAATTTGCGCTGCAAGTGATGGCATGCTCTTCTCCAACAGATAAATATACTATGGTTAAACGGTGAACTGGAGCTAGGAGAGATTGTTGCTGTTACAGAGAATAGAACCAATGATGCACCAGCTTTAGATGAGGTCACCTATGTTATCTTGTTGTCAATCATGTTTTACTTTAGGAATGAACTCAGAGTATAGTTTTTGTTCCAAATTGCAACTGTGACAGGTTTATGTTAACAATGCAACTTGTGATTGGCATAAGACAGAGTATGATTTTAGTTCTTTTTATTGCAAATTCGTAATCTACGTGTCGAAATTAGTCCAGACGATATATTAAATTTCCAAAATCTGAATTTTTTTTTTTTTTGTGGCGAAACTAACGGCGTTAGTATGTTTGAGAATAGCTAGTTAGACGTTATTATACGTTAGGCGTTAGCTAACTCCTAACTCCTAACTTCTAACTATGATTGTGGGTATCAATGATCCTTGTAGGCCAGGCATTCTAGAATCCATGCAAAAATGTCAACTTGCTGGTATAAAGGACTTTGATGTCACTCAGTTTGGCGCTGTTCCTTATCAAGCTAACATGCATCGCCTCACCAACATTGCCAAGCCCCATTACACTTTTGTCAAGTTTCTGTGGCGCAAATTGCTTGGGTACTCCATTAAAAACACCCATATCAACAAACCGTTCTACAATATTGTCATCACGGCCACACGCTCCACTCACCATCTTGATTGGCCCCAACTGCTGTTCTTCCGACTTCTTCAAGAAGTAGATCGTATTCGAGCTGCACCTTCCTCTGGCTTTGATTCCTCGGTGGGCGCTCATCTTCAAGCCATCATCCGTCATTACCTTCCTCTCCCGGAGTCACCTTCTGCTTCTCATGCCTCCACTCAGCAGTCCTTTCATTCACTTCCTCAAAACCAACAGGCTGCAACTTTACGCCCTTCTTCTCCTGGTCCTGATCAACGAAATGCCACGCATGTCACAGTCTCTTCTTCCTCCACGGAATCCATACCCTCCACTTCTCATCATGTCTCTCAGACGTCACAAACACGGCAACAGCAGGCCCCTGCACCTCCCCATCCTCGCTAGCTTCTGTATCAATACCAGCAGGATGTTCAAGCTGCTGTCCTCAAGTTCCAAGAATCCCAGGAAGTCCTCATGAATGGTGTTCAAGCGTCCCTGGAGGCCTCGGACACAGTTCACAGAGACCTTCGGGCTGCAAACACGCAGGTTCAAACCTTGGAGGACAAACTTCAAGCAAAGCATGAGGCTCTTTTAAAGGCCCGTGAAGATCTCAAGAATGCACACGATCAGAACAGCCTGCTTGTTGATCAACAGGCTCAACTACAAACCACCATTCAGGAATTGCTGGAGCAGGTCAAGATAAAGGATACCCTCCTGGGTGACAAGGAGAAAGATATTGCTAAGCTTGACACCCTGTATACCGAGCTTTCTCACAATTACAACACTCAAGCTCATGACCTCCTTGCGCGTGATGCTCGCATCACCTCTTTAGAAGCTCAGCTTTCCACGCTGACCAGTCAGCTCACGCCTCTCCAAGATCAGCTTACGGAGGCTCAGAAACAGAAGATCATTGATGATGCAGAGATTGCCACGCTTCGACTCCATCCTCCTGGACCATCCTCTTCACATGGCACGCTCTCTAATAAACGGGCCCGTGATCAGTCATGCCTTCTGCTCGAAAAGGAGAACCGGATACGCGATCTTGAACATCAGCTCCAGCAAGCTGTTCAATCTGCCGAAGAAGCCCAAAATAAATAGGAGGGCTATATTGATATTGCTACCCACATCCCTATGGATTTCTCCACTCCTTCCAGTTATCTGGACTATGTGGTTGCCCGACGCCGCCTTTTTCTTCTGAAGTGGTACGCGGCAGACGGTCAGATTAATCAACAGCCACTACGCCGTGCGGATTTTCTAAGGATCTGGCCGGATCTTTCTATCAAAGACAAAGGTTTACTTTGTGCCCTTTTGGTTTTTGATCAGATTGACTGTGAAGATCCGGATTTAGTCACGTTCCAAGTTGTTCAGCCCATGGCCTATGTTTTTCATGACTTCTATCTGGCTGATCTCCACGATAAATTCCAAGATGAGGCCCATCGTGTTTTTCGAGGCAACTCCCATGCTGCTTGGTTGTTATCGCCAACCAACCCGTATTTCCAGGATCATGATCAGTCTCATGCTTTTGAACAGGAGTACATGCCTGAACTTGCTCATCACTTACCTCTGTGGCAGGCTGAATCACTGGAACAGATAAGGAGAAATTTAGCACATCCTGAGGATCTTGAATTTGCCCAAATTTATATGCAATACTTAGGAGGCTACAATCAACTGCGGGGCCTTCTGGACAGCAAGACCATTCCAACGGGTTGGGTTAACCCTCCTGTCTACATTCAGCTCTCTGCTTCAGAGTGGGACCACTGGTGCCGTGCTCTTGATCAGGATCTTGTTCGTGAATTCAGGGACATGGCTCAGCAACCCACGCCCACGGGCATGGCTCCTTCTCCATATGCTTCATTAGGAGTCCCTCCATGCCCACGATTCCTCACCTCTGATTGGCATCTTCCCTTTTGGATCAAGGTCCTGGATGGCCATGCAGGGTGGACTCCCCCTCAGATCTCGACGGATCTCCGGTGGGATCCACGATTTGTCAGACGCTCCAATTGGGAGGATGGTGCCACTTTGGACTCTACTGAAAATTGGATCTATATTGCAAATGAGCGTGGTTGGCAAAAGCCCGGCCGATGTCGTTCATGGCCTTGATGCCTTCTTTACGAATGCCACCACCTCACCGGATCCTTCGCTCACCGGCCGGCTTCCCGGCCGCGCTCTCAAGTGCATCCTGGTAAGCTCCTTAAATCGGCAGCGTCCCATCTTTTATTGCAACCCGAATGCCAGCGTCAGTGCCTTCGGTCTCCAGACCTGCCTTCTCATGGAGTGCCAGTTAGTTTCTTCAAGCACATCTTTTGCCTTTGAAGACATGGTGCGGTCTAAATTCCTCATTGATGCAGATCCCCGCCTTGGGCTCAACACTCTGGCGACGCTCTTCAAACACGCCAGGACCTCATCGGCAATTATCACAATGGCGCCCGTCCTCATTCCCGTGAGGATCACTTTCAAACTTCTGGATTCCCACCATCTGAAACACTTCCTCCTTTTCTTCACTCGGTGTCGCTTGGTGGGGAAGTGTTAGTCCCGCATTGCCGGCTGGACTATTCATGCATACGACAGACCAAGTCAAGGCCAAGGATCCACAACCAGGCACAGGTCAGTCGTCAAAGGCCCAGCAGAAGACCAAGCAGACCACGCAGTCAAAGACCACGCCTGCCGTCAAGAGGAGGCGCTCGGACAAGTGACGGCCCGTCACCGCTCATACGGGCCGTCGGCGTGATTCGAGCATTTCAAGAGGCACCGCCAGCATTCCTCAAGAATCAGGCCTCCTTCCGTGAGTCGGCAACCAAATCGATCCGAGTGTCTATATTGGGCCAAAGACCATTGTACTATATATATGAGTAGAGCTAGCACATGAGTTTTTAGATGAGTTTTGAGTCTTGTCTCACTTCAGTTTTCTCTCGATTGCGAGAGCTCATGTATCTTCATTGACATCAAAGAAGTTGTTCTCATTATTGTGATCACATTGTTCTCTATTTGCTTTCTGTTCTTTTTCCTTGTTCTTTTTGCAAATCCCACGTGATATAGCTCCCCGGATTCTCCTGTTAGATCCAAGGGTCCTCACAGAGGGCTGTCTTGCAGGAGTTCCCGAACCCAGACCCCAAACACTTCTCGTATATAAACTCATGCACCCTGGTGTCTGCAATGTATCCAGGTCTGGAAAACATTGCGAGGATCTCCATTATGCTAACAGCATATGCCAGGTCAGGTATCTCCTTATTCCATGTGGGAGGGACCACAATATATTGATTCTCCTAAAGAGAGTATGAATGCCAAATATACAGGATAGAGACCAAAAGACACATGCAACTTTGGTTAAACCAAAGAATTGAAGTATCTAAAAAAACCCAGCCTGACCTATATATTAGGTCATGCATCAGCTTCGGTCAATCCCTCTACTGTATTATCAATCCAAAGACTTGAATCAAAGCATTCAAGACTGGTACACAATCTCTTGATCCTTTATCCTTTATTCAATTATCAACATTTTATACAAGTAACAAATGCAAACTTGTGCCAAATATGTAAAATCTAATGCCTTTCAAGAAAGTGTTACATGCATAAGATCCCGAAGACCGTATTTCAAATATAAGATGTAAACAAGGTCTCCTAGAGTCATCAAATCTGGACCAAAACTGAACGAAGCCCACTAGCCAAATAAAACAGCACATGCAAGGGAATGATCATTGCTAGAAGAAAATTACTGTTTAGCACCAAACAAATAGCATGTCAATGCCATGATTTATTAGACAGACTATATAACAAAAGGCTTTCTTGTAAATGCAATAATGTATGGACGGATTATACATAATGTTTGAGAAGTAAACATTCCCCAAATCAAGACTGTATAGCAGCAACAACAAGTAAAGTTACAAATTAAGACATGGCTGTGACGAATGCCTTTCCAGCAGGATTAAACAATGTCTTGGAAGTAGAGAAAACTCAAGTACAAAGACAATATGAAAGTGTCACCACACTAGAGCAGAGCATAAATAACCAGTTTAAACCTTTACAAGTTTTGAAAGTGTAGCCTGATGTCATGATTTGTGGAGACGATTCTTCCACAGTTGAAAATCAGCAGGTTGCATGTTGTATTTTCTTATTTCCAGTTCCATTTTCAGTACTCCAACATAGCGACAAAAGCAGGAAAGGTCCGGTACCTGCAGCCACATCAAATCATTAGCAATATGGTTGGTAATGAATGAAGGGCCAAAAGGTACAAATAGAGCCTCTCGGTTTATAGCCGATCAGCCTTTGTAACCTTTTGCCCTGTTAGTTTAGAAAATATGAAACAAGGAAGGGACTATGAACGTATGAACCAATTATGTATGTTTAAGAAAGAACAGCAGTGAAGTATTAGCATGAACATCCAAACCAGATGTTACCATTTCAAAGAGTAAGTAAGAACCATTTATCCATGACCAAAGCATCAAGCTTTAAGGAAAAAGCACCTGCTTATTGAAAATAATTTACCTTATTGTAAGATGTCCTCTTGTTGAGTTTCAGAAAGAGTGCTCACAGTGAGCACCGTTACAGTTCCTTTTTGCTTCCTGATATATGTCCAGCCCCATTAGCATCACATAAGCGGCATTCTTTATGGCCAGAAAGGGATAAGGACCTCTGTTTGCTTGTAGAACGTCTTTCTTTAGCATTTTCTCATCAGACAAATAACTGAGATCACATGTGCTATGAATCAACCACCTTAAGTGGCTAGGGTTTATATCAGAGAAATTAGGTTGGAAAACCCTAAGTGTCAATTTTTACCAGAGCCCATACATCAATACGTGCCACAATCAATGGCCGAAAGTAATCTATATGAGTTGTTTGATTATCCAGAGTAGAGCTTGACATAACAGAATGGCGAGAACTGCTTTTAGCAATCAGCTTACCATTTGTAGAGGTGTTGGATCCAGATAGTGTATATCTCATGAAAAATCTGGATTATTTAGAAAATGTATCAAAATGTGGCACAAAGCGTGATGCCGTCCCGCTAAAATACTGGACTGTGGAGCAGTCTCTTTGTGTACCTGGCTGCTGGTAGTCACGGGTTGCAGACCCGATTCCAAAAATGTGAAATATTAATGCATATTTTAAAAAGCATACCAACCATGATAAGTGAAGTTGCAAGTTGCAACCATCACACTTACAGTTAGTTGTGCCCCATCAGGCCTTGCATGAGCTACTGAGCACGGCCTCTGTAGGCTTGTTGGGATCGTACCTCCGGGAGGTAATGGATACGCGGACTCAGTTATGCCCCCCTGTCCGACATTAACCTCAGCTGTACTTGTGATTATGTATATAACTGTGCAGTATGTCAGCATCCTTATTGCTACTAAGGTTTTTCCCCCGAAAACCCTTCGGGGCGGGGGTTTTCTAATCCTGGTAGTAATACGCCTGCTGCTCTCTCTTTGTACTTGGGTCCCATAGGCCAGTGGTCTCCGTGGACGATAAAATCATATTCTATTCTACTTACATGGTCAAGTAATAGACACAAGTCTCAAACCCTTATAAACCAATTTTGAAAATAAAATAGCGTGTGGCACTCACTAGTGCAAAATTGCATGCATATAAATGTGAAGTAAGGGCCTTCTCATTCCATGTAACGACGTTAACATGCAAGCACATTTGCATGTTGAATGTCAGTGTCAAAGCCACCATTTGATATGATGCATGTTCCCTATATAAAGCACGTGTACATGCACTTTTAGTTTAGTGGGTATATCACCACATTCCAATATGCAACATTTTTGTACAAGGTCATAGAAATTAAATTGGGCCAAGGGCACTAAAAACCATACACAATGTGCCATGGCTATGGTAAATCAAAGATCTAATTGATAAAAAGTGGCACTATATCATCTTTCATGTATATTGACCCTAGGAATTAATAGGCTATAGAAGGAATAATCCAAATTTTATTAAAAAAAAAAAGGGGGCGGGTGGGAGGAGGGATTAAACAAAGCGTGAAGAAATAAGAAACAGAAGGGCCGACAGTGCATCAAGCAACCACATGGCTTCAATAAATCCTTCCAATACCTTTATTTTTGCTACCAAGGTCATATGCAAAATGGGCAATGCAGCTTAAAAAAACATAAACTGGGTTTGAAGATTCGGCCATTAAAATCCGCACTGCTTTGACGGATCGATCAAGTAAAATAATAATCGGCCATCAATTTTGTTAAGTTTCTTGCCCTTCCTACGCTATCTTTGCCGGTTTGAAAGCTACAGATCAAAGACTGGATTGTAGAAAAAGAGATTTTTTGCCAGATTATCTGCTCAAATGACTTATTGATTGAATGCGTAGGGATTGCGAGATTTTTGGGTTTTGGGTTTTGTGGTCCACTGACAAATCTGAGATGTCCCGGATTCAAATTAAAGGTTTCAATAAGCTCAGTCTATACAAAGGATCATGGCAACAAGACTAAAGCTTCCCCTTTCTTCAGATGGGCTTAAGCTTCCACAATTATACTTTATAGGCCTGTTGCGCAAGAAAAAGCACTCTTCACCCTAAGTATTTTAGAGAGGCCAAAGCCCCATTACCCATTAGGCTATATTGAATACCAGTGATGGCATTCGATATTTACGGGACTCCTCAAACTACTGGTAACACATTACTACCCCATTCTTTGTGAACAATCACATGGAACGATCACAAAAGGTGAACAATCACATGTAAAGCCCACCAAAGGTGGGCAATTTACTATCGGTTCAGGTTTTCAACCTTAACAAATCCGTCCACAATTCTTTTTGGCCGGGGTCAAAGACCTGGGTACGGCAATCCAGGTCTGGCAATGCAGGTTGACCATGTGAAAGCACCCTTAGTAAATAAATCACTGCTAGAAAGGCACAGGCTAACGCTGGAGCCTTGATTTGATGGAAAAACAAGATCGAGATACATAGGTTGATCAACGCTAAGGGTGCTTTCCCGTAGGCCCAGAACCTTGAGTTTTTTTTTTGCCAGGCTTCTGTACGCCATGTTCCCACGAAAATCTGACCTTGAGTTTTTTTTTTCCTGGCCAAGCATCCAGAGGCAATGTTTTCGTGAAGATCTAACCTTGATCAGTTTAGGTTTTCGACCTTAACAAAAAGTAATCCATCCAGAATTCTTTTTGGCCAAGGTCGAGGACCTGGATACGGCAATCCAGGTCCAGCAATGTTGACCATGGAAAAGCAACCTAATTCCTGGTCTGTTGAACTGATTGAACCAATGTCCATTGGCAGAGAGAGTGAAATTAAACAAAGGCCAGCAGTTAAGCCCATTGTAATTGGCATAATGAAAGGATGCCCAGATTGAGGACCTGAGATTTTTCCCAACCGGCAAAACGTAGTAGTTACTATTGAGAAGTGGGAAGTACCTTAGAGTGGTCATTTGCGATACATTACCAGAAACCACTATGTTAGAGCCAGAGTCTATGTAATTTCCATCTGTTACCCATTGAATTCCTGTTGCCAGGTCTAGATATAGCTGTAATGCACCACAGTCAATGCTAAAAAATCCTGCATAGTTTCTATCAGATCTAAATGAAGATAGTTATAAGATGAAACTGATTAGATATACTTACCTATTTGGGCTGAAACGACCAGTGGAAAGATCAGGAATGCCAGCAACGAAACTGTGATAGGATTGGTCATCATTTTCAGACTTGGACCTTTCCCGATTGAAGATTAGATATGTTATAGCTATTTGAACCTGCATTTCCAGCCAAATAATGTTGTGCATATTGGTGGACCATCGAATACTTAACTTACAATAAATGGCCATTGGATACACTAATTGGCCCTTGAAATTTTAAAAATCCTTTATAACTGTAGCTGCTATTGACTGCTTCAGATGGGCCCATAGTCATTGTAATCATCGTTGTCATCATCATTATCATCATCTAGTAACTAGCAATAGGCTGAGCTTGGGAAGGGATGTTTGGGGTTAGGAAGGGGTTTAGTCTAATCAATAGGGTAGGGACGCCCCCTTTCGTGCACTTAAGGGGCAAATAAAAAAACAAGGCCACGGTTGAAGTTAGAATAGGATAAAAATACATTCTTTGGAGAGCTGAGATCTTTTCGTTTCATATGAATCTTAAATCGTGTGATTCTGAGCTACCTATAAAAAGTTACGATAGCCGGAATAGAAGGGTGTCTAATGGGCCCCTCTGCACAACAGGTTTCCTTCTATCGCGCATTGACTTTATTCTTCCGTATAAAGAAAACCATAGAAGCAAAAAGTTGACATGTGCGAGAAGTCCTAGAAGTTAGTTTTTCAAAGAAACACCCCACGTGTTAAATAAACAAGTTTGGAAAAAGTTATTCGAGTTTTTATTTACCGCGCATTTTTGCCCTTTTAGCGCATACATAGCCCTTCAACCATGCTTTTGAAATCTAAGCCCTTGACTTTGATCTCAAGGGCCCATAAACATTAGATAGAGGCAAAAAGTGCATGATAGAGGGGGACAGTCATGATGGAGGGCGACCCTACCCTAGTTACTTTTCTTTATAAATTGAATGGGTTTTGTTCTTTTACAAAGGTAAGAACATAGCATTTTTATGCAACGTTATGGATACAAAAAACTTATCGCGGCGGCCTTGGCCACCGCGATCGTTCAAATGGTTCTAATGTAATTTTTTTTTTGTTTAGTGCCAAATATGCCATGTGGTCACTTTGAACATGCCTCCAGCGCTAGGACATGCCAACTGGGTAAGAATGCCATGTGGCGAACCTCAACCATGCCACGTGGCTAGAAAATGACATTAAGGTCAACTTAATATGGCCAACTTAAGCAAAAAGGCCACTATCTAATACGAAAACCAATATAGGAGTCTCTCCCTCTTGGGATTTCATAATTATATAGTTGTATGCACCTTGAAGGCAAGCACATAACTTATACCAAGAGGCATGCAACCCTTGCATAAAGCAAAAATGGCATTGTATAATTATTGTCTATCTTTTCAATTGATCCACGAGTTCTCATTGTAACTTAAAACTCTTTATTGCCCTTTGCCTTACATAGCCCATTTGGCTACATTATTATATTTTGATTTACAATGAAGAATTGACGATCTGAGAAAAAAAGAACAAAGTGTGCTGATCTAATATTCAGCAATGTGAAGTACTTCCCATTATCAGATCATGGGAAATAAAGTCACCTCTATGTACACATAATGTCTTCATGGCATGAAACATGCCTATGCGGATTGTGTTACAAATGCCTCTATTGGCTTGTCTCCTGTTCCTGCGTTAGCTTCCGGTGTATCTTCCTCACTTGGAGGCACAAGTTGCCAAAATAGTGGCAGCATTTTATCCCAATTACTCAGAACCTGCTTTTCTTTTGAACTGTCAGTCTTGTCCTGCGTACACAACACAAAGATGACTAAAAGCAGCTCTTCATGGAAAAATAAGGGACAAGAAACATGACCATACCACATGTGCCTGGATTAATCGTCTGAGCTGTTGTTGTCCAAGCTGGTGATATAACCCTCTGCATCTTCACAATCTCCTCATTTACCTGTATTTATTTCTAATTAATTTGTTACATGGCCTATGCATGAAAGGATCGAACTATATAAGATAATTTGCTGAAAGTTGCTTTTAATGATGCCAAATAATGCGGACTCCCCATGCAAACAAGAAACACATGCAAAGGCACAAAAATATCAAAAGATTTTCTTGTGGTTTTCTACACAATATTCCTACATATGACTTCAGATTGTACCAAGTTCATCACCATTTAGTCTTAGGTGAGAGGCTCCCAAGAAAGAAGTGAACCCGCACTGTGTTGTTGAAGAAAGAGGAGCATATTCTTCCATAAAATGCAAACACCAGTTTCCCAAATTTCAAACTTTATATGCTTACATACCTTAGGAGGCAAAGTATCATCCTCACTTAAGAAATATGCTAGTCCTCCTGTCATACCTGCTGCTACATTACGTCCCACCCTGCAAATTGCCAAAAAGGAAAATCAGTAACAAGCATTAGTTAATCAAAATTATGGAGCTAAATAATCACTTACTTTCCCAATGAAACAACACAACCGCCAGTCATGTATTCACAACAGTGGTCGCATGCCAGGGATTCACGCTTTTTTCATTGTCATCATGTCTCCATGTCAAGCTTCGCGCATAAACACCTGTGAAACAATCATCTGCATTTGCCTGCCAAAATAATATGACTTCATTCCAACTGCCTTCTTCTTCCCAACCTTCTTCTTTCCAACTGCCTTTTTTCTACAGCATTAAATTTGATCTATGGCTTTGGCACAGAGCTTTTAAAACTGGATATATAATGAAAGTTAACATGGTCTGAGTGCACAACCAATGACCATAGCTGCTGCATAAGAAGTATTATCATTTGGATACAATTGCAACAAAATGACCGAACTGTTCTTATAATAAAATGATATGTTACAGAATAAATAGGCAGCACCTGTACAAGTACATGTACATGCATGTACATGTCACACATATAGAATCAATAGTCTAACACTCCCCCTAAAACAATCTGTGGCACATTTTCATGTTCAGGTCATTCTCATTTAATATAACTTGCACCTGTGAAACAAGATACCTGCCAACTTCACCTGTGAAACAATCATCTGCATTTGCCTGCCAAAATAATATGAATGAATTACAAGAAATTGAAAAGCCAGAAATCACAACACGATCACTACAAACCTGAACTACTTTTGGATTTGGAATTCCTTGCAACTGTCTTAGACTTCACTGCAACTGCCTTCTTCTTCTCAACTACCTTTTTTCTAGCTACTACCTTCTTCCGCACAGCATTTAGAATGTCCTCTCTTCTTTCAAGTGTCTTCTTGCTTGTCTTGGAACTGCCAAGGGCTAATGTCTCGACCGGGTGGTGGCAAGGAATCCATGATATGCTCATGTGTCGCTAGAGGTAAATGGTACACATTATCTTCACCTAAATCAGCAAGTAACTCTACGCTTGAGATATTACGAGATGTGAATAGCAATTCACATCGGCATATGGCTTAACAAACTCGTATCTACCTTCGCCAATATACTTGTAGAACTTGCCGGTTAGAATGACCTCTTGTCTACTGAATTTTGATCCCCACTGATCCTTGAATGCTATTTCTACCATGTGCTTGGCTTCTGTGCATTTTACAATCCAAAATCAACATTCTCTGCATTGTTGGCTTCTGCATTAATGACAAAATTGTCTCCAACTTGTACAAGTTCTGCTTTCCACTGGTTATCTCCTTCATATTGCACATGAGTGACTGGTGTATCCTCCTGCATTATCTCAGGCTTCAATTCAGAATATGTATAACGTTTCAATCTCTTTACGTGCTTGCACCTATTCCATAATCCCATCCAAAGCCTAGTACAAAAGCAAGATAGAGGTCCAGGCCACCATGGTAGGTCTGTTTTGGCAGATTGGCCTGATGGTATGAATGTTTTTTGTGCCCTTCAAGGTGTCACAGTCATATGTCAATTCCCTGCACACCTCACCTAACTTTATGAGCCAAAATACCCTGTGCAGGACATTGATCACAATTAGTAAAACGTACACACATACAAGCATGTTTGTGAAGTCCTAGAATTTGATCATACCTAATGATTAAAGTGTCTTTGACACCTCTTTTCACTTGGAAATACCAAATCAAGAATTGTACAACATCCTCCGCATTCCTTAGAGGCGTGCCGTCCCTCTTTAACATTTCACTTGTAAGTATCCTCTTTATATGGCACCGGCAAAGACCGTCATGCTCTCCTTGCCATGGCAAGATGCAAAGAAATTCCACGAAATCTTTATTGCATTAGATTGATAAAATCTTCCTAAGTGATAGAAGGCTCGAGGACTTGAATTGCATTTAGCAACCATCGACCAAAATACATGATTTGAATAGCATATACCTTTTTCCTTCAAGTAGTTGGCATGCTTCTGGAGGCAGTGTTGTACGAATAAGCTATCATGCTTTCGATCATCTGATATGTAGAAGTGGGTCTCTTTCACCAACTTACGATCGCCAATTAGAAGGTTTGGAGTCTCGACTTTCTTTGCATGTCCGTAAAGTAATGTGCACTAGTATAGAACATTGATCATTCCTCCAATGCATTGTCTAGATTTCTGCTGAATTTTGAACGATAGTTTTCCATAAAGTCTATAAATGGATACAACAAGATTCTTTGGGAATGTTTGCAAACATTCCTTAAACCGGTCTGCTTTGCCACCTTGCCGTATAGTTATGGGGAATGAATTGTTTGATAACCGCCTCGATGCTCCATAAATTCATGTAATGTTTGTGCTCTTGTAAGCCAACTTCATAACATCCTTCGTGGTGACTCTTGGCTTCCCCTTTGCTTGTATCCTTTACATAGGTTTCTGTTGTCTGCAATATAAGAGCAAATTTGATGTCAACATATTACCTTGGAAAAACAACATTTACTCTTATTTATCCTAAACTTATCCCTGGCCATAATTTACTTGCCTACCCTATATGCATGTCTTATCCCTATGCAGGCCATAATTTACTTGGCTACCCGGTATGCATGTCTTATCCCTATCCCATGTAAGCAACACTTACAAAGAAAGAACCCCTATCAATACTTAAGCACATGCAACACTTACAAAGAAAGAACCCCATCAATACTTAGGCACATGCAACCTTATAAGATCAAATAACCTACACGAACTAGCTAAGCACTCTGCACACCTCCATAGCAACAAGATATTTAAACCACCACAAGATAAATTAAATCATCTCTTCATGGCTAATCTAAACCATATCAAATAAAACTCATAATCAAATTAATGTCAATCAATGCATGCAACTAATGGAATGCTAACCTTCTCGAAGTTCTTCCAATCAAGCTTAATTGACTTATGGCTTCTCTTTGGGACATCTTTGGAATGATTTCAGACCACAAACATTGCACTCCATGGTCAAACAAGTAGACTTATATCAATCATGGGTTTCATCCTTAGGACACACCATAGTTTTCCACATTTCACTTACACTATTGAAAGTATGATTGCTCATTTTGCACATATTGGGCCTGGACCACAGACATTACATTTGCATGTACACCTAGAACCATGGGTGTTAGAATCTCGTCTTAGCTTGTTGATTGCCTGCCTAACAAATTCCATTCTCATGTGGTATATGCAGCAACATGTTTCCCTCTCTTTAAGCCTTTTCACAAACTTGGGCTTCAAAGTCTCAAACAACCTGAGACCTATTTTCATCTCTGGATATTGATGCTTAAATTTCTTATACAATGTGACCTGAAATGTAATAAACAATATAAGATTGAGAGAAGCTTTCTATTGTGAAAACAAGGAAGCAATTACATACCTGACTCTCTTCCAAGTAATGAAGTGGTTTGCGAGGTTATACGGCTTAGCAATCTTATCACCGTTATTATTCCTTCTCAATTTCATAACCCGCCTTTTTATTTGGACAGACCCTAGTTTGAAATCCAAAAGTTGTATACCTTTTTAGCGATCTTCATCCGATAGCCGTCATCTGATTTCCTTTTGAACATAGACCACGGGCCTCCAAATTCATAAACTTTCTCTCTGTCCAATGCGGCATACACGCCTTTCTCCTCATGTTCAAAACCTTTGCAAAAATTTGTCCGGTTGGTAGATCCACCACGACCATCATCAAGGTGGATGCCCGTGCTTGATTGATGTCCCGTGTCCTAGCACGCGTTTATTAGCTTGAAGAGTCTCCTTCATATTCTCAACAACATGTTGATATACTTGTAATTTCTGTTTCCAATGATCCCAAACTCATGTAGGTGTTCGGCTGCCCGGATATGATTTCTTTTCTATCAATGGGGATGTATCTTCGGGCATACATTGTTGATGTGATCTACAATGTTTTTAGCATGCTTTTGTTTTACGCCTAGTGGTCACCTGTCCTTGGTCTTGTCTGCTTCTCGCTTCTTCGTAACTTTTCAAATTCCCTCTTCCTCTTTCTACGCAACTTTCTTTTAGCGGATAAAATCATACGCATGCGATATTAGGAGAAATGCAATTGCAAACTTTCTTGCACTCAACCAAGCATACCTCAGAATTTCCAGGAACCTTCTCATCAGAAATTGGAGATAAGACCACCTCAGACACTGCATTGATGGAATTTCGAAATTGCATGCCATTGCAACAATCTTCCTCTTCCTCCACGTTAAAATTTGGAATTCTATCTTGGATGTCAATTCCCAAACTGGAAGCAAGTTGTTCTGGATCCTGACCTCCAAATCGAGATGCAAATTCAGCAGCATAGCTTGCAACCAGATCCATACAATTCCTGAAATGAAAAAATGAAAAAACCAAGAATTGTCCATTTCGAAAGGGAGACGGTAGAATCGGGCAGAGCGGGAGAACTAGCCTCTGAAGTTGGATCGATGACATGGCCAACTAACTTCCTAAATTGGAGAGGATTTGAAGCTCTCTCCTGCGCGGGCTTTCCATGAGAAATATGAACAGCACGTCAAACCCTAGTTCTTGAAGGGCCAAAAATTTTCATGGGAAAGTACTAAGCACCCCCAAAGCACCAAATGTCGTGGACATAAAAAGTGTCCCCCAGGTACACGCTTTCACCCAAAGATATGTCTGCCAGACTTACAAATACAGAGGCAATAGATGCATGGTTCTCCCCGTTGATAAATTTAAACACAGTGATTGCTTTCTGATGAAAATATAGCTTCATCATTCTGCCCAAGACCTAGATATTCATCTCCAATGCTACAGTCTACTGAAGCCACATCTAAATGCCAAACCCAGTTATGTAAGCTCTGTTGATCCCTGTGCAAATGACCCAACCACCATTTCGATACCACAGCCTTGACTCGAAGACCTGAATCTATGCATAGCGGCCAAGTTCTGGCCATATTCTTTATCAGACCTTATGGCAGACATTGCCCAGGCTACACGAAATTTGGCGGAGCTATTTGAGAATAGCATCGGATGAGACTGATTCTTCGGCTGGAGAAGTAATTGAAGAGCAAAAGATTGAGAAAAGATGCCCAGAAAGAAAAATCCGCTGCCCAGTCTGATGCTTCCGGTGAAAATAGAGGATTCTTTGTGCATCAGTCCATGCAGAGGAAGCACGTTTTTCTTTCTTCACTGCGAAAGGCGATTCTTCTGCTCTTTGGAGCCGAAAACAATTGAGAGAATATGATCTTTGTCTGAGGGTCCTAAAAGAGGCAATGAAAAAAGGATGGAAGGTAGATTAACTCCGGCGATCAAAGGGGGGAAAACATACTATTTTTGGGGCAAAACAGAGCATCTCGCAGCAAAAACAGGGGATTTGAGTACAGAAATAAGGGATTTTTGTGCCCAAACAGGTTGAATCCGTCAATCCATTTGCATGAAGCAGGCGAAGCCCAACTCATCGATGGAACCATCTGTGATGACAAATCTGGCGATGTAGGAGAATTTTCTTGGACACAGGCGGGGATTGCTTGGCCGTTGAACAGGGCCGGAACTGAACAGGGCCGGATTGCTTTCAGAGCAAGAAAGAAATGGACGTCATTTAATTTTCATTTGGTTTTTTTTTTTTTTTTATATAGGGCAAGAATGCAAAATTAGGAAAATGTTCCCCGAAATTTTTTTTTGACAATTAGCACACATGCAATGGAGCATCATGGAATCTTTGAAGAATAGAATCAAAGTGAATGACTTATATATGGTTTGATAAGGACATGTGGCATGTTATGGTTCGATGGGGCAAAGATCTGTTATAATCTGTTATAAGAATAGATCGAACAGACCTGTAACAGGCGGAAGAGTCGGATCTGCAAGTCGTGGTTGTTGGGCTTCGATTGGAATCAGATCAAGGGCCAGGTGGGTCGGATTTGGTTGAAAGAGACTAAGGTTAACTCCAATGGTTAAGCTATAATGCAACACTCACATGGACGAACGGAATTGCAGCTGCGGCAACCATGCAGCTGCAACCAATCTGGCTTATTCCCCGTTGTATTCACATGATTATATCCCTAAAATCAATCCGGTTTTGCACGTGACGTCTGAGAAAAAATAGCAACTAACTAGGAAAGACTGGCCGCCAAATTAGGAGCGACCGGAAAAGAACGTTCTCCGAATTTTTACGGAGAGAATGGGACCGGATTTTTGCACAAGTTTACAGAATTTTGCACGATTACACAGAATTGGACCGGATTTTTGTACAAGATTTTTGCACAAGTTTTGCACAAATTCTCTGCATTACAGAATTTAACCGGATTTAGAGCTAATCCTTGGCACGTTCATGGCATGCATGCTATGGTTCGATGGGGCAAATATCATTATAAGACAGTCGAGGACGCACTGTAACATGCCAAGAGTCGATCACGCAAAGTAAATGGGCTGTTGCCTTCGATTGGAATCAGGTCAAGGGCCAGGTGGGTCGGATTTGGTTGAAAGAGACTAAGGTTAACTCCAGTGGTTGAGCTATTAAGCTTGGAGGACGAATTAGTCAGAGGAAAATGGGAATTGGGTCTTGAAAGAAGAATCGATTCTGTAGCTATGAATACGTGTTTGGATTGAGACGTGGCAGAAGCACTCGGTTTGGCAGAACGATTCTGCTGGTGTAGCCACAGAAAAGGCGAGGCCTTCCTATGGTAGAACTGAGTTTCTATGCAGGTGGTCAGATAACCGCTCAGGGAAAACTTGCTGGGAGAATCCGATCACCAGTGGTGTGAGAAACACCGGGGTGTTGTAACATCGGCTCGGAGCAGCACCGCATTGATCAACGAGGAGGATCTGGGATCCGTATACAAGAACGGCCATCTACCTTCCATTCCGGCATGGAAGCAATGCCGGCGCGAAGCGCGGAGGCATTGCTGACATGCCGGAATGCAAGGTAGATGGCCGTTATTGAAACGTAAATTTGTTCAGAATGCTGGATAAATCGATCGGAATGGTGAGTAAATTGCTGGAATGCAGGGTAAATCTTCTTCGATGCTGTTTGCTGCCGCTAAGAAACGCAGCCGCCACATTCAGGGTTTGAATGTTCGCCACGTGGCAGTCACAGATTGGAGAACAAAGCAGAATTGAACCTAACCTGTTTTTACGTGGTGTGGGCGGACAGTTGATTGGTGCATCCCAAGCGGGGCAAAATTTGGGCATTGAATTTTGTTGTTCAGTGGTATCAGAGCCAAAGTTTGATGCTGTGTTGGAGGCTATGAAGAGCAGAATGAAGAGAGTTCTTTAGAGCAATTTCTGGAGCTTCCACGAAGTGCAACGACATGGCTTGAGAATTGTTCTTCAGGCTCATGGGGAGCCGAGAAGCCAATTCGAAATTGCTGCAGCAGTCTCTGAGCAAGCATGGCTTGTTAAATCAGGTCTGGGACCTGGAGGATTTTGCAAAACAGCTCGGTTTGAGCTGAAAATTTACGAGCAGGAGCGTTTGGGGCCGAGATGCTTACCTGCCAAATTTTGTGGCTATCGGAGTACGTAGCAGACCAGAATGATTGATTCTGGCTGAATCACGATTTCGTAATTCTGATTTTTGATTTTGTGATTTTCTTTGGTGAAAGGTAACCAGGACCTGTTATCAACCATTAAAGGGGGTTTTAATGGTTTATTACTTAGCTTAGTTAATATTTATTATTAATGATTTTAGCTAATGTTGGTACTATTTGAACTAGTAATTAACAAAGGGGCATTTGTCGGCAGTATCAAGTACTGCATTCTTGCAAACTGGGTTTGCTATAAAATGAGTGGTCACTCTAAAGTATTAGACGTGCTGATAAAAGCACTTTATAGGATTTTGGAAATCCAGTTGTAATTCTTGCGTAGGGTTTTATCTGAATATACCTTGCATTTCAAACCATTTGGGAAGTGGAAAAGCGTGAACTTAAAAGTGTTTCAATATACGAGTTAGTTCAAAATTCTGCTCATCTTCAATGGAAGATAGCGTCTATTGAACAACAAGTCCATAATTTGGTAATTGAGGATTTTTGTCAATTATCGGGACAAAATGAACAAGGAATTATCAAGAATAATTCTGTCCAGGTTCCAGCTAAAGGAGTCGTTCAATGTTGGAACGAGCTCGTTGCATATCATCAGTTGCAAGAACTGCAACAAACTGGGGATTTAAGGGCATATGAGCAAGAACTTCGGAAGTTACTTGCTAGTGTCCAGCCCATGGACGATGAAATGCAGGTTGCATATTTTGTGCATGGTATACAAGATACTGCACTTAAGATGAAGCTTAAAAGGTTGCATCCAAAGGATTTGGATACTGCAATATTCTATGTTTTGCAGGACAAACCTTGTTTAAGCTGTGAAAAGAGGGGACATACTGTTTGGGATTGCCAAATCTTTCCAGTAAAAGTTGACCAATCTTGTTAGATTAGGTTGGTAGAAGCTCTTTAACTCGTCTCATGTGCACGAAAATTGTGTGAATGAATAAAAATTTACTTGTTGGTACAAGTAGTTTTTTGGGTTTCGAGCAAATTTTGTGAATTTTTCTCTCGTATGGGGATTAGTCAATGCGACTATGTCAAATACGAACGGGAATTTTATAATTGGTATAAATATTTGTTAAGGGTTTTTGATAAACTTTCAAACAAATGGGTACTCGATAAAGCCTTTATTGTTGGAAACCATAAACGCTGGGGTGCTAAGTAATGCATAGTGCACATAGTGCAAATGGGATTAACTCCCTAGCAGATTAATTGTGATTAACTGCTTAAATGACAGGGTCATTATAGGAACTTAGTTTTTAACCATGTGATACTAAGTGACAATGTCATTTTAGTGGATGCTTGTATGAACTAAGGAAGCAAATTAATCCAGTGAAATTTAAACATCTGGGACAAGTCCTAACTCGTTTCAAAGTAGACCACACTTAGAGATGTTATTAGTCCTAAGTTCAAATAGCAATCTGGGATTCTTCAAGCAAACTTAGCACCAGGTTAAGAGATAAGTTCTCTGATTAGGCCCTAGACTAAATTTTGGAAATTCACCTAGGGGCTATAATCATATTGAAGTAATCAACTTGGATTAAGAAACAAGATTTCTCAATAAGTCAATTTTCTTTGAAATACATTAATTTTATGGTGCAGAAATCAAGAAATTTTGTTTCTGAATGATAGCTAGCTATCAAGGGGATGGCACATAATTGCCCAGATCTAGTAGTAGGATTACTACTCCCACATAGAACCGCTTAGCCACATTAGGGCTTATGGTACATTCCATCTATTACTGGTCACAAACCGGGGAGAAGCATGACAGGTATTGTCATACTTCGGGGTTTCAAGGTAATGCATTTCAAAATTAAGATTTTGTTTGTATGTTTCAATTTAAATGCTTTGATTCACTCTAACAATTTCATTAAATTACTTTATTTGACATTGGTTAAAAAATCTCTACATACCTTGTTGTAGGCAAGGAAAGTTCTGAGTCAAATTCTGGATGAGAATTGACGCTGTTATTTTAGGATTATACAATATGTATACCCTAAGACACTTACACCAGTGTATTCAATCCAAATTTTGGATCAAAAATACGCGCTGATTACTTGAGTCGGGCTTGAGTAATTGCGATAGTACTACTTTTAGAAAGTAATACGTATGGAAAATCTATTGAATTATGTGCAGACAAAAAGGACTCATCCGAATCGGCTCTTGCAACACATAATTCATCGTTAGGAAACGATAATGTTCCTAACAATTGTACTTCAATAATTATTCCGGCCACAAGGAATTACTTCTCTCGAACATTTGGGGGTCATGATGCAAGGACGGGCAAGTTAAAGATAAGTTCGAGGGTTGAAAAATTTTCTTGACGTAGTTGCCTAGTGCTGGAACCATGTGAGTTCAATGGAATTCAAAACTTCATATGGATCTCTTGATGAGAGTTCAATAGAATCAATGGGAAACTTTAGACAAGGTCAAAACTATAACATTTGTAGTTCAATTTGAATGGAGAGTGCTATTCTTGACAAGGTCAAGTAGTTGTAGCATTAGTAGTTCAAATTGAGTTGTAATTGTTTGGATAAGGCAAGCATAGTGATTGTGCTTGTGAAAAGATAGTCGTAAGAGGGGCAGGGTTATGTGTAACCGTATGAACCTCTAGTGGGCATTCATATGTGGAAAGCATAACTGTATCACCTGGCATGTGATAGGATTTATGAGTAAGGTGTAGTATAACCATGACAAATTGTATGCTTGACTAGTGGCGTGAGCCTTAATACAAGGTGTACACATGGGTAAGATACCTTAGTTATTGAGGTATGAATAAAGCATAAATTGTTTTCTTATGATGCAATGATCTTTCCAGATCAGCAATGCATATTGAAAAGATCAATTGGGGTTTGATAACTATGACTGAGTATTGGTTTATCGAATAAGGTCGTAGTTCTCTTGGAAAAAAGGAAAATCTACATACCGATAAGCCATGATATTTGGAATTTAATATTGCACAAGAAACATGGTACCTTACGAGTTTAGCACGTAAGAGGTAAAGGTGTTATCTTGCCGATGTAATGCGTTGAGTTACGAGTCAAAGTTGGACTTTGACGATGCCGTAATTGGTGTATTAGACTATCTAAGTTGACAATAGTCAATATTGTTGATGTTATTAGCACTCGTTGCTATAACATGAGTGCAATAGAACCAAGGTCTAGTTGAGATCTTAGGACTCATGTCCAAAGACTTTGAATATCTGGAAGTGATTTCAATTAATCTATTGCATGATAGAGGTGCAATACTGCATGAGTGCAAACATGGTTTGCGAAAAGTCAAGTAAGGCTAGGAGCTATGCAATTAAGCATAGAGGCAAAGGTACATTAGGACGAGGGTGAATATGCCATTCAAAGGGATTGTATATCCTTTAGCTCTAAGGGTGGATATTTGATGACCCTTAATGGGAGAACTTACTCTATGATATGCTGGATCTTCTAAAGTGGAAAAGGCTGGATAACAGCATAGGAGTTGGACTTACTATAGGACTTGAGGATCCATCCTGTTAGAAGCTAATCGAGGCGTGTTATACTCAAGAGGGATAACGTGGTTAGTCCTGAGAGTATACCATTGTCTTAACCTCCTCTGTAATGCTACACTCGGCAACTGTGCGTTGGGGATATTTTAATATATCGGATCTTGTGGCGAGATCGGTCTTCTAAGGACGCCACACTGGGAGATGGCGGAAATTGTGCAGTAGTTTCCTCAATTAGTTGGTCAACCTTGAGGACAAGGTCCTTTGGGGAGGGGAGGAATGTTACAGGTGCTTTCAAGGGCATTGCCGGAATCGGGCCTTTGACAGACGTCTATGAGCATGGGAGTACCCTCAGCTAGGTCACATGATGACTGGGATGACTGGCGGGCCATATGTCTGTAATCGGTCTATGGTGACGTAATATAAGAGTAACAGAATTTAGTGCTAAGGGTTAGTACTAAAGGAAATCGTTAGTACGGGATTGGTGCTAACGTCAGAGTATTGCTAGGGACCGATATCGGTCACTAGGGGCACTAATATTAGTTAATAATATTAGTTGCCGAAGCAGAGCATGTGATACCAATGGTTCCCGATAGTCACGTAACGTTTATATTAATATTTATATTAATATGTAGCTAATGTTGCAAGTTAATGTTAGTGATACTAATGTTAGTTACTAGCATTGGGGGTGTAAATGTATTAATATGAAGTAATGAAAGTTAGCAAGGTTAAAATACTAATATTATAAAGACACGTGGCATGCTATGGTTCGATGGGGCAAATATCTGTTATAAGAACAGATCGAGCAGACCTGTAACATGCCGAAGAGTCAGATCTGCAAGTCGTGGCTGTTGGGCTTCGATTGGAATCAGATCAAGGGCCAGGTGGGTCGGATTTGGTTGAAAGAGACTAAGGTTAACTCCAGTGGTTAAGCTATTAAGCTTGGAGGACGAATTAGTCAGAGGAAAATGGGAATTGGGTCTTGAAAGAAGAATCGATTCGGTAGCTATGAATACGTGTTTGGATTGAGACATGGCAGAAGCACTCAGTTTGGCAGAACGATTCTGCTGGTGTAGCCATAGAAAAGGCGAGGCCTTCCTGTGGTAGAACTGAGTTTCTGTGCAGGTGGTCAGATAACCGCTCAGGGGAAAACTTGCTGAGAGAATCCGATCACCGGTGGTGTGAGAAACACCGGGATGTTGTAACATCGGTTGGGAGCAGTACCACATTGATCAACGAGGGGGATCCATGGTGTGGGCGGCAGTTGATTGGTGCACCCCAAGCGGGGCAAAATTTGGGCATTGAATTTTGCCATAACAAAACTCCAATACAAAGGAAAACATATAATCCAATCTAAATGGGCCAATTTGAACAATGCTAGGACACCACAACTCTTGCTCAAGTTGCTCCTACCCAATATGTGTGGGCATGAAAAACTTAGTCAGTGTAATTGATGCTAGTAAATGTTGAGATATGATGAGGACTTCCAAATGCAAGACTGTGCATTATTGAAAGAGATGATACCACTTGATAATCATCTTGCTTTCCTTAACACACTGCCCCTCAAGTTTATAGTGATCTAACGGTTTAGATCAATCTTGATCAGTGTGTTAATGGAGCTATAACACATTGCTACTCCATAACACCCTAGGGTGTTATCAAATGGACGGATCCAGATCGATTTTGATGGTGATCGGATGGCCAAAACTCTTGAGGCGGTGTGTTAAGGGCGATAACGCTCTTTTGGGCTCTGTATTATCACGTGGGCATAATCTCGTTGTTATTTCTCATCTTCATAAGACGTATGGGGGGATGCCTACCGGGTGCACTTTCCGGTGTGAACGGTGGGGTCCCGCGACCGGTGGCAGCCGGGAGCGGGTCACCGGTCGCACTGGAAAGTGCGACCGGTGGCCATCCCCCCACAACATGGAAATGGAGAGCGTTTTTGTTTTTTGCAATTTTTTAGGTGCAGGTCTGGCGATGGCGATGGGTGGCTATGGCGCTCAGTAGCCCCTTCCGCTCGATGGCTATGGCCATCTCATCTGCTTGTTCTTCTTCACTTCTGGCTTCATAAACACAGCCTGCTCTCTATACAGCGAGCCTGGTATGCTATATCAGCTGGGTTAGTATTTAGACAAAGAGACAAGCTTAAAATGAGGCGCTGGACAACATGCTCACTGGTAACACCGATTAGGAGGCAATAGCTTGCAATAGGTCGCGATTCTCGAGTTCTTGGCGGTTTATGCTTCAAATCCTCCTAATCCGCTTATGTTTTCGTTGTTTTTAGCTTAAAATTTCGTAATATTTGTAATTATTTGGTTTCTGGAGGTTCTTGGCGACAAAGGAGAGTGAGCACACATGATTAGGCCTCTTTCTTGAAGAAAAATATGGTCTGCTCTGTATTATTGATTTTCCTGTTCATTCTTGTGAGTTATTACCTACTTTATTCCCGTTTTTCTTAGTTTGGAGCTTCGTTTTGATGGAGCTAAGGAGACGGTGAAGGATAGGGAAGAAAGGGGATTTCATCAGGTACCTCTGCCGCTATCGCTTCTGAATGCTCTTTATTTTCTTTTTCCTTTTTTTGCATGTTTGGCCTCTTATATCTCATCGGATGCTTCTGCCACTCTGTCTTCAACAAAAGGAATAAGTTAGAGATCTTGTTTGTCTTTTCTTGAAGATTTTTAACTTTGAATGGCTACAGGAAGGTGAGCATTTGCATGATCCGGCAGAAAACTGGCTTTAACAGGGATAAATATACGCCTTGTTCTTGCATCAACATTTTGCAGATTTTTGCCATGAAATTCTTGGATTTGTGGGTTCAAATCCCACAGAAGTTTTGACCTGGAGTAACCAAATCATTTTTTATAGTCACAGAATTGGCGTCCCTTTTTCCATTCCGGAGTGTAGGGATGTGCCACGTGGCATCACATTGTTCATCTTCCGATAAAAAACGCGACCCATTTTCCATGTTATAATCTTAGAGGCTTGCGTGCACTTTCATAACCACAGGTAGATTTCTTCGCTCTCCACAAGCCAGAAACTATTAATGCAAAACCTTAGTAGAGCTAATTGATGTGCAGTAGTTATCTACACATATATAACTCAGTTTCATATTTTGATTTTCTGTTTTTGTCGCACAGAATATTTCTGCGCCGCAATCCAATTTGCCCTTTAGGTGCCACGTTTTATTGCTTCGCCATTTTTTGCCCTATCGTCGGATTTGGGGAAGCCTCAACGGCAGAGAGAACCATCAATGGCAAGGATTTCGGATGCAACCTTGGAATGCAAACTCTGAAATTTGGTAAGCAATGAATTAGGCCGCTTTCAAGCTGCGATTCGGCCAGATTCTACTGTGCATTTCGGTAATCTCTTCGACTTTGTTCTTTTGTGCTTAGAAATTTAGGTTAGAAAGCCTTTGGATTGAGAATAAATGCAGATCAATCAGACCTAATCGGGGCCGCAGTTCTTGCCTGCTCTCTGTCATGATCGATCAGCAGACCTAATCCCGCCCATTTTTCTTCTCCTCTTCTAACTAACCCAATTGAAGAAACGGAACCGCCTCCTGCGCCATGGCTATGGAGCCGTGAATCCCCTCCCACATAAGCTACAAAGCTCCTCTTCCTTCTCTTAAATCCCTCTGATCTGCCGAATATGAAAAAGTCCAATTGCTTTTTTTTTGCTGTCGCCTCAGGAATTCGGGCTTCGGGCAGGGAATTTCCACAGAAAATTTCTTGAACCCCAGTGGCGTTGGTGAAGCTCCATAGCTCTATCCTAGCTGTGCAAACCATAGCTGATCCCTCTCTTCCTTCAGCCATAGCCGATGGCTCTCTTCCTTAAGCGGAAGAAGACTTCAGAGATGGAATGGAAGCTGCAAATGCCCATTTGCTGGCTGTAACAGCCTCGCAGGGGTGGTTCACCCCTTCATCGCTGCCTTTCTTTCTGTCGCACATCAGGGGTTTCGGTTTGGCATCAGGGGTCTCAGGTAAGATCTCCCTTTTCTTCTTAATCTCCAGATGTTTCATAGAGTTTTCTTGAGCTTTACAGAGTTTGCATTAGTAACCAAGAAGTATGCTTTAAGTAACTGGAAGATTTTTAGAGAATGCATCGCTAAAGAACGGATTCTTATGAGCGGAACTATTTTATCTACACATTCAAAGCAAATCAACACGGGTACATGTTTTGAGGTAGATACACATGCACATGCACATGTAATTACATAAGCACAAGTCTGCATACGTTTTCAGGTAGCTACAATGCTGGAAAGGGTTTCTGACTGGGGTCTCTTTCTTCTAGCCGCTTCTAACTTCTGGGAAAATGTTCATAAGGTATGGATGATTATAGTTAAAATTAAATTGCTTTTTCTCTGCAACAAATATTGGAATTCTGCAGAATCAGTGATGGAATCTTCATGCACCTGACCTAAGAACATCTTATTTGAATGTGCAGTGACAGGTTCCATATTAAAGACTGATTGTATGCCTTTCAAGGCAAGCATGTAATGAATGACAACACGATTCTGTTAGTTAACTAGAATCACTCTCTTGCACTGCTTAGTAGAGGAGGTTCAGAGAACTCTTTATTTTTTCTAAGGTCTCCAGTGTCCTCCTCTAGATTCTTGAAAGTAATCTATTTGGTAATTTGTCATCTGTTTTGTTATGCAGCAGCATGTGACTTGTGTGGACGGCAGGTAGAGACAGGATAGATTTTGTCACTTAACCTTTTATCTTTTCATGTCACGCGGAGCTTGATGCTGCCAAGAAACCTTTACCATTTTCTACAAAATCTTCTTGTGCTGTAAAATAAAATATGCTAGTCCAGATCAGAGGAGTTTGTTGGTTGATCAAACCCATGGAAAGGTTATGAGGTTACAGGCATTAATGTAGTGTTTTGGAGTAGCATGGTTATATGGTTGTATGTGTCCTGTTAAGGTGGGAGTTGGAACAGTGCGTGCTACAAAGGATGAAAACTGGTTTGTAACTGAGATATTTTTTGGCTTGTGTTGGTGAAAATATAACGGCCTAACGTTGTTACAAAGTTGTAAGACGTGGCAAAACGGTTGCCACAATTTCCAGAAGGTTTAGCCGAGGATCACGAAAGTGGCTTAAGGTTAGGGATTTAGAAATTGGAATAGGGAGTTTGATTTTGGGTAAGCCTCTTTTAGCTGCTTCTCTACTGGCATCGCCCACTAATCAAGATGTTGCAAGTTTATATGTATATGTCATTTTAATTATATTCAAAAGTCATTATCTATACGGAACATTAAAATTTGAATATGTTTAAGATTAGGCTACATAAGAAAGGTACATCCATTATGTCTTACTTTAGACTTATCTGGTCAATTTGGGAAGAATATAGACTAGATAAGTGCCAACAATTAATGAAATAGTGCTAGTGTTGTTGCTCATCTCTTAAAGTAAATTTGAATCTTTTTTCAGATATAAATTGTTCAAAAGACTCATGATTAAAAAATGGCGAGGAAGACAATGGCATATGTTGCAGAAGAAATAAGTCACAACTGAAGAAGATTATGCTAGCAGTTATAAAGGGAAATCCACTTGATTTGTGTAACAAGTTGAACCAGAGTATAGGAGTCCGGAAAAGAGACGTGATTGCATAGCTAGCAGGCACAATCCCTCAGATGACAGAGGTTTAAGGAAGAGAAATGTTCGCGGCGGCCTTGGCCGCCGCGATAAATTTCTTGTAGAGCTAATTGATCTGCAGCAGTTCCTGAAAATACATAATTAGGTGTACACCAGCCCATTGAATACTTGAATGTTGCAACACAATTTTGTGTATGTTTTATCAGATAATTGGCACATTGATCCCTGCCATTGCTCCAAATTGATGCTTTAAATTGAAAAGTTTAGAGGGCTCCCTTCGTGGGAAGGAAAGGGAAAAAAGAGCAACGCTTTACAATGGCAAACACTCTTATGTTGCTGGCAAAACGTCCCCCCTTCATGCCCACATGAAGGCCTCTTCAAGTGCCAAGTGTTAGCAAATGCAGAATAAAGTAAGACCATGCATTTCCATTTTTCTTGCTGCATTGAAAGAATGCCGTAGTTCAGGACAAGTATACACAGGTATGAGAATTCATGCTACTATTATTGATAGTGGGAATGATACAAGCATTATTCTAGCAAGTGCAATTGTGCACATGTATTTGAAATGTGGTAATAGGTTAGATGCTCATGCAGTCTTTGACAGAATTCCAAATCGTGATACAGTATCCTGGAGTGTTATGATATTTGGGTATGTAGATAGTGGTCAGTGTGAGTTGGCTCTGACATTATTTGCACACATGCAAGAGGAAGGTTTTTCTCCAAATGATCGGACATATGTCGCCGCACTGAAAGCATGTGCTGGCTGTGCAGCAAAAGAAGAGAGCAAACATGTTGAAGGTGAACTTCTGAAAGTAAAAATGCTCAAACAGGGCATGGCTATCCACTCTCAGCTTGAAAAGAGAAGGCATGACTCAGACATTTTTGTGGCAAACACCCTGGTGGATATGTATGCCAAATGTGGGAGCATGTCACATGCTCGTGAGATCTTTGACATGAGGCTACATCATAGTGTGGTGTCATGGAATGCTATGATATCAGGATATGCAGATAACAGGGAGGGTGAATTAGCTATGCAAATGTTTGTCTGTATGCAAGATGAAGGTTTGATGCCAAATGCTCGAACATATGTTGCTGCCCTGAAAGCATGCACTGCTTGTGTAGGAAATGAGAAGTGTAAAGAAGGTGACGGGAAGCTCCTGAAAGTAAACTATTTAGAGGTGGTCATAGCCACCCATTCTCAGCTTGCAAAGGGCTTATTGTAAAGGCTAATACTCCAATAGCCTTTCCAATCCATGACTCCTACTTGGGATTTAGCAGTCACCAATTTAGGCCCAGAAAGAATCTTTGTGAGCATATGAGCTTGCTGTAATTTTGTCGGTACATGGACACATTTATCTCCCCCTTTTCCACCTCATCTCGTATGAAATGATGGCGTATCTCAATATGTTTAGTTCGGGAGTGATGAACTGGATTTTTGGTCATCGCTACTCCACTTTTGTTATCGCAGTATAATGTGGTGGCACCTGTTGATAAACTTTCTAATTTCTTAAGCATTCTGCGTAACCAAATTATTTCTGATGCCGCCATAGATACTGCCACATATTCTGCTTCCGCGCTAGATTGGGCAACACACTCTTGCTTCTTGCTTGCCCATGATATTGCAGCATTTCCAAGTTTACATATATATCCAGAAGTAGACTTCCTGTCATCAACATCTCCTCCCCAATCTGCATCTGCATATCCAATCCACTTGTTTTCTGCAGTTTTCATAGTTCCTTTCAAATACCTGAGCACTCTCTTTGCCGTCAACCAATGTTGTACCCCCGGATTATTATTATGCCTGCTAAGTAAATTGACTGCATAGATGATGTCTGGCCCGGTACAATTTGCAATATAAAGCAAGCACCCCAATCAAAGACCTATATGTCTAGCTTCCATTTCCTTCGCCTTTTCAGGTGTTTTTGGACGCATTTCCTTATAAATCCTTACCCCTGATGCCATCGGTGTTTTCGCTAGATTACAATCAAGCATTCTGAATTTAGCCAAAACTCCTTTGATGTTTTGTTCTTGTGTAAGGTAAAGGACTCCCTAGGTTCTATACGTACAAAATTCAAATTCCTGACGTATAAAGTCAAAAAATACGTATTTTTTAATAAAATATGTATTTAACGTATTTAAACCTCAACAGACGCTGAAAAGCTTCGTGAAAGCGCACGCGGAAAGTTTTTTCGCGTCGCCGAAACAATGAAAACCACAGACGTTGAACGCCAAAAACCTTCAGATCGCTGCGACGCGAAAGTATTTTCGCGTGAATCCGTGTACGTGATTTTTTTTTTTTTTTTTTTTTTGTTGCTCGCGTTCGCGCGGTTTTTTCATCGTTTTTACTGACGCGAAAAATTTTCGCGTACACTTTCACGTTGTTTTCGCGTACGCGAAAATCTTCTGACACTGGAATTTTTTTTTGCCGTATTTTTTACGTTTTATACGGCAAATATGTGCCGTATCATACAATTCATACGTATTCCATATAAAACGTACAACGTATTGAACCTATCCCTGCTCCCTCTTCTCTGTTTCTTCGAACTTCCATTCCCAGCAACTTCTCAAAATCTCCCAAGTCTGTCATCTAGCATATTTTTGTCATTGCTCACAATGACACAATCATCTACATAGAGGGCCATAATTAAGCATTTAATCCCATCCTTTTTCATGTATAGATTCCCTTCAGTTTTTAATTCTATAAACCCAGTAGAAATCAAGAACCTGTTCATACACAAGTACCACTGTCTAGTTGCTTGTCTAAGCCCGTAAATTGCCTTCTTCAACTTGCACACTACTTCATTACCTTGCTCATATCCCTCTAAATCCCGTCTTAACATCCATATGATTTATTTCCATGTCATTCTGTACTGCAATTGCAATGAGTGCTCTTAGACTGGTTATTTTGACTATAGAAGAAAAAGTATCTTTGTAATCCATGCCTTCTTCATGGGTATATCCTTTTGCAACTAAACGTGCTTTATACCGCTCTATTGATCCATCCGCCCTTCTTTTGATTTTAAAGATCCATTTACTTCCCACAACTTTCTTATCCTTTGGCCGAGGCACAAGTTCATATGTACCTGTCCTCTTAAATGAATCTAATTCATTCTGCATAGCTTCTTTCTATTTGTCTGCATCCTGCCCTATCATTGCTTGCCCCACTGTCTCTGGTTCCACTATACAAGATAGAATCTTTGGTTTTCGTGGTCTTGTTGTTTTTCCACTTTCTTCTCTTCTGTACATTCCTGTATCAAATGGCACCTTAGCTTTTAGACGTTCTGCATCAGTTCGCCGGACTCGTCCTGCTGTTTTGCTACTTCCTTCTCCTACTTGGTGTCCAATTTTTGGTGCACTATCGACCTCAACTGCCTCATGCACTCCCTCTGGTTCAAGTTCCGGTTCATGAGGAGCACTATCGATCTCTATGACATGCACCTCATCCGGTCTACTGTCAGTCTCAACATCTATAATATCAGGTTCTATGACTTCATCAGTTTCTGATTCTATGTTTGCTTCATCAAACTTAGAAGATGAAGCCGTTGTTTCTTCCTCATTACTTTCTGGTCCAAGTTCTAGCTCTTCTGTCGGTATCCATTCCTTATATTAGCTTCATGCTGGTCTAGAATTTTTCTATCTCTATACAGTACACTCTCATTAAATACTACATCTCTGCTCACATACACTTTGCGCGTGATTGGATTATACAATCTATATCCATTCGTCTCTTGATCATAACCTACTAAAAATGTGCACACACTGCGGTCATCTAGTTTCCTTCTTAATTCTTCTGGTACCAATATATAGGCGAGACATCCATAGACTTTAAACTGTCGCACAGACTGTCTTCTCCCTGTCCAAAATTCTTCTGGTACTCCAATTTTTACTGCAATTGTGGGCAACCTATTCTGGATATAACAAGCTGTTGCAACCGCTTCTCCCCATAAATTGTTCGGTAACCCTGCATGCTTAAGCATGGATCTGGCCGCATCCATAATGGTGCGATTTTTGCGCTCTGCTGCTCCATTTTGTTGCGGCGTATATCTGCAAGTATATTCTCTTCGTATTCCTCGCATCTGGCAATACTTGTTAAATTTTGACGATCTATACTCTCCACCAAGGTCAGACCTTAACTCGCAATGATGTCTCCCTTTCTACTTCGGCAACATACAACCTAAAGGCATTAAACACTTGGTCCTTGGTTCTCAAAAAATAACACTTTGTGCGTCTACTGAAATCGTCTATAAATGTGTTGAAATAAGACTTAGCGCCACGACTTTCAACTTGCATAGGCCCACAAACGTCTGAATGCACTAATTCAAGCAATCCATGCGCTCTTCTTCCTTTATTTCTAAAAGCGAATCTATACTGTTTACCTAACATGCACGCTTCACAAACATCATCAATCTCAGTATTTTCAAAATGTAACTCATCCAAAAGATTATCCCTTTTAGCAATCTTGATATTATTGTAATTTACATGACCCAGCCTCCCAAAGCTTTATGCTATCAAGGGGAGATACTTCATTGATAGTATCTTTGATTGTCTCAATGTCTAATTCAAACAAATTCCCTCTTCTTTGAGCTTCAAATAGTTTAATACCTCCTTTAATAAACTTGCATCCATATTTGTGAAAGAACAAATCAAACCCATTATCTACCAAATTCGCAACAGAAATAAAATTAAATAGCATCCCTGGGGCATATAATGTATTTGGCAAACTCAAAACATTCTTTCCATTAACTATGATCTGCAAATCCCCTTTGCCATGCACCTTCTACATTGCTCCATTGTGTTGCCATGTTATGGCAGCATAGAAGAGCAAGACACAATGTTATTTACTCATGCTCACACTTGGATTTGAACACAGATATACAAGCACAATTCACTTGAGGAAAATGCATCTTTGCACATTATGAAGTGGAGACTTGAAGACCGAGGTGAAGACATTCAACAAAGATCACACAAGCATGCTAAGGAAGTTGATTCAAGCAACACAATTTTGAAGATTTGAAGACCCCTTGAACTCTTCTTGGTATGTGATGTTTCCTTTTGAGTTCTTGGCATGACTATATCCCATGATCTCCATCTCAAGCCTTCCACATCCTTTGCCATGAAAACATGCCTATGTGACCTCAAGTTCCATGCTTAGCTTTCATTACCTAAAGCAAATTGTCCTAGAAGATTTTTTCTAGTCAAAACTTCTCTTTCACATGCCATTCACACTATACACAATTACCATACCATCACCATCTTGTTAAAGCACAAATTTCCATTTGATTTCATGCCATTGGTCAAGGTTCTCTCTCTAGAAGTCAAATGGAGAAAGAAAGTGAAAAATTCCTAAAGGAAGCAACGAAAGTCAAACTTTGCCTAAAGAATGCAAATTATATACATTAGTATTGAAATTGATCCAAGTCATCACTAAAAAATGGCCAAGTCATCATACACATCATCTTCATTGCCATGTCACATCACACACGTGTCACCCCATTGAGAATTACATTCTTTGCGAAAATTCTTCAATTTAAGTTGTTTAAGTTGATAAGGGTGATATATCATCTTGCCACATCTTCGCCAACACCTCCACATCATCGTCCACGTGTTGCACACATCATCTCCACCTCATCTCATGTTTTGACTAGAAAAATAGTTGTTTGACATCTCATCATCCATTTTGCCATGTCGTCTTCTTCTTGCCAACTCATCTTGCCACCTCACTATTTCCATACCTTCCTTAAACCAAAAAATGAAAGATCTCTTTTTGCAAAGAAGATATCACCACCATGAAAAGCATCAAAAAAGATTCTTTTTGCAAAAAAGAATTTTCAAAAATGTGTTCATTTGGGCCTTCATTTTTGATTTCTTGAGAAATGTGCCAGGCTATATATTGCAAAAAAAATTTCTATCTATCCCCCCTCCCCTCCCCCCCTTCTTCCTCCTTCCTCTCCCCCCAGCCTAAGTCTCCCCGTCCAATCACCCCCCGCCACGTGGTACACTCGGGCGTGTGGTGCGGTGGAGGTACCGAATCCCACGTGGGCATAGCACGCTATAATTATAAATATTGAATTTGGAATTTCTCATATACACGAGCCTCCTCTTTCAAATATGCCTGTGGGATATTCGAGCTATTTTGCCAAGAACCCTAAATCGACAGTTATGTCAAGATCCAGCAAGTTTGCCCGATTTAACTACCTAATCATGATCTGGAGACTTCGGATCGGCCCATATTGCATCAAGAACCCATCAAATAAACTAAAAAACAAAAAACGGCCCGGATAGAACAACACTGTACAGAGGTTTTCAAAAGGGAAAAATGTTCTCAGAGATGATTTCGCGGGCTTTGAGGCGAAGAACGGATCGAATACTTTGAAGAAAGACCGGTTCCGAGATCTTAAGCTTGAATTTGCCTTTCAGATATCGGACTATGCATGAATTTCTGATAACTTCTATGAATTACCTGATTCTTTACCTTATTTAATCTTGTGCCCAAGACGTAGAGCTTGGGATTACCATTACTTGCTGTGTGATTCTTTGGTGAATGAAAATCCGATCCTTGTTAAACTATTTGTGAATGATTTCTTGAACATTGTGTTTGGCATCATGAACGTATGACAGCTAAGCCTTGCATTCAAACATGAGAAGTTTGGCAGTAGAATAGTTGCATGAGAGCATACACAGCATAAATTGATGATATTCAGAGCATCTACATAGTCTTCTAATAAAGTTTTGCACTTGCACAACTAGTTCCATAGTCTGCTCACACTACTCCATATTAGCATTTTCCTGAAGTAATTTGCATCCTACCACCTGCAAAGGCATAGATAGCATTGGTACATAGTCAAAAAGTCAAAAAAGAACATTCAATATCCAGTAGATCAAGATTTCACAACAGTCTGTCAGACTTAAACTCAAATTTCCAGAAAATAAGCACATCTTTTTGCAAAAACGCATGCTGGACCATTGTGTGTAGACACATTAAAAAAGGATTCAAGCATCGAATCCCAAAAAGGAGCTTCCCTTATCGAGTTACAAAATTTCACTCTCTGTCAGGGATATTGACCAAAATTTAACATAGTCAGGAGTGCATTTTAGAGTGTTTTGCACTGATCAGAATCTATTTGACCTTATACCCAGCATCCTTCAGGATCTTGAGTGGCTTTAGCATCAAAAATTACAAGCAGACTCTCTCTGGTTTGTATTTGGCATCTATTCTTGCAAGACAGACTTTTTTCTCTTTTGGGAAGGGGTTAAGAATTGCTATTTGAGCTTCATGCTTGAGATTTTTTCACACAGAGTGGTTGCCTTAAGCAACTTGGAGGTTCTAAACCACTGAGGTTGAAGATTTTGCCAGGAACACCTTCAATATTTTTGGAGGTTCTACCGAGATCATTTCCTGGAATTTGAACTCATGGCTCCCAGGAGAATTAATGAAGCATCTGAACATGCTGAAGCACAGGAAAATCATGACGCCTCTGCTGCAGCACCAGGAGTAAGTATACAAGCAAATACAGGTATGCCTTGCCATTACTTTGAGTTGAATATGCCAATTCACGTTCCTACTTTTGATCCAAGCATGAATGCTAACAATTTTCTAAAAACTTTTTGAGGAGTACTATCAGGAATATAGACACAAGAAAGGTTGTAAGTTTTAGAAAGTGTTTCAAAAATGATGAGGTCAGGGCTTGGCTTGAATATGTTATGAGTCTAGGAGCTAATTCATGGGATTTTTGAACTGCAAACCTTTAATATTAAACATGATGTGGAGAGGTTTAATCTTTACCTTATTAAGTGACAAATCAACTACGTATATCTGCAAGTATATTCTCTTCGTATTCCTCGCATCTGGCAATACTTGTTAAATTTTGACGATCTATACTCTCCACCAAGGTCAGACCTTAACTCGCAATGATGTCTCCCTTTCTACTTCGGCAACATACAACCTAAAGGCATTAAACACTTGGTCCTTGGTTCTCAAAAAATAACACTTTGTGCGTCTACTGAAATCGTCTATAAATGTGTCGAAATAAGACTTAGCGCCACGACTTTCAACTTGCATAGGCCCACAAACGTCTGAATGCACTAATTCAAGCAATCCATGCGCTCTTCTTCCTTTATTTCTAAAAGCTAATCTATACTGTTTACCTAACATGCACGCTTCACAAACATCATCAATCTCAGTATTTTCAAAATGTAACTCATCCAAAAGATTATCCCTTTTAGCAATCTTGATATTATTGTAATTTACATGACCCAGCCTCCCAAAGCTTTATGCTATCAAGGGGAGATACTTCATTGATAGTATCTTTGATTGTCTCAATGTCTAATTCAAACAAATTCCCTCTCCTTTGAGCTTCAAATAGTTTAATACCTCCTTTAATAAACTTGCATCCATATTTGTGAAAGAACAAATCAAACCCATTATCTACCAAATTCGCAACAGAAATCAAATTAAATAGCATCCCTGGGGCATATAATGTATTTGGCAAACTCAAAACATTCTTTCCATTAACTAGGATCTGCAAATCCCCTTTGCCATGCACCTTCTACATTGCTCCATTGTGTTGCCATGTTATGGCAGCATAGAAGAGCAAGACACAATGTTATTTACTCATGCTCACACTTGGATTTGAACACAGATATACAAGCACAATTCACTTGAGGAAAATGCATCTTTGCACATTAGTGGAGACTTGAAGACCGAGGTGAAGACATTCAACAAAGATCACACAAGCATGCTAAGGAAGTTGATTCAAGCAACACAATTTTGAAGATTTGAAGACCCCTTGAACTGTTCTTGGTATGTGATGTTTCCTTTTGAGTTCTTGGCATGACTATATCCCATGATCTCCATCTCAAGCCTTCCACATCCTTTGCCATGTGACCTCAAGTTCCATGCTTAGCTTTCATTACATAAAGCAAATTGTCCTAGAAGATTTTTTCTAGTCAAAACTTCTCTTTCACATGCCATTCACACTATACACACTTACCATACCATCACCATCTTGTTAAAGCACAAATTTCCATTTGATTTCATGCCATGGTCAAGGTTCTCTCTCTAGAAGTCAAATGGAGAAAGAAAGTGAAAAATTCCTAAAGGAAGCAACGAAAGTCAAACTTTGCCTAAAGAATGCAAATTATATGCATTAGTATTGAAATTGATCAAAGTCATCACTCAACAATGGCCAAGTCATCATACACATCATCTTCATTGCCATGTCACATCACACACGTGTCATCCCATTGAGAATTACATTCTTTGCGAAAATTCTTCAATTTAAGTTGTTTAAGTTGATAAGGGTGATATATCATCTTGCCACATCTTCGCCAACACCTCCACATCATCATCCACGTGTTGCACACATCATCTCCACCTCATCTCATGTTTTGACTAGAAAAATATTCTTTGCCAAGTTGTTTGACATCTCATCATCCATTTTGCCATGTCATCTTCTTCTTGCCAACTCATCTTGCCACCTCACTATTTCCATACCTTCCTTAAACCAAAAAATGAAAGATCTCTTTTTGCAAAGAAGATATCACCACCATGAAAGCATCAAAAAAGATTCTTTTTGCAAAAAAGAATTTTCAAAAATGTGTTCATTCGGGCCTTCATATTTGATTTCTTGGGAAATGTGCCAGGCTATATATTGCAAAAAAAATTCCTATCTATCCCCCCTTTTTCCTCCTTCCTTCCCCCCCCGACCTAAGTCTCCCCCGTCCAATCACCCCGCCACGTGGTACACTTTCCAAGGGCGTGGTGGTCTTGATGGAGGTACCGAATCCCACGTGGGCATAGCACACTGTAATTATAAATATTGAATTTGGAATTTCTCATATACCCGAGCCTCCTCTTTCAAATATGCCTGTGGGATATTTCGAGCTATTTTGCCAAGAACCCTAAATTGACAGTTATGCCAAGATCCGGCAAGTTTGCCCGATTTAACTACCTAATCATGATCTGGAGACTTCGGATCGGCCCATATTGCATCAAGAACCCATCAAATAAACTAAAAAACAAAAAATGGCCCAGATAGAACAACACTGTACAGAGGTTTTCAAAAGGGGAAGATGTTCTCAGAGATTATTTCGCGGGCTTTGAGGCGAAGAACGGATCGAATACTTTGAAGAAAGACCGGTTCCGAGATCTTAAGCTTGAATTTGCCTTTCAGATATCGGACTATGCATGAATTTCTGATAACTTCTATGAATTACCTGATTCTTTACCTTATTTAATCTTGTGCCCAAGGCGTAGAGCTTGGGATTACCATTACTTGCTGTGTGATTCTTTGGTGAATGAAAATCTGATCCTTGTTAAACTATTTGTGAATGATTTCTTGAACATTGTATTTGGCATCATGAACGTATGACAGCTAAGCCTTGCATTCAAACATGAGAAGTTTGGCAGTAGAATAGTTGCATGAGAGCATACACAGCATAAATTGATGATATTCAGAGCGTCTACATTGTCTTCTAATAAAGTTTTGCACTTGCACAACTAGTTCCATAGTCTGCTCACACTACTCCATATTAGCATTTTCCTGAAGTAATTTGCATCCTACCACCTGCAAAGGCATAGATAGCATTGGTACATAGTCAAAAAGTCAAAAAAGAACATTCAATATCCAGTAGATCAAGATTTCACAACAGTCTGTCAGACCTAAACTCAAATTTCCAGAAAATTAGCACATCTTTTTGCAAAAACGCATGCTGGACCATTGTGTGTAGACACATTAAAAAAGGATTCAAGCATCGAATCCCAAAAAGGAGCTTCCCTTATCGAGTTACAAAATTTCACTCTCTGTCAGGGATATTGACCAAAATTTGACCTAGTCAGGAGTGCGTTTTAGAGTGTTTTGCACTGATCAAAATCTGTTTGACCTTATACCCAGCATCCTTCAGGGTCTTGAGTGGCTTTAGCATAAAAAATTACAAGCAGACTCTCTCTGGTTTGTATTTGGCATCTATTCTTGCAAGACAGACTTTTTTCTCTTTTGGGAAGGGGTTAAGAACTGCTATTTGAGATTCATACTTGAGATTTTTTCACACAGAGTGGTTGCCTTAAGCAACTTGGGCTTAAACCACTGAGGTTGAAAATTTTGCCAGGAACACCTTCAATATTTTTGGAGGTTCTACCAAGATCATTTCCTGGAATTTGAACTCATGGCTCCCAGGAGAATTAATGAAGCATCTGAACATGCTGAAGCACAGGAAAATCATGAAGCCTCTGCTGCAGCACCAGGAGTAAGTATACAAGCAAATACAGGTATGCCTTGCCATTACTTTGAGTTGAATATGCCAATTCACGTTCCTACTTTTGATCCAAGCATGAATGCTAACAATTTTCTAAAAACTTTTTGAGGAGTACTATCAGGAATATAGACACAAACCTTTCATATTAAACATGATGAGAATGTGCACCAATATGTGGAGAGATTTAATCTTTACCTTATTAAGTGACAAATCAACCAAGTTCCAAACCATACCTTACACCATGTAGCAAATTTTATCAGAGGTTTGAGCAGAAGACCAAGAGTACACAGGAAGATGCTCAAGATCCAAAAACAAGAAGGGTTTGACACAATACATAAGGCTTTTACTAAAGCCACTGAAATTGCAGATACTTCCTGATGATATGCACTCATCTCATGATCCTTTCTTTCCAGATTATGAGCAGGAATACATGGGACCAGGACCTGTACCAGTCTATGCTGTTCAAAAAGAAAAGAAGAAGTAAAAAATGGAGGATGTTGAAGATCCTGTGGCAGATGTGAGAGCTGAGATAACCAAAGTATCTGAGGCTCTAGTTGAAGTGACCAAGCAACTTCAAGAAATGAAGAATTTTAGACCTGAGAAAAGAATATATCCACCTTGTGCTCACTGTTCGAGAAACACTCATTCATCTGACTACTGCTGGTATAGGTCTTGTACAAAATGTGGTAAAAGAAGGCATTTTGGTAAGGAATGCCCTGTTTGTGCATTTTGCAAAGCAGTAGGACATTATGAGGATAGATGTAGTGTCAAAGAGTACTTTGCTAGGCAAGAAAAGTCCAAATCCAATGAGCAAAATGCTTCTATCAGGTTTGTGCAGGAGATTGAAGAACATGAGGAAATCATGGCTGTACAGACAAGAGGTATGAACAATGCAAAGGACAAAGAGCCGGCACAAGCCAATGAGGATGTCAATGCTGTGAGACATAGAGAAATTGAGCAAAACATGGTTGTACCTCCTCCCCAGGGTCAGAAATATTTGAAAAAAGATAAAGAAAGTGAGGATTTTGAGTATTTACTTAAGAACTCTAAAATCAGTATTGACCTATTGACTCTGCTCAAGATAGCTCCATCCTATAGGAAGAAGATTTTGAATTTGACCAAGGAGAATGAGTTTGCTCTAACTAATCATATTGAGGAGCACATGCTGACTCAGGAAGATTATGACCCACACACTGACCCCAATTTTTGGTCCACTATTGAAAAGTATAGTTTTCTTAGGTCTACATGTTCTTTATTCAGAGATTTCAAAAAAATCTACATGTAGATCTGTGGAGGTGTAGTTTTACTAACTAATGGTGTTGTTTTTCAAGTGGACAAGGAACGTCCACAGTTATTTTTTTAAGGAGCTATGGTTTTTGTTTTTTAGGACGTGTGGCTTTTTAAGGAGGTATGTTTCTTGTTAAAAGAACTGTGGTTTTTTCTTTTAAGGTGGTGGTGTTTTTAAGGAGATGTGGTTTATAAGTAAGTGTAGTTTTATTTTTTAAGGAGCTGTGGTTTTTGTTTTTTATGACGTGTGGTTTTTTAAGGAGGTATGTTTTTTGTTAAAGGAACTGTGGTTTTTTCTTTTGAGGTGGTGATGTTTCTAAGGAGGTGTAGTTTTTAGAGGTGTGGTGTATAAGTAAGTGTAGTTTTTAAGGAGGTTTTTTTTAAAATATGTATGGTTCTCTAAAGGGGTGTGGTATTTTAAGGTTCTTTGTAGCCAATTTTGTAAGCACCATTATACAATCATTGCACTACTCCCATCCATACGACACCCCATAAAGTATTCATGTTGTCATTACATGCCATGTGTAAAAATGCAATATCTCATCTATTGTCCCTCTACCCCCTCATGCTTATAGAAAACTAGAATGCTCTTTTATGCCTCAAATCCATTTTTTGAGCATATTCACATGATCTCAGGTCCCATTCAGACTTGCAAGAGTTGAAAGCACACAACAAAAACCTTATAGAAATCAGGATTCAAAAAATTGTTTGCTGGTTTTTTCTTACAGTTCATTGAGAGAAAAATATATCCAATTTCTCTTCATCACCTTAGTTCCAAATCAAGCCAAATTTCTTTCCACATGTTCCTACAATAATCAGCCACAAATGTTAAAAACACTCAAGATATCATCATTTGAGTGTACATACCTTTTTCTGCCATAGGAATGTGCAATGGACAAATTTTCTGTCCACTTGGCTCAAACATGCCACCTAGGCTCAAACATCCTAAGGTGGCTCCAACATGCCAAGGTGGCTCCAACATGCCACGCAGGTTCTAACATGCCATGCAGGCTCCAACATGCCAAGGTGGCACAAACATGCCACGTGGGCTCCACCATGGCACCTAGGCTCCAACATGCCAAGGTCGCCCACTTTATTGGCTCCCGAAATTGAGTCAACATGTTGCCGGGTTCGCCCAGCGAACCCCGAAATTCGCCAGCGGGACCCCGGATTCGGATGGCCGAACCCGCTAGGACGTGGCACGACGGTTCGCAGGCGCAATCGCCTGCGGCGGCATTGCTGCCAGTGCGGTTAAGTCGCGATGGGACACGGCCAGATTTATGGCGGCATGACGGATGATCAGTCGACTACCTACTCGTTCGCTATTAACCCAGCGCTGTGATGCATGGAAATTGAGGGGAGAATCCGGTGCACGGCCCCTCAGCACTTCATGGCGAAGTTGAGGCTTGGGCTCCAAGGCAACTCCGACGAGGTGCATGTTTCGTGGTTGGGAAACAGAGGGTCCTCATGGAAGTCAAGGCCAATTTTTGGCCCAAATCTAAGGCCACAACCCTTGGACTCTTGTGGCTCGTAATACAGATCAAATCTTCACAATCCCGAACAAACAAGTGGGCTATGGCACAATTTTTCTTCTCCGATCTCCTCCTCGCATTTGTTCCGATAGTTTTTCTATCTCAATCCATTCCATTTCAACTTCCTTTTGCCCCAAAATCCCCTGTTTTTCACCTATTTTAGCATTATTTCCTTTGGGCCCTCAAAATTTGATCGTAATGCTTTCTATCTTTAAATGTTGCTGGATCTTTCCTACCAACAAAATCTTGTTCGTTGACGGACTAGCGATGGCTTAAACAAGCTTTTGTGGCCATCTCAACCCTAATCTTGCTCCAGTCGTCCATGTTCCGCATCAAATGCTACCACTCCCAATGGCATTTCAACTCCATCACAATGCCGATTTCTTATCGTAAAATTTAGAATTGGCTATCAAACGAAAGCCTTCGCCTTCACAAGCTGCTAAAGAGATGCGCAAGGCGTAGAAAAATATGAGCAAAGCCAGGCGTTGGTTTTCCTCACCGGAATGGAGCTCAAATTCAGCCAAGGAAAAACATGAGAGCAACAAGAGCAAACAATTCCTGGCAGGCGGCAGATCCGCCTTCCTTCAAACGGCGATCCTTGTAGCGAGCTTCTCATGGCTACCGGACCGGAAAGTGGGGCCCCCGCCGGGTTCGGTTCGGGTGAACCCGGCGTGGGGCAATAAATGCCCCTACAAAATCGACATGTAGCCCTCACGGTGGGTTCGCTGGCTTAACCCTAGGGGGTAATAAATGCCCCCAAATAAACGCGACCGCCAGCCGCATACGGTTGGCTATCCCGGTTCGGTTCGCGGGCAACCCCAGGTAGTACACGTAGCCCACGCCAACATGGCGGGTTTGTTTGGGCTAATCCCGTGGGTTCGCCTGGTGAATTTTCTGGGTTCGCTTGGGCAAACCCGACTGGCTCCTGAACTCAATTTCGGGAGCCGATCGAAGCACCGTGCCAAGGTGGCTCACAACATGCCCCCTAGGCTCCAACATGCCACCTAGGCTCCAAAATGCCATCGTGGCTCAAACATGCCACCTAGGCTCCAACATGCCAAGGTGGCTCAAACATGCCACCAAGGCTCCAACATGCCAAGGTGGCTCAAACATGCCACCTAGGCTCCAACATGACAAGGTGGCTCAAACATGCCAAGGTGGCTCCAACATGCCACGTGGGCTCCAACATGCCAAGGTGGCTCTAACATGTCACCTAGGCTCAAACATGTCAAGGTGGCTCCAACATGCCACCTAGGCTCCAACATGACAAAATGGCTCAAACATGCCACCTAGGCTCCAACATGCCACATGGGCTCCAACATCCCACCTATGCTCCAACTTGCCAAGGAGGCTCAAATATGCCACGTGGGCTCCAACATGCCACCAAGGCTCCAACATGCCAAGGTGAATCAAACATGCCACGTTGGCTCTAACATGCCAAGGTGCTCAAACATGCCACCTAGGCTCCAACATGCCACCTAGGCTTAAACATGCCAAGGTGGCTCAAACATGCCACGCAGGCTCACCTAGGCTCCAACATGCCAAGGTGGTTCAGCCACGCTGGCTCCAACATGCCAAGGTGGCTCAAACATGCCAAGGTGGCTCAAAAATGCCAAGGTGGTTCCAACATGTCACCTGGGCGCCAACATGATAAGGTAGCTCAAACATGCCACCTAGGCTCCAACATGCCAAGGTGGCTCCAACATGCCAAGGTGGCTCAAACATGCCAAGGTGGCCCAAACAAGCCACCTAGGCTCCAACATGCTCAAACATGCCAAGGTGGCTCAAACATGCCACGTGGGCTACAACATGCCACCTAGGCTCCAATAACATGCCAAGGTGGCTCCAACATGCCACCTAGGCTCCAATAACATGCCAAGGTGGCTCCAACATACCACCTAGGCCCCAACATGCCAAGGTGGCTCAAACATGCCACGTGGGCTCCAACATGCCACCTAGGCTCCAACATGCCACCTAGGTTCAAACATGCCACCTAGGCTCCAACATGCCACCTAGGCTCCAACACGCCACCTAGGCCTCAACATGCCAAGGTGGCTCAAATATGCCACGTGGGCTCCAACATGCCACCTAGGCTCCAACGTGCCAAGGTGGCTCCAACATGCCACGTGGGCTCCAACATGCCAAGGTGCCTCAAACATGCCATGTGGGCTCCAACATGCCAAGGTGGCTCAAACATGCCACGTGGGCTCCAACATGCCAAGGTGGCTCTAACATGCCACCTAGGCTCGAACATGCCAACATGGCTCAAACATGCCATGCAGGCTCACCTAGACTCCAACATGCCAAGGTGGTTCAGCCACGCGGGCTCCAACGTGAAGAATTTAAATTCTAATAAGATCAACACAACAAGCGCAAGAACTTAAGTCTTTATTTCAACTTTCAACTCCTTGTATAGACCTTAGTTATTCAATAATAAGCTATCTTAGAAGACAATGCGCTTATTGAGACGAAATTGAATAACTTACTGATACAATTATTCAGTGCCCAATGGTTATATTTGAAGCCGGAATCAATCAACTTTTTGTTTGCATATCCCTAGTACATTTCGGATCCGGCCGTTCCGGCCTGATCCCGACCTCTTGGGATAGCGTGGCTTCATGTTTCCATATAGCTGGGAACCTGCTATCGTTTTCCTATCACAATTGCCTCCATTCTATTGAACCGTGATCTATTTTTAAGTTCAAACCTTATCAACACGATATAATAACCATTAACTGCCTTAACCATTAACCACTGACTTAGCTTTCTCAAAATAATAACCCTTAGGTTATATCCTTTGCACAATGGTATGAACTACTGAAAATAGGCTTTGCAAACAATATGCTTTGCACTTTCATATGATAACCCTTAGGTTATAATAGCAATGATCACCAACATGTGCCTGTGAGGTTGTCAGTGATCACACCTGTGGCTATAAGAACCTGCATGATGAATTCTTGATTTAAACTGTGTGATGCTTCACACATTGACATCTCCTCCTCATCACACAGTTTAAACACATTAAGATTGTCTTTGAATTTTGTAAATTTTCGTTCTACCAATGCCTTTGTGAATATGTCTGGAGTCTGCAGATCTGTGCTGATATAACACATTCGAATATATCCTTTTTCTGCTATGTCTCTAATAAAGTGTACATCAATGTCTATATGCTTAGTTCTCTCATGCTGCACAGGATTTTTAACAATTGCAATACAACTCATGCTGTCAGTGTAAATTAATGTTGGCTCACCTTGTTTGAACCCAAGTTCTTCGAGCAGTCTTCTTAGCCAGACAACTTCTTTTGCAAGCAATGAACTTGACACATATTCTGCTTCAGCAGATGATATTGCAATTGAACTTTGTTTTTTGCTCCTCCAAACAACAGCTCCTCCTCCAAGAAAAACAACATATCCAGATGATGACTTTCTTGTTGCAAGATCTCTAGCCCAGTCTGCATCACTGAATTCTGTCAATGTCAAATCTTTTGAGTTAAATGTGATGCCATGATGTTTTGTTCCTTTAAGGTATTTCAATACATGTTTTCCTGCTTCCCAATGCTTTCTAGTAGGATTATTACAATACCTACTCAACACATTTACTGCATGGCTTATATCAGGGCGTGTATTGTTAGATAAATAGAGCAAACATCCTATTAGCTCTCTATATGGAACATCTTCAATAACCTTTTCAGCCTGCACATGATCAGTCAACTTATGACCTGGTACAATAGGTGTTTTAGCTATTTTTGCTTTCTCCAAATTGAATCTCCTTAGCATGTTATCAACATGTTTACTTTGCCTTAGTGAAATAACCCCTTTTTCTGTATCCCTCCATACTTCAATTCCTAAGAATTGTTTTAGCTGCCCTAGATCACTCATCTCAAACTTTGTTTTTAAAATACCTTTGCAATGATCTAAACATGTATGATTGTTTAACATCATAATACAATCGTCCACATAGAGTGCAATCAAACAAAAATTTTCTCCACCCTCAGATTCCAGATAAATTCCCATCATTGTGTAATCTTTCAAATTCTCGATTTCTTAAGAACTTGTCCATGCAAAGATACCATTCACGAGGTGATTGTCCTGAGTCCATAGAATCGCTTCTATTAAGTTTCCATACCATGTACTATCTTTTTCATGCCCCTCGCAGTTGTTTCATAAATATGGTTTCTTTTAGCTCAGCATTTAAAAATGCTGTTTTCACATCAATATGATGTAGTTCAAGGTTCGTTACATTTGCTATAGCCATAAGTACTCTCAAGCTTGTAATTTTTACTACAGGAGAAAATATTTCATTGTAATCTTTCCCTTTTTCCTGTGAGAATCCCTGGGCTACTAACCTTGCTTTGTATTTTTTCGTTCCATCACTATTGTTTTTGATTCTGTAGATCCACTAATTTCCAACAATGTTTGTGCTATCTGGCTTTGCAACTACGTCAAAAGTTTTAGCATGAATAAATGATTGCATCTCTTCTGTCATTGCTTGTACCCATTTTTCTTTTTCATTGCTGCTACCTTAGTGTTCCTTTTCTTTGGCTTCTGCGAGGGGTTCAGTTCTGGCACATCAACATCCTGATACATTGTTGCGAGGACACCGTTGATATCAAATATAACAAGCTTGGCTCGGCGTCCCGACCAATCCGCCAGATTTTTAGAGTTGGGATTCCGGTTTTGAGATCTTGCAATGTGATCTACTCAAGCATCCTAACATAATGGCCAAAAGATCCGAACAAAAAAACGATTGTTGTTGAGAAGATTGGTAACGCCGACTCTATTCAAGTAAATTTGTAAATTAAATGGTGCAAAAGAGAAGAAGTGCTTACCCTTGCGCTGAAAACCTTCTCAAGCTCAAGTTTCGCAGTAGGAATAAGATCAAGTTTGCATCGGTGTTAGAGCATAGGACAAAAATATGGGCCTTGAAGCAAGCTCTGCTTTGTCATATCCGGACATGAAAGACCTCTGCTTTGGCTCATATGCCATAGCCGATCTTCCCCTCGCTTTGTTTATCCAAAATTCCCCCGCTTCTCTTGTCGAATCATCTAAGGTCTTTTCGCTATGAAGCGAGATACATAATTCTAGAACTGCAACCAAAACCTTGACAAATGATCTTGGGCCTCTCAATCCATAATGAATTGTAAAGGAAAGAAGATGGGGCCCTAGGTTTGGCAATGGACCGCATAAAGCTAATTAGCGCAGACAGTTCAATGTGTTGTGTGCAATCCCGCAGTGCGAAAGAAGCAAGATAAAAACTCCACCAAAGAATCTACAGAACCCACATCCAAAAACACCTATACCGAGGAAAAGGAATCTAGAAATGTGGATACATGTCGTTTGAATAAACAAGCACAAAAAATTGAGCCTTCGTAAAAAATTATATATGTGTAGAATAGTTTTAGCAGATCTGGTTAAGCGAAGCCGATCTTGGGGGGCTGCTCTTTACCTGAGCTAGGAGATGGTTGGATTTGCCTTTGAGCGCGAGCAACTGGTTGTCATGCTCTTTCCTGCCAGCGCTCCTTCGGGAGGGCAAATGCCAATGCCCTCCCTCCCGGAGCTTGGTTTCCCTATCCGACCATTGAATCCACTGTTCAAGTAACCTACTTCGAGCAGGTTCAAAAAAATCCAAGATCGAGCCGGGAGAACTTATCAAACCGCGAAGCATCCTGCCGTCGCCATGTAGAAACCCAAGTGTTTTGTCGTTCGGGCAGTACGGAGACTCCAAAATGGAGATTCAACTTTGCCATGTCGTCCGGAATGGTGAAATTACCCTAGGGACTAAGTTGCACGATCATTGTTGGCAACAAAAGAAACACGAACCCTCTACATGGCAGTATTCCACAACCACCTCTTAGGCCAACTACGAATGTGTTGGACATGAGCTACTTTGGCACTTCTTGGAGAAGGGGAATGCAAGATCCTGGTCGAATCTGACTAGGATATAGCCTCCGAAACATAAACCATGTGTGTTACTAGGTTATTGAAGGGTTTACGTTATGGAGGTTGAGTTTTAGTCAGTTGCACTTGGGACATGGTCGAGAAGCTGTAGTTGAAAACGAGAAGCAACAGGAATTGATAGAATTGGGTTTGGATTTATCCTCATCCTGGTGTGGCAATTAGAAGTCAAGAACGCCTTTTGCAGTAGCAAAATTGTTTGGGATCATTCAGGATGACCAATAGATCCAAACTCGGTTATTTCAGTTGCCATGACTCCGCATGCACGTTTAGAAAAGATATACCTAGTTATCCAAGAAAACGACCAAGTTTTGTCCTCTGAAATGTAAACCCTACAATAACCTAGCAACACACAGGGTTTACGTTTCGGAGGCAAAAAAATGGTCGTTTTCTTGAATAACTAGGTGCACCTTTTCTAAACATGCATGTGGAACCATGACAACCTGAAATAACAGTGTTTGGATCTATTGGCCACCCCAAATGACCCCAAACAATTTTGCTGCTGCAAAATGCGCTCTTGACTTCTAATTGCCACACTGGGAGGTGGATAAATCCAAAGTTCCTATTGCTTCATGTTTTCAACTGCAACTTCTCGACCATGTCCCAAGTGCAACCGACTAAAGCTCGACCTCCATAACGTAAACCCTTCAATAACCTAGCAACACACAGGGTTTACATTTTGGAGGCCATATCCTAGTCAGATTCATCCAGGGTCTTGTCCAATGTCATCACGGAGAGGGAGGGTGTTGATGCCAGAAGACGGACCCTTAAAACCTTCCAGAAGAAGTTCGACCAAAAGGTCCTCTCCTGAAGGCACCTGTCCACGGACGGGCAACTCTCCCACTCCAGAACTGTGAACTGACTCTGCCAATGGACTCAAAATGTCGACATTACCCTGGAGACCATGTTTTGTGTGCAGAAGACCACCCCTTCTCCAAGAAGCACCAAAGTAGCTCATGTCCAACAAGTTCATAGTCAATTAGCCTAAGAGGTGGCTATGGAATACTGCCATGTAGAGGGTTCGTGTTTTCTTTGTTGCAAAAAATGACCGTGTAACTTGGGCCTTAGGGTAATTTGCCATTCCGGATGAAACGATGAAGTCGAATCTCCATTCCAGAGCCTTTGTACTGCGCGAACGACAAAACACTTGGGTTTCTACATGGTCAACTGCAGGACGCTTCGTGGATTGATAAGTTCTCTCAGACAGATCTTGGATTTTTTGAACATGCTCAGAATGACAGATTCAATGGTCAGATAGGGAAACCGAGCTGGGGGGCATTGGCATTTGCTCTCCCGGAGGAGCGCTGGCAGGAAAGGCCGCATCGGCAATCTTTCTGAGGTCCGACTCCTGGGGTCTGGCCTCTCCCCTCTGGCGAGGAAGCTGCGCAAAGTCCTGGCCTGGTTCGATTTAGGGAAGGGTGATGATCAACAACTGCTGAACGACCTCAACACACTCAAGCAGAACCCAGGAGAATCTGCCCGAGACTTTGCAGACCGACTGCAGATCTTAGTCAACAAGTTGAAGGAATTTCCAACCCAAAGCCAAATTCTAGTGTGGTTTCTTCAAGGCTTACCCTCTCACATCCGATTTATGACTAGTATTTGCCCCAAGACATTACAAGAAGCCATTGAATTAGTCAATCACTGCTCATGTTTCCTCACGCGGTGATCAAGCCACGATACTCCCATTTCCCTCGCTACACCCACGCTGCAAGACTCGACGCTTCCACGGCAGCTTCCCCAAGAAATAACATTTGGTGTACTATTTGCCAAAGACTCGTGACATCCGGCGGATGAGTGTAACTCGTGGATAGCATGATCCATTGCAAACGCTGCAACATGCGTAACCACACCATCAAGAATGTACAAATCCACCTACCAAACCAGATCGACATCGCCTTGTTCACCAAGTGCGTAAGGTACCCACGCAAACTCAACCACGCATTACAGTACACCACCGACAACAACAACAACCCCAAAGAATAACAAAAGAACCACAACGGGACCTCCTCGCTCCACTTTTGATCCAAGCAAGTCCCAATGTTTCAACCGCGGACCAATGGGGTCATCGGTCAGATTGTCCTCAACTTCCTCAAGTTCAAATACAAATTCCTCGGCACCAATCAAACCACGACACAAGGCCTTACACCTTTTCAAGTATGGGAAGCCAAGGGAAGGCAAGGCCCACGCCCGATTATCAAACGCCACCACGGCCACCACAACAACAACCACGCCAACAGCAAACAACTCAAAAACAATTGGACGATCAACTCCAAGAAGAAATTTACCATGCAATCAACAACACCGACCTTGAATCCTCCAACCGGATTGAGGTTCTCCCTCATTCCCCACGCCATAAGCACCCCTGCACCAAGTTTTTGCGGCCTATAGATTCGCACTCAGCCGAGCCATCAACCAAATCTGCTCATTTTGCACCCAACTGATCAACTACTTCCTCATGTTCAACCTAAACTTCGCAAAAAGTCCGCTTCAACTCATCGAACGTCGCGTAAGGTAAGACACTCAAGTCTGCCAATGCTACCACCCGACGGGGAGCCACGCACCACGTAATGCCACGCACATCCGCGGCACCACCACTCAACATTGCTTTCAAGTCGACCTCCTCAACAATGTAAGCGACATCTATTGCCGAGCAACAACAACCCACGGATCCACCACAACTACCGCAATCCCTCCCCGAACTTCAACAAGAACTTGCTAAAATCAAAATTCCTCTCCTTTACGACTATCCTACAACTATGTCCAAAGACTACGAGCACATTTTACAAAACCCGTGATATTCCGTCGATTAGCCACATCAACACCCACTCTGCATGCACATCGGCCAAAAGGTCGTTCACCATGTTCGGATCGATGGTGGCAACAAGCAGCCAATCTTATTACGCATAATCTCGCACGCGATAATTGGGCATAAGGGAGCTCCATATCGCCTTTATGACATCAAGCTTTACGAATGGCCATATCAATGACCACAAGGAGTTACACAACCAATACCCGGTCCAATATTGAGATCTACAATTTACCATGGAATTCGGTGTTTGGAGAGCAGAGAAGATCCGAGATTATGAAATGTTAGTAGGGCGACCCTTTTGAGACAAGCTAAAAGCATTCACCATTTGGGCCACGATCAACTTTGTTATCACGGATGGCAAGCTCATCGTTAATGCATGGATCCGACCACGGGCCGATCATTTAGAGATCACGCTGAATCGCATGTTGACTCACGAACAAGTTTGCAACACCTATCGGGTTACAAGCCAAGGGTTTGCCACTCACGGCTTACCTGTATCATACAATCAACCATGGGAAGACATGGATATTGATAAAGGCATAGCAAACGCTTTGGTTGACCCTATTTGACACCTTGTAACAACGTCACATTGGTTCCACATGAGGAGACGGCACTTTTCCTCCTCCTCCCCGCTCAAGAAGACACCACACCAAACTCCTAGTGGCACGCCACTATTTTTCAAAATTGGTCAACATGAACATCCTGTCGCATCTGGGAGCCAGCCCACACCGCTCGTGATGATCAAGTCATTCCACACATTCAAACTCCTCAAGTAGAGACATAATTGATATTGGAACAAATCAACCAATCCGATTGGCACGCGACCTCACGCCAAAGATTCGGGGAGCAAGCCATTGCGCTTATTCAAACGCTTCAAGCACATCTTTGCTTGGAGCTACAAAGACCTCCCGAGGTATCAAGAAAGAATTGGGACAACTCTCGATTCCCACCAAGCCGGATGCTAGACCCATCTAGCAACGATGATCCGGCTTAACCCAAACTACCGCGGAAAAGGTTAAAGCCGAACTTGACAAGCTTTTTGACGCTGACTTATCTACGAGGTCAAACATTCTAATGGGTAAGTCCTATTGTTATTGCCCTCAAACATAATGGAAAAATTCGCGTTTGTGTGGATTATAGAAAACTCAATCAAGCCACGGAAAGGGATCATTTCCTCTCCCTTCACGGATCAAGTGTTGGAAGATGTAGCAGCCACGAGATGTACTCCTTCATGGACGGCTTCTCGGTTATAATCAACATCCATTCGAGAAGAAGATCAACTAAAGACTACCTTCACTACTCCATGGGGTACCTTTGCTTACAAAGTCGCTCCTTTTGGATTGTCAAACTCACCATCCACATTTCAACGCATTATGCTTGTCGCTTTTTTCAAGAGTACATGCAAGTTCATCCCTTTCGCAAGTCTTCGTGATGACTTCTCCACTTACACCCACGCTATGGACCATTTGGTAAAACTTGAACTAGTTTTTCAACGCCGGATGAATCTCGAATTAGCCTCAATCCGAAAAAGTGCACCTTCGCGGTCACCTCGTGTACTCGGACATGTCGAATCGACACGGCATTTTACAACGACCCAAATTTTAAAAATCAGCCGTGGTCATCGAGCATATCCACTACGAACATCAAGGACACACGCGCCTTTCTTGGCAAAGTCAACTTCTATGCCACCTTTATTCCGTAATTGGCACCGACCACATCCAATTCACAACCGACCGGAAATCCATACACATGGACTTGGACATCCGATGCAAATCAAGCTTTTAAAGAACTCAAAGTCAAGCTCACGTAAGCCCCCGTGCTAGTACCACCTCAATGGGACAAACCATTCCATGTCCATGTTGATGTTTTCGTGCTTTGGCGACGGAGTCGTTCTAGCTCAAGAGTATGCACCTAATCGGACAAGCCCATCGATACGCCCAAGAAAACTCAATCTCGGCTGAAGCGAACTATTCGCCACGAAAGGGAAGCCCTTGGCCTTATCTTTGTGTACAACGCCGCACTATCTTCTTTGGTAGTCAAATTCGCTTATGTGGATCATCAAGCTCTTCTATATTTAATCAATAAGCCAAACCCCACGGGCGAATTGCTTTCGATGGATATTGATATTGCAAGAGTTTGCCCTTTTGAAATTATTCACAAGCCGGACTGGCGCCACACGGTCCCCACTATCTTTCACGATACACACGGATGATCCCTCAAGGAGTTCACGATGCCCTTCCGATGCTCAACCGCTCCTCGGTCAACGCCACACCTCATTGGTACCACGACTATCAACGCTTTCCCTCACGGGAGCACTCCCCGCAAGTGACCCCACGCCTTCTCCGTGAAAAGACAACTTCGCATAAACAACAATTCCTTCGCTGGCGCACGAGATTATACGATGGTTGCCGGCCATCTCTATAAATGTGGCAAAGACAATGTGTCAAACGATGTGTTCTTCCTCACGGGTCCCCGATCTAGTCAAACAAGCCCACGGCGACTTGGCAAAGGTCATTTCAGCGGAGACAACACAAAGAAGGAAACTCCTCCTTGCCGGGTATTATCGGCCCACGCTTTTCAAAGATGCTCACAAATACACACGCACGCAGTGATGTTTGTCGAGGCTTGGTAGACCCCACGCCCGTGACGCCTCGGCCCACGCCAATAGCCACGCCTCTCCCTTTGCCAAATGGGGTATGGATTTTGTTGGTCCCATGGACCCACCCGCAATCAACACTAGGGCACGCTACATTCTAGTCTTCACCTTACTATGCAACCAAAATGGGTCAAGCGCAGTGCTCTACCTGACAACACGGCCAAGCTAGTACGGTACCTAAGGTTCTCTACAAGAACATCATCACGCCGATTTGGATGTCCCTTAGAATTAGTTAGTGATCGTGGGAGTTCATTTCATCAATCACACTATTGCCGAACTCACTAACTATCCGCACATTCATCACGTAAAAAGCACGCCTTTACTATCCCTCGTGGTAATGGCTTTTGAAAAGCACAAACAAGGTGCTTATCCACATTTTGAAGAAGATTTGTGATCCTACAAGAAAAGATTGGCAAGATAAGTTACCTACGCTTTTATGGGCTTACAATACAACATACAAAATAGCAACTCCGTCAAACACCTTTTCGACTTGTGTATGGCCAAGAGGTTCTTATGCCTTTTGAGTTCATTTTACCCTCACTCAAATTTCAGTTAGCAAATGTAACATAATCCATCGCCAGCCTTTGCAAGAACGAAGTTTATCAACCGAACAACCGATGAACTTCAAGAGATGCTTTTCTTAGACTTCAACAAGGCAAACAACTACAAAAACAATGGCATGACAAACACATCAAAACAAAACTTTTCAAATTGGCTTAGTTCTTCTTTACGACTCGAGATATCAACAACATCCCGGCAAACTCAAGCTCGATGGTCGGGACCATACAAAATTTCCTCGATACCACATCCTCGGAGTTTTACAATTACAAGAATTGATGGCACTCCATTTCCTACATTAGTCAATGGATTTCGACTCAAGAAATTTCAAACCCCTCACTGCGTAATCCTTAGCTCAAGAACAAAATTTACAACAAGATACCACTTGTACACATTTATGAGAAACACTTTTCTATTATGTACAAAATTGCCCAAGGCTACACTATTGTGGATTTTTCAACCGAAAAGTCCTAAACTAAACAAAAATTGGGAAAACCCCTATCATGTCAAGTATCATTTCTTTACTCGGGGCACTCCACTCCAGGATGCGGAAGCCCCACAACATTGCGACCACTCCAAAATGAACAATCACCTCCCCGGCGATCGAGTTTATCTCCTGTTGACGCCAAGGCCTCCAACCAAGGATCCATAGGGATCCGCGATTCTCTCGACGCCACGATCGACGTCGTCCATCTTGCATGTAATCCAACCATGAAGCTCACCGACCGCTGTTATCGAAGTTCTCCATCTTTCACGAATTTTGGTTCTTCTCGAACAACCCAACTTCCAATTTATAGGCTAATACCAACCCTAGCAACTGCTCACGAAAGGTCACCTCACGTATATTCCGTCAATCATTTCCCCATCGATATTTTTGTACCGCAAACTTTTCGACTCCTCTTTTTTAATATTCTGACAACTGCCAGCAGTTAATACCGTCCGCCATTAAAGTTTTATTCTCCCGCCAGAACTCTCACGCATCTTGGTCTGAAGGCTGTCTCTTGAGATTCTCCATCGCCACGATCTTCGACACGCGTCTCCCACGACTCTTCAAAAAAAAAAAAAAAAAAAAAAAAAAAAAAACCCCTTCCCAACCGTCACTTCCACTCCTCACTTTTCACTCATACTCCACTCATTCTTCCGACTTCGTACTGCCGTGACCTCGACCTTCAAGATGGCTTCTACCTCCAAGAACTCAACACTAACGCGATCGCACCAATGGATCCAGCCGCACTAAAAATATCAAGTTCGCTTTCTTCATCCGCACCCGGCTCCCACATCTGGCATCACCTATAACCTCCTCGTGAGTTCCGGATTGTTTCATTTTCTCGCAACAGAATTTTGGCCCCAACCGTAACAAATTACGCAATTTGTGGCTAACCCGTGAAGGCGTAAGATGGATATGCCTCCCAAGTCGATGGAAACCCTATACTCCTAAACCTCAAACCATAGCCCCTCTTTTCTTACCCAATCCGCCCAATGCCTTGTCTTACCTTGACATTGGTAAATATGATATTTCCAAATTCCGCTCTATTCCTTTATAATGTCAGCACAAACCAAGTCATTCCACCTTTCCAAAGCAACATGATGCCTTTACCAAGTTTCTTTGAGGAAATTTTGGGTTACTCCATGAAGAATACCTCTATTAACGATGTTTTCTACCATCCGCACTATATCCTCACCAACACCACCTAAACAATCAATTGGACTCAACTCCCAGACGAGATTTCAACAGAACTTGACAGACTTCGAAAAAATCCTAACTCTTCCTCGAATGCCCCATGGGAGCCCACTTCCGTGCTTTCATTAATCATCGTACCCCACGCTACCATCATACCCCTTCTCCACCAAGCCAACATCCCCGACCTTATTGATGCTTTGAAAAGTCTTCAACCAAACTCTCCTCCTTCTCAAGACATCAATCTCACCCAACCCATGACAAATATTTCACAACCACCGCTTCCACCTCCTACTCAACAAAGAATAAAAAACAACAAGAAGAAAGACAACAAAAACTCCCATTGATCTCACGAGTACTCACAAGGACACTCACAAAGAATGACCAAGGATCTATAAACAAGGGTGATGCACCAAAAGCCATCCCATCCACCTCCTCACACCGTGGATACCTACAAAGGAAGTCCCCTCACCTGCCTTTGATGACCTCCGTGATCATCACCGAACTTCATAGCAGCCACTGTGGCACGGTATACACGGTAGTCCGCGGACCAACTCCAAGCCAAGTCACAACATCAAGACCGATTGGTTGATCAGGAGGCCGTGAAAGAAGCCTTTGCACAATCAATTCATGATCCATCGAGAAACCCTTCATCAATCCCAAAGAATTGTCAAGGAACTCAAGGAGTCCCTACAACAAAACGACACCAAGTACACCCATCTTGAGACACGCTTACAACAACTGATCGCCACGAATAATGCTACTCCGACGAGAACAAAGACACTTCGCATGTACCAACTTGATACTTGAGTCCAAGGTCACGACTTTCGAAACCACCTTGCAGAATAAGGATGCTCACATCGCATCTCTCCAAGGCAAGTTAGACCAGCTCACGGCAACACACGCAGATGCTCTTTGAAATAGCCGCAGACTCAAAAACGTACTTGCAAGCCACCCGACTTCAAGCTCCTCTGATTCCCAACTTCTCCGACAAGTCGACACCTTCACGCAAAGTCACGGAATCCACTTCTCGAAAGCAACAAGATATCATTGCAGACATAAGATACGCTCCGATAGCCGAAAGACATAAAGCAGATGATGCGTAAGAAAAAGGTAACAAACCCCATCAGCTTGTTTCGCGCTATTCCCCTCGACTATCCGGCGCCGCTACCATGACTATGTGCAAGCAAGGAAAAACACTTTTCTTTTTATTCGCCGAGAAACAAGGGTGATACCACAAGTCCCCTCGACCAGAAGCTGATATCGAACGAAATTGGCCCTTTGATGTTCGCCCACGCATCGAGGCACACTTTTGTGCTCTCACAATTTTGATATCCTACGCTGCGTATCTCACCATTTCGCCGTAACCATAGCCCCCTCGCTTATGTCATGCACGACTTAATTTCTACCGGCAATATGTTACTCAGCTCATCATCCGATAAACGACGAGAACTTTAAAGGAGATACAAAGTGCAGGTTCTTTTGACCAAGAAGAACAAGTACCTCCAAGATACAAAATTTCGCAAACCGTTACCTCGTATCACATGCCTCTTTCTACGTAAAGAAGTGGAGCTATGGCTATCTGAACTTGGCACGCCCTTCGCGACACTATACAACTCCGAACAAGAACTTGACCTTGCACGCTTGTTCTTACAACATTATGCTTCCTTGCACGCATACCGGCATTACCTGAGTTGAAACGTAACGCCCTCCCCTGATGAGTGGGACCTCAGACTGCGGATGTTGACATGTACATTCCAAGGCATGGGAGACAGCTATCAAACAAATACCCGAGAAGATATTATTGGAATTCCAAGAACAGATGCGTGGATGACCGCACCAACCCCCAAACAACCGAAAAGTACACTAGCAAGCTTTGATGCCCACCTCCTATCAAGGTCAATTCCCCAAAGATGGAGACAAGAATTCGACTACCAAGTCAAAGAACATGCATTGGACACCCACCTGCAATTACAAAGAGACAAACGTTGGGGACCCACGCCATCCGGGCAGACGAAAATGGCGGAGGGATGAGACTTTGGACAACACCAACAACCGGATATACATGCCCAATGCGTGTTCGGGAAGACCGCCTGCAATGCAATTTCTGGTCTTGTAACCTTCCTTGCCAAGGCCAAAAACTTCAGCTGATCCATCTCAGATTTCGCAAAGCGTAATTTCTCAGGCAAAGACTCATGACCATACCCGTAGTATGCGAAACGCTAGTGCCGATCCACTTTTGCAACCCCAATGCAAATGTGTCGGAAAGTTCGGGTTGGACCTTGTCTTATACATGGAGATCACAAATCTTCCATCCGAGATCCACGCCACGCTGGAGAACATGATTTCAAGGCTTTCTCATAGGAGCAGCCAAATGTTTGGCATCCGTGACTCAAGCAACTGAAAAGAGACGAACAAACACTCGAATACAAGTAGTTTCCAGCCTCCCTCATCTCTATATTCAAGATCGAAGATGAACGAGGATTCCCACCCCGAATTCATGCCCCTTTTCTAGCCAATAAGTGTAGTTTGGTAGGGGGGGAGTGTTAGCCCCAGGCCCCGCGTATTAACACACGTCTATACTTGCTGCATGAGGGCGAGGCCCCACCGCCACTCTGTCCAAGAAGAGGGGATCCACAAGAGCCACTGCTGGGTCAAAGCTCCTCCAAGAAGCAAGACCCAAAGGTAGGACCCACTGGCTGGCCACTACTTGTCTCATAGCACGGGTCATGACAAACAGATTCCTGCTCGAGTGCCCAAGTAGTGGAGCACGCGCTGTCATGATGAGGATCAGATTCAGGTCGTGTAGGCCACCCGCGGTCCTATATATTGTAGCATTTTGCTCCTTCAAAAAAAGGTTCATAGTGTTCTTTGTGTCACTACAGAAAGTACATGCCGTCGCGCCCAGCGCTTCTTTTGAGCCTTCATTGTACACTTGTTTTGATCAATGGATTGCCGGTTCTCCACAAGTGTCTTGTGTGTTTCATTGTGTATTGCAATTGCCGCTTTTACCCGAAGTTTTTTTTGTTTTTCCTCTGTTAGCAAAAAATCGCTGTGACAAGAGTGTCTCAGATTTGCCCCGCCGACTTCAAGGATCTCACAGATCCTGCCCCTCAGCGATCCTGCAGCGGACCCCAAACACTTTAAGTTCTTCAAGATCCTCTATTCTATCCATTGCCAAACTCTTCTACCAAAAATTCCAAAGGTTATCATATTTCTAGCATAAAGTCCTAGTCATCATGCCATGTCACCGCCATCTAGCTATGTCACCCAAAATTTGCCAACGTCACCTAATGAAAAGACCAAAGGGGACATCTTTTCATTTTTGGCCTAGTCAGAAATTGGCCTTGCTTACTTGGCATGCCATGTCAACACTTGGAGTGCAAAGGTGGCCTAGGTGGCATATTGGTGCCTAGGTGGCATGCCCGAGCACCTTGGCATGTTGGAGCCGCCAGTGTCGGCCTCTAGTTGCTTCAACATGCCACCTAGGCTCCAACATGCCACGTGAACTCCAACATGCCACCTAGGCTCCAACATGCCAAGGTGGCTCACACATACCACCTAGGCTCAAACATGACAAGGTGGCTCAAACATGCCACGCAAGCTGTAACATGCCAAGGTGGTTCAATCATGCCAAGTTGGCTCAAACATGCCAAGATGACTCAAACACGCCACCCAGGCCCAACATGCCTCCCACGCCCAACATGCCACGCGGGCCCCAACAGCCACCCAGGCTCAAACATGCCAAGGTGGCTCAAACATGCCACGTGGTTCCAACATGCCACCTAGGTTCCCAACACGCCAAGGTGGCTCAAACATGCCACCTAGGCCCCAACATGCCACCTAGACTCAACATGCCACCTAGGCTCCACACGCCAAGGTGGCTCAAACATACCACCTACACTCCAACATGCCACCTAGGCTCTAACATGCCAAGGTGGCTCGAACATGCCAACCTAGGGTCCAAAAATGCCACCTAAACTCAAACATGCCACGCGGGATCCAACTTGTCGCCTGTGCCCAACATGCCTCTTAGACTCCAATATGCCACTTAGGCTCCAACATGCCACCTAGGCTCAAACACGCCCAACCAGGGCTCCAACATGCCACCCACGCCAAACGCCACATGGGCTCCAACTGCCACCTAGGCTCCTAACATGCCAAGGTGGCTCAAGCACACTACCTAGGTTCAACATGCCACCTAGTCTCCAACATGCCAGGTGGTTTCATGCCACCTAGACTCAACATGCCACCTAGGCTCAAACATGCCGTGGCTCAAACATGCCAAGGTGACTCACCACCCAGGCCCAACATGCCAGCAGGAGCTCAAACATGCCAACGAGGGCTCCAAAGATAGGTATGAGGAGCCTAGGTGGCATGTGTTGGAGCCAAGGTGGCGGTTTGAGCCATCTTGGCATGTTGGGAACATAGGTGGCGTGCTTGAGCCACCTTGACATGTTAGAGCCTACTGGCATGTTGGAGCCTGCATGGCATGTTTCAACCACCTTGGCATGTTTGAGCCTAGGTGGCATGTTGGAGCCTAGGTGGCATGTTTGAGCCTAGGTGGCATGTTAGAGCCTAGGCGGCGTGCTTGAACCACCTTGGCATGTTTGAGCCTAGGTGTTATTTTGGAGTCCATGTGGCATATTTGATTGAATATGAACTTTAAATTAGCATTCAAATTTTAGTTGTTGATATTTATCTATAGACATGCATAATTAAGGTCCGCTAACATATAAAAGCAAATTTTGTTTAATGTCTGGCTCCAACATATTTTCAACACTTTTTCCCAACATATGTTTAATGTATGCCCAACTACCTGAGAACCACTGTCTCACCCTGTCCATAAGGTCAAGGTAATAATTTTGGAGTGATCTAGTATTTGGACAATCGAATTCCATAGTGATAAGCAACTCCCCTTTGTGGCTAATCAAATTCAATAGATTTAAGCTAAGGCAGGTCCAAATAACGACCACAAGGCAAAGCTATCTAACCCGTAGTTGTTATTTTTCAAACACCATCACAAGCACCTATAATGCAAGTAGCCAACGAAGTCAAAAATAACGCCTAACTATGGCTAGGGTAACACTCGATAATCCGAAAATACACTACCATTTAGGCACATTTGAGTAACTCCTGGTGCTTCAGGCACAATCACTTTTAGAACAAAACAACAAGTAGCATTTAAACGAACATCTCACTTACCATTTTGTATCGATTGCAGTTATTTCAATATAGCATAGATCCAAACCGAGATTGCATTTAAGTTCTATGCCGCTTGCATAAGGCCGCTCGAGGCTAAATTTTATACATGTATAATATTTTAATATAGATTATTTTTAGGCTAGATGAACGGTCTAGATTTGGTCGTGATGAATGGTCGAGAGATTTCGATCCCAGTAGAATGCTCCTAGTAGCCCTTTTCCCTTTTCCCTGCAGAGACGCCACTTTCTCCGCCCCTTGTCCGAGATTCCATTTGCATGCATGTTCTAGGTGCAGTGCCGCCTTATGGCTGAATATTGCCATACCTTCTGGCTATGGCGCTCGAACCATGCACAATATGCAAGTGATCATCGCCGCCATATACTCTGTCATATACCTTCGCCTGCAAAGTAATCGCAGCCCTAATGCAGCCGACCGCCCTATGGCTATGCTTATGCCTCGCTATGTGAGAGGAGTTACTGGCCGCTAGGACTGCTGGGGTGGTCACCACTCACCACACTAGCCACACTCACCACTATTGAGGTGGTATAGAAGACAAATATACCGTATATGGAGTGATATATGCACATGCACGCTGCGGTGCAGATTGTTGGCGGATTTTCCCACAATCCCCAACAAGTGGCCTCAAAGGCAAAAAATCAGATCACCTTGAATGCCGCAATATGAAATCGTTTAAATATGAAATCGCTGGAAGAAGAGATTTGAAGAGAACTTGGAAACTAATGACTTTGGGGCCCAAAAGAAATTTTATATAAGCACAAACTTCAAATAAGAGGGTCCCTCCATGTCTCCTCACCATGGAGGGGCCTTGATCCAGCTCGGGAGGAGCTGCCACCATCCCCAAGAACTTGGAGCAAGGCAAGAGGAGGAACTCGCGGTTCCTCAAATTTTTTTACAAACAACACTTTTCATCTTGACCTTTAATTTTTGTCTCTTTAATCTCCACCTTTGATCTTGCCTCTTCATCTCAACCTTTAATTTTTGCCTTTTAATCTCCACCTTTGATTTTGCCTCCTTTCATCTTAACCATTCATCTCAACCTCTTCATCTCCACCCTTTGTTTCAACCATTGGAGATATTCTTAAAGGGCCTTTATATATTGAGCCCATTACATTCAAAATTTATCTCAAATGCCTTAGTTCACAAAATTAATCTTCACACCTTTCCCCTTCCAATGGTTCTCTTTTCTTTTTCATGTTGACCGTGCCAAAACCCTGGCCAACAAGGATATTTTTGCACGTATGCATTAGGATGACTGTGGTTATCCGAGAAAGCAAAGGGGAGAATAACAGAGGGACTAAAGGTATTGAGAGAGAGAGAGAGAGAGAGGGAGAGGGAGGGAGGGAGGGAGGGGGGGGAGGGAGGGAGAGAGAGAGAGTATTTTATGCGATCTAGCTATGGAGATGATATTGTGCATTGCATAGATTTGGTAAATTAAAGCTTGAAGTATTGGTTTTCCATCCTTCTTGCAAGGTTAGAGTTCAGCTCTAATAATTTGGCTACCACCTGTGCTCTATACGCACTCATTGATTGGCAAGAATTTCCAAAGGAAAAGGAGTTGTTACCATTTGTATTGGTGATCGCCTGAAAGAAAGAATCCACACCATTGAGCAAGGAACAATTTCTTTGTGTGAAGGGGATTTTGCCGTAAGTGATTTGCGAGGCAAAATTTGACAAGGGGAGCATAGTTTTATGCCCAAGAGAAGTAAGAAGGATATCCCACCAAGCTCCATTGTAACAAGAAGGGGACCGTGAGTCAATTTTGGGCTCAAAATTGCATCAAGATTCAATTTCGTTTTCAGATTTGGGAGCGTGATCCGGGGTCTAATTCTCGATCCGTGAGGTTTTGATTCCATTTATCGATCTAGAAGGTAATCTAATTTCGCTTTTCAAATTGAAGGGAGATTCAATTTTATTTTTCCAATTTCAAGAAACCCAAGAAGAGGCGTAGATGGTCAGATACCACCTATGGTATGGGGTTTTCGACAATGGGGATTCCAAAGTTTGATGAACCGCAGTGGTTCATTGAAGATTGCAAGGAATGATGAAATGGATATTCAATGATATGTGAAGGGGTCAAAACGAGCTATTGTTCATAAGGTGAAAGCTAAACAAATTTCACAACATTGTTAGAGGCACAAAAAATATGATACGCAAGGCTCAAGATAAGCTAGGCTACATTCATGAAGTCGTGGATAGGTTCAATATCAGATAATGCTTTATAATGCACGCATGATTTTCGCTTGATACGCGACAAATTTGACGCTTAATACGGCCAAAAACACGCCCAAAAAATTTCCGGCTGTCGAAAAAATTTCAGAAAGCGAACCTTTCCGCTTTCAACTGAATTACCAGAAGCGAAACCTTCGGGCATTTTACGCTGAAAAAAAAAATTTTTTCGCGGTTTTAAACCTTCCTCTTTGCTTACGCTGAACCGCTTTCGCGCAGTTTAAATAACCGGTTTCGCACGCCGAAAATCGTAAAAAAAAAATTTTTTTTTTTTTGCGAACTAAGGTTTAACTGGTGGAAACGACGCTGAAACTTCGCTTAAACCAGAACGGTTTTCGCCACGCCGAAATTTTTTAAAAAAAATATTTCACAGAAGTTTAAACTAAGGTTTCGGCGACGGGTGAAAGTTTCTCACAAACAGGTTTTCGCTTTCACGCGAAATTTTTTTTTTCGTCGGCTAGTATTAAATAATGAAAAATAAAGATTTTTGTAATTTTATAACGCCCCAAAAAAATAATTTTACGCATTTAACCCATCCCCCAGATGAAGTTGTCGCCCGTGAGCGAAAACGAGGATATTGCAGCCAAGATTTCTTTGCTTACAATAGGTGAGAAGCCAAGGGAGGTTCACTTTATTACTTGTGAGTATTGTGGGGTCTATATTGGACATTCTCGATAATTACATGTAGATTGCTGAAATTCCGCCAAGATGCCAAATAAAAGGTCATAATGATCAAGAATGTAGGGAGAAGAGATTCTTTGAGAGGGCCAATCCGTATTTGCCGTTATACAACAAGCACCAACTATTCCTATTCAACCAATGCAAGTAGCACCTATCATGCCACAAGTGCCAATGATGCCACAAGCCCAATTGCCCAACAAGTCTAATCGGTTCCACACAAAAATGGTGCAAAAAACAGGGATGGTATCCAAGTAAGGCTCATTTGTATTGCAAATTATGTGATAAATTCAAGCATGATGAGAGTACTTGTTGGAAAATTCATGGGAAATCTGAATGGGCAACCAACAAGTATCCACCAAGGCGCAAGTGTTTGAATCAAAGACCCTTCCTAATAATGATGTTCGCATTCAAAGTGCAAAGTACATTGATAATCCTCAAGTTAAGGCTCTATTGAAGAGCTTAAGAAGCAAGAGAAGGCAAATCAAGAGTAAATTGTGGATTTGTTGAGGTGGAGCATGATCCATTTCAGCAAGAAGAAGAGATTGGGGAAGTAAATGCGTTACAAGATCACAAAAGGTGGTTCAAGAACCAAGAGTAGTGCCGAGAGCTGAGAAGACTAAGACCTCTTTCCAAAGGCTTTGAAGGAACAAGCTTTGAAGGTGTCGCACCTAAGAAGGTGCAATTCAATGCCTACGTAACGCCTATATAGAAGAAAATCAGCCCATAGGGATGCCTCCCATGGTGGCCGAAATTCAAAATGAAGATGATATGATCAGCCAAGTTTTGGCCACTAAAGTTACACTTACTTGAGCAATTGATGCATTATTCTCCAAATTTATTGCAAGAGTTAGAGGAAGAACAAAATCAGAAATTTCAGTCCAACAAATCATCTCAAATGATACCAATAAGAGTAGAATGGAACCACCACCCCAAATCCAAGCGATCCGTGGCCATTTCTTTGTGACGTGAGTATTAACAGATATTTAATCAAAGACGCAACATAGATACCGCGCAACGAGAGTGAATGTAATGCCTTACCACATAATGCTTCAAGTTGGATTGAAAATGATGGAACCGACAAACTATGCCGCTCAAAGCATTCAATCACATGAAGGTGCAGCACCACGAGTCATAAGAAATGTCTTATGCAAGGTCTATGATGTGGAAGCAATCTTGGATTTCATGGTTTTGAAATTTCCAGAGGTGCATGCCGAAACTTATACTTTGTTGCTGAGCCGACGCGGGTTAGATGTCGCATAAGCTGAGACTTCATGGAGGAAGCGTGAAATGAACATCTTCAAGGGGATCACAAGGTTACTATTGATCATCCTCAAATCAGCAAAGGTATCTTTCTTTGTAATCCTTCTTGAGCAGCCCACGCTAGAAATCAGCAAAGAGGATGCTATGATGTCGTAGGGCAAGGTCTTAGTTGTTTTCATGTCTTAGAAGTGGGTGACAAGGAAGATAAGACTTTGTACAAGTGGTTAAAAGGTACCCAAATTTCAGAAATATGTCATTTACCACAAAGAAGTTGCGTATAAGCATATCCAAAGACTTGAAAGTATTGGTGAAGATGAGTTACAAGAGACTCTTGTGAACATGCAGGAAGAGTCCATTCAAAGACCCATTCGAGACTTTATTTCAACATTGTATATCTTATATTATAATGTTATAAAAGAAGTCTTGGATTGGATCAAGCCCTAATTTGAATGGCGAGATCATCTAGGTGCATCCAAAGACCGAGATTTCTCAAGACAATTTCTCACCACCATAATTGATCATATTTTGATCTCTTATGGGAAAATGGTTGGGGGAGGAAAAGGAGGAGGAAAGAGAGAACGGAAGGGCAAAAAGGCAAGGGGAAAGGGAAAAGAGAAAGGGAAAAGGGGGGAAAAGAGAAGAGAAAAATGCATAGAAAAAAGGGAAAGGAAAAAGAAAATCAAAAGGAGGGGGGAAGGGAACCTGAGAAAACGGAAAGCAGGAAAAAGGGGAAAGGTAAAGGGGAAAAGGAAAGGAAAATGGAAGGAAGGAAAGGGGGAAGGAAAAAGTGGAAGGAAAAGGAAAGGAAGGAAAGAGTGGATGGAAGAAGGGGGAGGAAAGGGAAGGAAAGGGAAAGAGGAAGGGGCAACGGGAGAAGTGCTGAAAGAGGGTTGAAAATGAAGGAAGGAATGGAAGGAGTGGAATGGAACTGGAAGGAAGGAAGGAAGGAAGAAGGAAGGAATGGAAGGAAGGAAATGGAAAGGAAGGAAGGAAGGAAGAGGAATGGAAACCGAAGGAAGGAAGGAAGGAAATGAAGGAATGGAAAGAACGGGCATGAATGAGGAAATGAGGAGGCCAGAAAAAGACAGAAGGGGAGTATGGAAAAGGAGGGAGGCTGATGAATGGAAGGAGAAAAGGAATGGAAGGAAAGGAAAGAAGGAAAGGAAAGAGAATGGGGAATGGAAGGAAAGGAAAGAAGGAAGGAACAGGAAATGGAAGGAAGAGGGAAGGAAGGAAAGGAAGGAAGGAAGGAAGGATGAAATGGAAGAAGTGGAATGCACAAAGCCTCTTAAAGCTCAATGCAAAATTTTTGTTTCTATTATATTAGATTTATGAAAAGGAGTCCGAGCTGATATATTTTCATCCACATTGAGCCTTAATCGATGCCAAGAACGTCAAGCACCATTACTAGTCTAACATAATAAATGGGGTTGGTTTTGTATTTTTGTACTATTTTTCTATGGTTTTCATGATTTCGAAAAGCCGCATTGCATGGGGACTACTAATTAGTATATCTAGAGTGCACATACGCCCCATTAATTTTTAGTGTTTTGTTCAATGGTTTAGACCAATGTGCCATGTTGTATTACTCAATTAGCTTATTAAGCTCAAGATTATGCAACCTCGTTTCATTTAGAAATAGGATTTGGTTTGGATAGGGTTGAAGGCACAAATTCTCTAGAGGTGGAGCAATCGGTACTTTTAGGCTAATGTGAAGCAGAGATTAAGCATCATCAAAACGTAAGCATGGAAATTTCAAGATCGAGGGACAAGAGTGACTAGAGGGACCTGGTCCGGTAGCAATCACAGTCTTCCAGCCGGCAGATTCAAGGACGAGGCTTTGCCCCTCGCCGAATTCTGTCGCTCATGCCCTCCTCTCAAAGGCACCAAAATTTCAAGGTATTATCTTTTTCCATTTCCGTGATAACGACTTATTCTCGCTCATCCTTTATGTCCGACATAATAAATAGGGGCGGGATTGCATGTAAGTACGAAGAAAGCACCATCCTCGCTTTTATCATTTGCATCCCGCACAAGGAGGCTTTTGAGTATGCATAATGATCTGACTTCCAATGCTAGAACTTGGAATCCAAAAGTTAATGATGGAGCAATAGGCGAAGAATAAAACCATTGGTCGTCGAGTCATAAAACAGACGAAGCGAGCCTATGGAGGCGGTATCTCAAATATTTACCTCAAAAGGAGATTCGCCGAACCGCCGTGCTGATCTGCTGATTCGCCATCATTCACCATCGAAATATACCTGTTCGCTTTCAAAGAAAGGAGTTGC